>CM035164.1:122722045-123108280 GCA_020205615.1 Panax quinquefolius | reverse complement strand
AAGACCTCGAATTTTATGAAATAAAAATATTCAATTTTTCTTATAATTACTATTCAATAAATGGTTAAATTGATAAAAGTTAAAGTTAAGGGTGATATATAAAATTTTTTTCAAAATCAAGTGGTTATAAAATATTCATTGTTATTGGAGAATATTCGTTTTGGTCGTGGAATATTCTTTTCCGTCGAGGAATATTCGCATTTATTTGCCAGTAACCATTTATGGGCCCCATAATGTAATAACCGCTTGGATGAAGAAAACGACAAAATTAAGTTTTTATAAATAACGCAATCAAGTTATTCTTAACACTTGTTGGAATACTCTTTGCTGGTTGTAAAATACAAAGAATACGCGTGGTTTGCACAAGAAGACATTACTCAGCTTTTACACAGATTTTGAATTATTGATTCTTACGTAAGAAGGCACTACTCAATAATTGTTACAAGAATTATCGCTCAAGATTATATTTTATCGATTCAATAATCTTGCGTTGATATTTTATATTATCGTTGTTTCAATAATTGTCACTACACAAGATTTTCCATTATCGAGCAATAATTCATATTATCCTAATAATATTATTAGATAACATTATTGGCAATGTCTAGAAAGTTTCGTCTAAGGAGAGGTTTGGTCACCTAATCAAGGCCAAGAAGTGAGAAATCTTACTGAAAGCCCCTCTTCGAACCTACTCGGGTCATATTATTGTGATTCGTAATATTATTTGTGAATAATTAATTATTGATTTATATGATAAGAAAAATATTCATTTTATGTGGATATAGATGGAGAAAATTTTTAAAGTGACAATTGTTGAAAATCGATATTTTATCTTTTATGATAAAATAATATTTTATTATATTATTATAATATAATAATGGTGATATTTTTACAATGAATGTGGGATATATGAGTATATGAGGAAGAAGAGTATTTTTGTTGCAAAAGTTGTTTAAAACATGTTAAACATGTCTGCGGGACCCATTTTCGATCGAAATTTGATTATATCCTCGTAAAATCGTCCGTATGTGGATTTCACCAATTTCGCTTGGAATTTGGAAAACTTTCTTCCGCAAAGTTGTAGAGAATTGAATTTCCTATAAAAATCTACGAGATTCAATTTTCGGTAAAAGGGCTATTTATTATGAATTATTGAAGTTCCAAAGTTCCGGAATAATTAATTTTTGTAAGTTTAAAATATTTTAAATCACTAAAACGTTTTTGGTGAGTTGATGGGCCCCAATTGTGTGGTAAATGTGCTGAAGTTGGATTGTCAAAAGGTATGTATGATTTTTATAAAAATATTAATATTAAATTAAATTTTTCGCTTGTGTTCTAAGCAATTTCCTATAAATAGGTGTTTAGGTTAGAATTGAAAATCACACCGTAAACCCAAGTTTTCTCTATTTCTCTATATTATCGAGTGTATTCTTGTGAGTATTTTGATATCTTGAGTGTTGCTATATACGGCAAGTTCGTTATCAACATATTCCAGCCGTAAGATCACTTTTCTTTTCGAGGTAAGTGGATGGTAAGGGATAGTAAGGGAGATTATTTTCTTCATAAATGATATTATTTCTTCAATATCATTATGCTAAAATATTGGTTTGAACTTTTATCAAATTTGAACTTTTTCTGCCGCTTCTGGGTTACTATTCATGAGTTACTATTCACGAGTTACTATTCATGAGTTAGTTACTATTCACGCAGTTGGTATTCACGATTTACTATTCATTTAAAGTTACTATTTCACGAAAGTTACTATTCACGAGTTACTATTCATGAGTTAGTATTCACGTACTATTCACTACAAAATTGGTTTTTTTTTCTAACCAAATTATAGTTAATTTATGAATATTACTCCGAGATTAAAAATTATGTATTGATTATATTGATTTTATTATCATATATAACATTTTTATAACCCTAATGATGATATTTCTCTTTGACTTGAGTGTAAAGATGGGTAGATTATTGATATGATCGTGACTATGGGTTCTCTTTGGCCAAGAAGGAAAAGTTGAATTGTTGATTCGTATGATCATGACCATCAATTTATAATTGAATATCTTTAGCTTAAGTGCAAAGGTGAATTGATCAACATGGTTATAATTATTGTTTATATAAATTCGAAATGATTATATATTTCTTTTAGATATGAATATATTTGGCGTAGTAAAGATGACTTATTGATGAATATCTTTGGCCCAAAGTGCAAAGATGAGTGATTTTCGGATGAATATCTTTGGCGTGTAGTCTAAAAGATGGTCTGTTGATGAATATCTTTTGGCCCGTAGAAGTGCAAAAGATGAATTTATTAGTATGATTATGAACATGAACCGTGATTTGGTATAACCATGATCTTTGATGTTTTAAAGTGATGAAATTATCTTTGTCCTGAATGAGAAAAGAATTTAGAACAACAATTATGATTATGAAGTTATACACGTGATTGTGGATGAGAATTGTTGATTGATGTTACTGTGGATAAAACATTGTTGGTGGACTTTTAACATGGAGAAGATAATAGATTTTATGGTCTATTTGATTCTTCTAATGGATTGCTCGTTCACTTAAAACTATGGTTGAAAAGTTTTATCATCTACCATATGTTCTAAATCGATTTATTACGTTGAAAGCTATTGACAATTTATTTATCTTTAGTCATGATATTCTTTATCGAAGCTAGTTTTGCTCACCCTTTTGCTTCACAATTCCTTTTCGTAATAAAAGTGTAGCCGGGTCAAGCTGGGGATAACAAAGGAAGAACTAAGTGGTGATCTATAGATGTTGAGGGTGAGGTGAATTTAACTTGGAAGGTGTTTTGCCATTATCATACAAGATGTCTAATGACATACAACCTCGTGTCATCATAAGACAGGTCAGTGCTCATTCACTACTCGAGTATATATACTGAGCACTACCTATATAATCTTGGAGTTTGGTTGAAGTATAATTCTCAATTAGAGACGGTGGAGATAATGATATGTCAAGAGAAGACACACCATTGGGAAGAATATGATAGTAATCTTCTCGCTTTTCTTTTGGGGTCTATTAGATCAACCAAGGATAATTTCGTGGGCCATATGATATCTATCATAACCTGTAAGCATGGCCTCCCAATGTACGAAGGTTTCCTTGAGCACTTCCCAAAGATTCTAATTTCTAAAATAGTTTTTGACTATACCTTTATGTAAGGTGTCATTGTGGGACGTCTTATCCAAAGTTGGTGTCCAGAGTTACAATTGGTATATATTTGTATCCAAACTCACAAAGATATGCTATTTCAGTATTTTGCACGACAATTATTGTAATAAAGTTGTAGTTGTTTTCATGTATCATGTATTTGGCGACTCGGAATGGGTTGGATGGAATGGACCTATTTTGGGGTCGTCACATGTGCTGAAGTTGATGAAAACAACCTGACCATTTTTTATGATTTACACGAGGTTGTATGTCATTAGACATCTTATATGATAGTTGTGAGACCCCAGATTTTATCAATAAAGATTTAAATTTTGTCAAAATAATTTTTTTATATTATGGTGTGAATTTGAGATAATATTATAGTTGTGGGTAGTATTTATAAATTTTGCAAAGTATCAAGTGGTTATATTATATTCGATTGGCTCTGGGGAATATTTGATTTAAGAGGAATATTCGCACAACGGCTCAATCATTGGTGGACCCACAATGTAATTATTATTCGGATTGAGAAAAGCGACATTAATATTTTATTGAAATAACATGGAAGTTTTACCGTGGTTCTTTGCTGAACTACTTCCTAGTAGTAAAAGTACAATGATACGTGTGGTCGCATAAGTAGCACACCAGATTGATTATTGATGCTTATGGTGAGAAGTCACTCGCTTTGATTCCATTATTGTCGATTAATAATATGAATTATTATAAGCGATAATTGACGCTTTTTGTTTTATTAAATGATTATTAACGTAATAAAATGTAAACATCTTTTATATAAAATAGAATACTTTATTAAAGTTATTCTATAAATAGAATATATTATATTTTATTATGCATAGTGTTGCATAGTGTTTTTTGCATAGTGTTTTGCATAGTATTGCATAAAGTGTTTGCATAGTAAAATGTTTTTATATAAATAGAATATATTATATTTTATTTAAAAGATTTTTCTTTAAATATGGACCGTCGATTAAAGTAAATCAATCTGGACCGTTTCATGGATTAGTTACTATGCATTCCATTTTCCTATAAATAGAAGCTCATTCCTTCATTATTTTCTTATTTAATTCATTGAAACTCAAGAGAGAGAAATTATAGAGAAGCTTATAGAGAGAAAATTATGTAGAAGAGTATTCTCGCTTACTTCACTACTTCTTGTATTAGGTTCTTTTACGGTAAGGGTGTTATTCTTTCTTCTTGAAGAGAACTCGTTATTCCATTCATTATTATTCGTTGGAATAACTCCGTAAAAGTGGCATAACCCTATACATAACTCCGTGATAACGCCAAGCATACCTATACTTGGTGAAATCCTTATGTTATTCCATTCTTTATTATTCTGCATTGGAATAACCTCGTATCTGTGATTTACCCTATACTTGGTGACATTCTTCTATTATTCATTGGAACATCCTCATCATGTGTGTTTTACAAGGACTGGTTAAGATTTTATTATTCTATTGGAACATCCTGTTCGTGTGTTTTACACCTGACCTGGTTCCGCTTTTTATCATTCTCGCTGGAATATCCTATCTGTGTTTTTCACCGGATCCGGTTCCATCTTTATTATTCGTTGGAACATCCCGCTTGCATGTGAATTTCACCCGACTCGTTCCGTTATTATTATTCTCGTTGAATAACTCGCCTACATCACAAAGCACCGCATTGCACGGTGATTTCTTTTGTTATTCCATTCTTTATTATACTCAGGTTAAGTTAAAACTTTGACTTCTATACTCCATGAAATTAGTAGAATATCCTTGATATTTAAGCGTTTCATCCAAAGATCTTTCATGGAAATATTCTTCCGATCATTCTTGAATTTTACTCTACTAAAACAAAGATTATGTCGACAATTTGGACGTTATTAATTCATGGATTAAATAATTCTTGAATTTGTTTTATTGAATTACTATGTCATTGTCATCATCCTCATGTTATATTATGTTATCTTCGCTTACGCAGCATAGATGAACTTAGTATGATTATGACTGAGGGATCATTCCAGTATAATCATGACTTGATATAAATGATGTGACAAAAGTCCTCAGCAACGTAATGCAGTGATGGATAGTTTTGGTATGATTATGACCAGGGTGATTAAGATAGTCTTGACCATTGATAATTTGATGAAAATCCTTGATCGCGGGTACGTGGATGATTAGATGGTGGTTTATTATTAAAATTCGAGTCTCACGATAAAAATTGATGAAAACCTTTAAAACCTAAAAGATAGTAGACTTTATTTCTACTCGACTCTTTTAATGGATTGCATATTCAGCTGTAGATTAAACTGGTTGTCTATTGTATTTTATCGCTTTAACATTATTTGAAGGCTAATGATAATTTATTCGCATTATCTTAGTCATAATATTTCTTCTTGGCTAGTTGAGCTCACCCTTTCTTTCACCTGTTCTCTTCGTGAAATGAGAACATATGGGACGACAGTCGGGGAACGAAGTAATGGTCCGCAGAGGATAGCATTAGTAGTCCTCACTATTCTGCATGAATAAAGTGTGATAATAGTTGTAATGAGGACTCCTTTTGAGTTTGTATAATATCTAGTAGACAATATTTGTATTCAAACTCACGATTTATATTCGTCGATTGCACACCACGTTATATTAGTAAGTTGTATTTGAATTTATGTACCATGTAAGTGGCGACCCAAGATGGGTGACGATACTTAATTTTGGGGGGCCACGCTTGGTATCGTGAGCTTAGGATATGATCCCTGCTAAGATGTGAGAATAGTACTAGGAGGGAGAGACGGGGAATTCTTTCGCTTAGCATTGAATTCTACCTAAGTTTATTTGGTATTTGATTGGCCTCACGAAATATAGTGATAATATGTTGCATGTTAATTAACCCCTTGTTTTGTGCGGTGTTTCAGTATTTAGATGTTGTGAATAGGCTCCGATTATATCGCATGAGCGATAATGAGTCACCAACCAAAAGGTAACGACCAACAACACGATAATAATCATACCGATGGCAGAATTAACCATCTAACAATGATGACCATCATGGGAGAAATTATCATGCAAGAATGGTAACCACTGGTGGTAATCATGGCCAAGATAATAGAAGTGGAAATTTCAAGAAGAGAAGGTCATTTAGTTTCGACTTTTGTCGTGCACCAAAGTCAAGTCCAGTGGACGGTGGCACCAAAGTGATACTGGATAAAAACAAAGTCGGTGGTTTCATGAAGAGCGCGTTTTCATGACTTCTTAAAAAGCAAGTGACTCGAACGGGTTAGTACGGGTTAGTTAATTATAAATTCTGTAAGTCTATACCTTATTAGATACCGGTTCTACCCATTCTTTTATCTCTCTTGCTTGCGTTCAACGTTTAAATTTGACTCAGGAGAAATTAGACTTTGATTTATCTATTGAAACTTCGTTAGAGAAACCTTCGTTACCTCCAATCGTTTATTAATCTTGTTGTTTCAAATAAACACTTTCACGTTACTCATCGATATTATCTCTTTGAAAATATTTGCCTTTGATGGTATTTTAGGAATCAATTGGTTAACTACTCATCATTCTTTTTCGTAAGGTTGTTAGCTTTTATATTCATAACCAAACTACTAAAGTCAATTATTGTCATATCAAGCCATAAGTAAAGAGCCCCTAACCTTTCGTTGTTAACTTCCTTATGTGGAATGCACCGAAGCCGCACTTTTCAGGCGACGTCGCGGATCGAAGATGGCAAGTTGATAGGTATCATTGTAAAATGCTATCCAGGGTTAAAGGATGTAAGTCACATTGGTATCAATGTAACGTATTATCCAAGTCTTGGATAAAAGAGTATAGCTTTTGAATGATATTTCTATCATTAATAAATTTCTTGACGTATTCTTGAAGATTTCTAGCCTACCCTAGAGCGTGAAATCGAATTTTGTATTGACCCCAAGACAAAAACCCATTTCTTAAACCCTCAAATATTTCTTCAACTAAAAGGATCTCATTACGTGGTTTATGATGAAAGTCATAATAAAAGCATAGGACTGATGAAAATCATGGGTATATGGTATTAGTAAGTGTTATAATGAGTTATGTTGGTTATTATGAGAAAACATGAAAGTTTCTTAGAAATCACAAAGAGTTGAAAATCAGATTTTAGTGAAAAACGTAACATGAAATTCAATTGACCATATCTCCTATTATATTTTGAATTTTTTGAATGTGGTCAAATCCCAGAGTTAGATCTATGAGTTACCTAACTAATCCAAGTGGAATTACTGGAAAAGGTGTTGTAGATTTTTGTGTGGACTGATTTTAGCAAAAGGAGGTCAAAGCTGTAAATTTCGAAAATGCTACTGCCCAGAAACTTTAAGGGCTGTTTCTGGCCACTTAAATTATGAGAAAAATTCTGGCCTTTTGGGACATGAAAGGTATATGGTATAAAGTATCTCCTGTCCAAAAATGAGCTCATTTCGACTTAAAATGAGCAAGTTATGACTATTTCAATATTTAGGTTTTTCCCATTTAAAAACGCTATAACCGGAGTTCTATAACTCAGGACCATGGAAATTTAAACTAGAAGCTCACGTTAACATGTGTAAGGTCCTGCCAAGATTTGGGAATTTTTGGAGTTAAACTTGAGGTAGCTAATTTCTTAAGGAATTAATTAGAAATTGATTTTAAAAATAGTAAATGAATTTTAAAAATTCGAGAAAATATATTTTCATTATGGGACTATATTATGCTAAATCCCAGAAAAGAAATATTTTGGGACTGATTTGGTATTTTTCATGAAAATAGTTTAGTTATGAACATATGAGTTAAATATGTTATGTGAAGTAATAAAGTTGAAAATAGGATTTTATGGTAGAAAATCCTATATAGAGTATATGCATATTTTTTTGATGAGGATTTGATAATTGGTGATGATATTTTATGAGTATGGCATTTTGAATGATTAAATGCATTATATGGTAAAGCGTAAACAATTGAGATAAATTGTTTATAAATTTAAGAAGTGATTAAAATATTGTTATAATATTAATGATATTAGATTATGAGATTATTAAGTGATTGAAAACATGGGGATATTCTTGAATCCACGGATAAATTATATTATAAATGTTTAATATTTATCCTTTATCTCATTTGATTGATTCTTTATATCATTATCCTCATATGTTTATATTATGTTGAAAGTCATCATGGCGCAAGGCATAGATGGACTTGGTATGATTATGACCACGGATTATTGATAATCATAACCGTAAATGAATACACAATTATCTTTGGCCGTAGTAATGGATAATTTGTGGTCGGATATTCTTAATGAATACACAATTATCTTGGTCAGTAGTGCATGGATAATTTGTGGTCGTGATACTAATGAATATCCTTGGCCGTGAAAAGTGTGGATGATTCGATGATGTGGATTAATTATTGAGAGTGAGTCTCAAGAATGAAATATTAATTCATGGATGTGTTCAAAGTCATCTGCATGGCTTACGATGCATAGATGGACTTGGTATGATTATGACCGGAGTCGTTGATCATAATCATAATCAGTAATCAAAACACAATTATCTTTGGTAGCTGTCGTATGGATAATTTGTGGTCGTGATACTAATGAATATCCTCGCCTTTCCGTAGTGTGGATGATTCGATGATGTGGATTAATTATCGAATTTGAGTCTCAAAGAATGAAATATTAATTCATGGATGTGTTCAAAGTCATCTATGGCTTACGTGCATAGATGGACTTGGTATGATTATGACCGAAGATATTTTCTAGATAATCATAATCGTAATTGAAAACACAATTATCTTTGGTCAGAAGTGCATGGATAATTTGTGGTCGTGATACTAATGAATATCCTTGGCCCGTAGTGCGGGGATGATTCGATGATGTGGATTAATTATTGGTGAAGTCTCAAAGAATGAAATATTAATTCATGGATGCGTTCAAAGTCATCTGGCGCGCTTACGTGCATAGATAGATGGACTGGTATGATTATGACCAAAGATTATTACGGTATAATCATAATCAGTAATTGAAAACACGAATATCCTTAGCCAAAGAAAGGCATGGATAATTCATGGTTGTGATACTATTAAGCCTGAGTCTCAAGATTATTGGTTTTCTGGGTTGTATATCTTTGGCCCCGTAGTGCAAAGATGAATTGTTAATGAATATCTTTGTTGGATTGCAAAAAATAAATTTAATGTTTTAAACGATAAAGGTATTCAAGGTATCCTCACCTCTTTATTATATCAGTATCGCACTTCTAATTTCGAGGGCGAAATTCCATAAGGAGGAGATTCAGTGAGACCCAGATTTTATCGATAAAGATTTAAATTTTGTCAAAATAATTTTTTATATTATGGTGTGAATTTGAGATAATATTATAGTTGTGGGTAGTATTTATAAATTTTGCAAAGGAAATATGCAAGTGGTTATATTATATTCGATTGGTCTGGGAATATTTGATTTAGCGTAGGAATATTCGCATACTGTGGCTCAATCATTAAGTGGACCCCTATAACGTAATTATTGTTTGATCGAGAAAACGACATTAATATTTTATTGAAATAACGGCGGAAGTTTTACCGTGGTTACCGTTGAACTACTTCGGTAGTAAAAGAAGTAATAATGTCGGTTGGTCATTGCGTAGTAGCCTTACGGTATTGATTATCGATGCTTATGTGAGAAGTCACGGTTTGATTCCATTATTGTCGATTAATAATATGAATTATTATAGCGATAATGACGCTTTTGTTTTATTACGTATTATTAACGTAATAAAACAGAAACATCTTTTTATATAAAATAGAATACTTTTATTAAAGTTATTACATAAATAGAATATATTATATTTTATTATGCATAGTGTTGCATAAAGTGTTTTGCGATAAGTATTGCATAGTGGTTTGGTATAGTAAAATGTTTTTATATAAATAGAATATATTATATTTTATTTAAAAGATTTTTCTTTAAATATGGACCGTCAGATTAAAGTAAATCAATCCGATGCAGCTTCATGGATTAGTTAATACTTGCCATTCCATTTTCCTATAAATAAGCTCATTCCTTCATTATTTTCTTTTAATTCATTCAAACTCAAGAGAGAGAAATTATAGGTAAGCTATGTAGAGAAAATTATAGAAAGAAGAAGAGATTCGCTACTTCACTACTTCGTATTGGTTCTTTTTACTGGTAGTAGTGGGTGTTATTCTTTCTTCTTCGAAGAGAACTTCGTTATTCCATTCATTATTATTACATTGGAATAACCTCGTAAAAGTGGCATACTCCTATACATAACTTTTGTATCACGCCAGCATACCCTATACTGGTGAAATCCTTATGTTATTCCATTGCTTATTATTCATTGGAATAACTTGTGTATCATGATTTACTATACTTGGTGACATTCTTCTATTATTCTCATTGGAACATCCACATGCATGTGTTTTACAACGGACTCGGTTCCGCTTTTTATTATCTCGCTGGAACATCCGTCGTGTGTTTTACACCGACCGTTAAAATCTTTTATCATTCTGGCTGGAATATCCTATCTCGTATGTTTTTCAATTAGGATCCGGTTCCATCTTTTATTATTCTCATTGGAACATCCCGTCGGTGTAATTTCACCGACTGGTTCCGTTATTATTATTACATTGAATAACTCCGCTCATACTGTGGCAATCTGCATGCATGGTGATTTCTTTGTTATTCCATTCTTTATTATACCGGTTGGTTAAAACTTTGACTTTATACTCCATGAAATTAGTAGAATATCCTCGATATTTCAGGTTTCATCCAAAAGATCTTTCATGGAAATATTCTTTCCGATCATTCTTGAATTTTACTTTACTTAAGCAAAAGATTATGTTGACAATTTGGACGTTAATAATTCATGGATTAAATAATTCTTGAATTTGTTTTATTGAATTACTATGTCATTGTCATCATCGCCCTATTATATTATATTATCTTATCTTACGGCACGCATAGATGAACTTAGTATGATTATGACCGAGGGATCATTCTATAATAACGGCGACTTGATATAAATGATGTGACAAAAGTCCTCGATGGCACGTAATGCGGTGATGGATAGTTTTTGGTATGATTACATTCGAGGGTGATTAGGGTATAGTCCACTTGACCATTGATAATTTGATGAAAATCCTCGATGACGTGGTATGCGGGATGATTAGATGTGGTGGTTTATTATTTGAATTCGAGTCTCATGATAAAAATTGATGAAAACCTTTTTAAAACCTAAAGATAGTAGACTTTATTCTTCTACGACTCTTTTAATGGATTGCATATTCGGCTGCAGTTTAAAGCGTTGGTTATCAGATTGTATTTTATCGGTTTAACATTGTTGAGGCTAATGATAATTTATTACGCATTATCTTAGTCATAATATTTCTTCGGGCTAGTTGAAATTTCACCCTTCTTTCACTATTCTCTTGAGAAATGAGGAACATATATTTGGAGACGAGTCGAGGCGAAGTAATGGTCGGAGGATAAGATTATAGTCCTCACTATTACTCGTGAAATAGTGTGATAATAGTTATAATGAGGACTCCTTTGAGTTTGTATAATATCTAGTAGACAATATTTGTATTCAAACTCACGGTTTATTACGTTATGGTTAATGTTATTAGTAATCGTAGTTACAAGCTTGTATTTTAAGACAAACTCGTTGTTAAATTTATACGTGAGATTGTCCCATTTATCTAGTCGATGTATATTTATAAATTACATACTCATAAAAATTATCCTCGAAATCAGAGCAATTGGTATTTAAATCGCATATAGAGATAACCATTTTATTTTTTGTGAGTAACCAAATTTATATAAAATTGGTCTTTAACCTGATCCATCACTATTTCAAATAAATGTTAGTTGGTATCCAAACCTATATATATAATAACCATTTTTGTTTGTTAAGAACTGTGATAGTTATAAGTTTGTATCAGACTGATCATAAAGTGTTAAATGTATATATTTTATTTATACCTCATTATTACGATGAAATACTAAACTCCAATTAAGAGTTCCCATTTATATATACGATAAATATTTATAGATCTCTCATATTAAAATAAAATAGTTTCGAGAGGTGCAGCCTTGGTATCCAAACCTCGCATATAATGGTAACTATTTTAATTTTTGTTAAGAATCAAATAATTAAAAACTTATATTGTAACAAATATCAAATGCTTAACGTATATGTAGGTTCACGCTTATCTAATTTGATGGATACTTTAAATTACGAGTTATAAAAGTTATTTCTAAATGGTCCATGCCATGTGGTAACTAAATATGAATATAGAGTAGGTAACCATTTTATTTTAGATGGGTAAACCAAATTTATATATAAAATATTTCTTAACAATATTACCAATTATTCAATGTATATGCTTACTTTAAATCGACAACTTACGATGAAATCAAAAATTAAAATATTAATTAACAACTTGGTTATCAGACACCATCAAAAATGTTACCAACCATGTGGGTTTGGTTACTAACAAGAACAATTATATATTCTCGAATCGTTACAATGCAGAAACAATTATTAGAGTCCTCACTATTTTTGTGAAATAAGGTGATAATAATTGTAATGAGGACTCCTTTTCGAGTTTAGTATAACTTCTAGAGACACAATTCAATTCAAATCGTCATTGGGGCGCATACGTTTTGTCAGATTGCATACTTATTACCAGATATCGTTACGATCTATCTAAGATGGGTGATGTATCAAGGACGCTTCCAAAATAGGTCCATTCCATCCATCCCATTCGAAATATCAAATACATGGTACGTAAAAATAACTACAACTTTTATTACAACAATCGTCGTGGCAAAATACAACAACATATATGCCGGAGTTTGATACAAATATATACCAACTGCGGTCACACTCATCCCAACCTTTCGATAAAGACGCCGCAATGACACCTTATATAGGTTAATAGTCAAAAAACTGCTTTAGAAATTAGAATCTTTGGGAATCAAGGAAACCTTCTCATACAGTGGATGCCATGCTTCTAGGTTACGATAGATATCATACGGCCACGTAATTATCCTCGTCGATCTAATGTAATCTTCTAAAGAAAAACGAGAAGATTACTATCATATTTTTCCCAATGGTGTGTCTTCTCTCGACATATCATTATCTCCACCGCTCTAATCGAGAATTATACTCAACCAAACTCAAGATTATATAGGAAGGCTCGATATATACTCCCAAGAGTTGAACGAAGACAACCCTATCTTTATGATGACACGAGGTCAGATGTCATTTGACATCTTCAGATGACAGTTGACAAAACACCCTTCCAAGTTAAATTCACCTCCCACCTCAAATCTATCGTTATCCTCGCCGACCCAATCTACACTTTATTACCTTAAAGGAATCGGTGGAAGAAAAGCGGAAAGACAACCACTTCAAGAAAGAATATCACTTTAAAAGATAAATAAATTATCAATAATTTTCAATAAGAATAAATCGAGATTTAGAAACATACGGTGATGATAAAACTTTCCAACCATAGTCATAATGAACTAATAATCCATTGTAAGAGTCAAATGTAATAAAATCTATTATCTTCTCCATGTTAAAAGTCCACCAACAATGTTTTATCCTCGTAACATCAAAACAATTCGCCCACAATCCAAGATAACTCATAATCGTAATTGTTGTTCTAAATTCTTTCCTCATTCAGACAAAATCATTTCATCACCTTCAAAGATCATGGTTGTACCAAATCACGCTCATGTTCATAATCATACTAATAAATTCATCTTGCACTACAGCCAAATATATTCATCAACAGACCATCTTTTGCACTACATGCCAAAGATATTCATCAAAAATCACTCATTCTTGACCACGGCCAAAGATATTCATCAATAAGTCATCTTTGCCAAATATATTCATATCTCAAAAGAAATATATAATCATTTCGAATTTATATAAACAATAATTATAACCGTGTTGATCGATTCACCTTTGCACTTAAGCTAAAGATATTGATTATAAATTCAATGGTCATGATCATATACGCCAATCGACAATTCAACTTTCCCTTCATGGCAAAAGAGAACCCATAGTCACGATCATACCAATAATCTACCCATCTTTACACTCAAGTCAAAGAGAAATATCATCATTAGGGTTATAAAATGTTATATATGATAATAAAATCAATATAATCAATACATAATTTTAATCTCCAGAGTAAAATTCATAAATCAACAATAATTTGGTTAGAAAAAAAAAACCAATTTTGTAGTGAATAGTACCCGTGAATACTAACTCATGAATAGTAACTCATAAATAGTAACCTGTCGTGAATAGTAACTTGTGAATAGTAAATCGTGAATAGTAACTCGTGAATAGTAACTCATAAATAGTAACTCATGAATAGTAACTCGTGAATAGTAACTCATGAATAGTAACCCCGACATGAAAAAGTTCCAAATTTGATAAAAAGTTCAAACCAATATTTCAGCATAATGATATTGAAGAAATAATATCATTTATGAATAAAATAATCTCCTTACTATCCCTTACCACCCCCTTACCTCACCTCAAAAGACAAATGAAGATCTTACGAATGGAATAACGCCGAACGAACTCAGACCATATAGCAACACTCAAAGATATCAAAATACTCACAAGAATACACTCGATAATATAGAGAGAAATAGAGAAAACTTCAGGTTTACGGTGTGATTTTCAATTTAACCTAAGCACTTATTTATAGGAAATTTTTAGAACACCAAAGCAAAAAATTTAATATAATATTAATATTTTATAAAAATCATCGCGCACACTTTGACAATCTAACTTCAGCACATTTACCACACAATTGGGGCCCATCAACTCACCAAAAGCGTTTTAGTGATTTAAAATATTTAAACTTACAAAATTAATTATTAAGAACTTTGGAACTTCAATAATTCATAATAAATAGCCTTTTTATCAGAAAATTCGAATCTCGTGGATTTTTATAGGAAATTCAATTCTCTACAACTTTGCGGAAGAAAGTTTTTCCAAATTCCAAATGTAAATTGATCAGAAATCCACATACTGGACGATTTTACAGCTATAATCAAATTCGGTCAAGAAATGGGCCCATTGAGACATGTTTAACATGTTTTAAACAACTTTTGCAACAAAAATACTCTTCCTCATCATATATTCATATATCCCACATTCATTGTAAAAATATCACCATTATTATATTATAATAATATAATAAAATATTATTTTATCATAAAAGATAAAATATCGATTTTCAACAATTGTCACTTTAAAAATTTTTTTCCATCTATATCCACATAAAATGAATATTTTCCTTATCATATAAATCAATAATTAATTATTCACAAATAATATTACGTAATCACAATAATGACAACGAGCGGTTCCAGGAAAAGAGGTGCTTTCAATAAAGATATTTTCATTGCTGCACAATTAGGTGACCAAACCTCTCCTTAGACAAAACTTTCTAGACATTTCCAATAATGTTATCTAATAATATTATTAGGATAATATAAATTATTGCTCAGATAATGGAAAATATCATTGTAAGGACAATTATTGAAAAGAATAATAATATAAAATATCAACGCAAAGAATTATTGAATCAATAAAATATAATACGAGCAGTAATTATGCGTAACAATTATTGATGGTGCCTTCTTATGTAAGAATCAATAATTCAAAAAAATCTTGCTGCTTACTGGTAATGTCTTTTTATGCGCAACAACGTATTATTACTTTACTTTTACCTAAGGGTATTCCAACAATGTTAATTATAACGATTACGCTTGATTATTTATAAAAACTTAATTTTGTCGTTTTCTTCATCCGACATGTAATTACATTATGGGCCCACAAATGGTTATGCCGTCAGCACGAATATTCCCCGACGGAAAGAATATTCCACGACCAAACGAATATTCCCCGATAGAAATGAGTATTTTATAACCACTGCATATTTTGAAAAAAAATTCATATATCACCCTTAACTTTAACTTTTATTAAGTTTTAATAAATAGCAGGCGTAATCGCTATCAAGTTAACATTGAATACCGGTAGGTAAAGTAAAGTAACAATTTATTAAAGAAAGATACCAGATCGCAATAGATTTTGAATTATTGATTTCTGCATAAGAAGGCACTCACCTAATAGTAATTATAAGAAAAATTGAATACTTTTATTTCATAAAATTCGAGGGTCTTACACATGCCGAGTATATTTCACGAGCACTTTACCCATATAATCTTGGTGTTTGTTTGAAGTATAATTTTCAATTTGAGACAATGGAGATAATGATAAGTCGAAGAAGACTCACCATTGGAAAGAATATGATAGTAATCTTTTCGATTTTTCTTTGGGGTCTATTAGGTCAACCAAGGATAATTCTGCGGCCATATGATATCTATCATAACCTGTAAGCGTGGCCTCCAGTATACGAAGGTTTCTCTTGAGCACTTCCCAAAGATTCTAATTTCTAAAAGCAGTTTTGACTATACCTTTATGTAAGGTGTCATTGTGACGTGCTTATCCAAGGTTGGGATGAGTGTCACAGTTGGTATATATTTGTATCCAAACTCACAAAGATATATGTTGTTGTATTTTGCACGACAATTGTTGTAATAAAATTGTAGTTATTTTCTGTACCATGTATTTGGCGACTTAGAATGGGTTGGATGGAATGGACCTATTTTGGGGGCGTCACATTTGGTATCAGAGCTTAGGCATATGGTCTCTGGCGGAGATCGGGGAATATAACTAGGAGGGGAGAGATGAGTAAATCCTTCGCTAGTGTGTCCTACCTAAGCTTAATTGTTGGTCAGTCATAAAATCGAGATATTATGTGATATGTTAATTTATTCAATTAACCCTTGTTTTGAAGCTGTATTCTAGAATGATATCTGAAATACAGGAGATGAGAAATGGAGAAATCATGAGGACATGGAAGATGGAAGCAAGGTATTCTCAACTTTTCGAAATTACAGGTACGTAAATTTTGGGGACGAAATTTCATAAGGAGGGGAGATTGTAAGACCCCGAATTTTTATGAAATAAAAATATTCAATTTTTCTTATAATTACTATTCAATAAATGGTTAAATTGATAAAAGTTAAAGTTAAGGGTGATATATGAAAATTTTTTCAAAATACACAAGTGGTTATAAAATATTCATTGTTATCGGAGAATATTCGTTTGGTCGTGGAATATTCTTTCCACGAGGAATATTAAATTTACTGAGCGTAGCCATTTATGGGCCCCATACTTGTAATAAGCGTCGGATGAAAAACGACAAAATTAAGTTTTTATAAATAGCGGCGTAATCGTTACAATTAACACTTTGTTGGAATACTTTCTATGGTTAAAATACGATGTCGCGTGTTTGCACAAAGAACATTACCTGCGGTTTTACGGTATTTTGAATTATTGATCCTTACATAAGAAGGCACTACTCAATAATTGTTACAAGAATTATCGCTCAAAGATTATATTTTATTGATTCAATAATTGCTGCGTTGATATTTTATATTATCGTTGTTTCAATAATTGTCACTACACAAGATTTTCCATTATCTGAGCAATAATTCATATTATGTGAATAATATTATTAGATAATATTATTGGCAATGTCTAGAAAGTTTTTGTCTAAGGAGAGGTTTGGTCACCTAATTTGCGCGGTAGAAGGAGAAATCCTTATCGAAAGCCCCTTTCTTTGAGGGAACTTGCACCTGGTTGTCATTATTGTGATTTCGTAATATTATTTGTGAATAATTAATTATTGATTTATATGATAAGAAAAATATTCATTTTATGTGGATATAGATGGAGAAAATTTTTAAAGTGACAATTATTTGAAAATCGATATTTTATCTTTTATGATAAAATAATATTTTATTATATTATTATAATATAATAATGGTGATATTTTTACAATGAATGTGGGATATATGAGTATATGATGAAGAAGAGTATTTTTTGTTGCAAAGTTGTTTAAAACATGTTAAACATGTCATGTGGGGCCCATTTTCTGACCGAAATTTGATTATATCCCGTAAAATCGTCTGTATGTGGATTTGATTACCAATTTCATTTGGAATTTGGAAAACTTTCTTTCGCAAAGTAGTAGAGAATTGAATTTCCTATAAAATCCACGAGATTCGAATTTTCTCGGTAAAAGGGCTATTTATTATGAATTATTGAAGTTCCAAAGTTCGGAATAATTAATTTTGTAAGTTTAAAATATTTTAAATCACTAAAAGCGTTTTGGTGAGTTGATGGGCCCCAATTGTGTGGTAAATGTGCTGAAGTTGGATTGTCAAAAGTGTGCGTTATGATTTTTATAAAATATTAATATTAAATTAAATTTTTCGCTTTGGTGTTCTAAGCAATTTCTATAAATAGGTGTTTAGGTTAATTGAAAATCACACCGTAAACTGAAGTTTTCTCTATTTCTCTCTATATTATCGAGTGTATTCTTGTGAGTATTTTGATATCTTGAGTGTTCTTATATATATAGTAAAGTTCGTTTCGGTATTATTATTCCAAATGTAAGTATCGCTTTTTCGGGTAAGGATGGTAAGGATAGTAAGGGAGATTATTTTCTTCATAAATGATATTATTTCTTCAATATCATTATGCTAAAATATTGGTTTGAACTTTTATCAAATTTGGAACTTTTTTTATGTCGGGGTTCTTATTCACGAGTTCTTATTCACGAAAGTTACAATTCATGAGTTCTTATTCACGAGTTGGTATTCACGATTTACTATTCACGAAAGTTACTATTCACGACAGGTTACTATTCACGAGTTACTATTCATGAGTTAGTATTCACGGGTACTATTCACTACAAAATTGGTTTTTTTTTCTTACCAAATTATAGTTAATTTATGAATATTACTCTGGAGATTAAAATTATGTATTGATTATATTGATTTTATTATCATATATAACATTTTATAACCCTAATGATGATATTTTCTTTGACTTGAGTGTAAAGATGGGTAGATTATTGATATGATCATTGACTATGGGTTCTCTTTTGGCCCAAGAAGGTAAAGATGAATTGTTATTTGGTATGATCGTTACCATTGAATTTATAATTGAATATCTTTAGCTTAAGTGCAAAGGTGAATTGATCAACATGGTTATAATTATTGTTAATATAAATTCTGAAATGATTATATATTTCTTTTAGATATGAATATATTTGGCAAAGATGACTTATTGATGAATATCTTTGGCCCGTAGTCAAAGATGAGTGATTTCGATGAATATCTTTGGCATGTAGGCAAAAGATGGTCTACATTGATGAATATCTTTGGCCCGTGGTGCAAAAGATGAATTTATTAGTATGATTATGAACATGAACTGTGATTTGGTACAACCATGATCTTTGATGTTTTAGGTGATGAAAATTATCTTTGTCCTGAATGAGGAAAAGAATTTAGAACAACAATTACGATTATGAGTTATACACGTGATTGTGGATGTGAAATTGTTGATTGATGTTACGTGGATAAAACATTGTTGGTGGACTTTTAACATGGAGAAGATAGATTAGATTTTATGGTCTATTTGATTCTTCTAATGGATCGCTTCGATTCAGCCGCAACTATGGTTGAAAAGTTTTATCATCTACTATATGTTCTAAATCTACGATTTATTATTGTTGAAAGCTATTGACAATTTATTTATCTTTAGTCACGATATTCTTTATTGAGCTAGTTCAGGTCTCACCCTTTTGCTTCACAATTCCTTTCGGTGTAATAAAAGTGTTGTAATGGTCAATGAGGGGGATAACAAGGAATAGAGCGATTGGTCTATAGATGTTGAGGGTGAGGTGAATTTAACTTGGAAGGTGTTTTGCCATTATCATACAAGATGTCTAATGACATACAACCTCGTCATCATAAGACAGGTTGTTCTTTCATTCACTTGCCTTGAGTATATATACGAAAGCACTACCTATATAATCTTGGAGTTTGGTTGAAGTATAATTCTCAATTAGAGACGGTGGAGATAATGATATGTCAAGAGAAGACACACACCATTGGGAAGAATATGATAGTAATCTTCTCGTTTTTCTTTGGGGTCTATCGGTCATTGACCAAGGATAATTACGTGGCCATATGAATCTATCATAACCTTTAAGCGTGGCTTTCTACGAAGGTTTCCTTGAGCACTTCCCAAAGATTCTAATTTCTAAAATAGTTTTGACTATACCTTTATGTAAGGTGTCATTGTATCTATCCAAATGTCGACCAATAGTTGGTATATATTTGTATCCAAACTTTCTTGGCGTATGTACGATCATTCTTTGTAGCTTGATATATATTGTATTTTAGCGACAATTATTGTAATAAAGTTGTAGTTTACCCATTGTATTTCTTATGAAATACTGATAAAATTGACAAATATTAGTAATTTAAATATCTTAGTAGTAACCATTCAGATTATGCCATGTGTAAGTGCTCGTTTGGCGATATGACTTAATTTTCAAGACTACATGTATGAAAGGACTTCCCGCCCAAACAAAATCAGAATCCAGGCTTCATACGGATAAAACATTTGATCAGATCCAAAGATTAAATTAATTTGACGATAATTTCAATCGCTTGATACTGTGGTATTGCTTAAGTTTTAAACGATTGACCCAGTTCATTGGGACGTGTATATTAAGCCATCACGTCATCAGCGATATCCATGATTTGATACAAGCGTAAAATTTGTGTTTTATCCGGTGTCTGACTCACACCTTGGTATGAATAAAGCATTCATGTAAACGATTGAGTCTGATAGAATGATAATTCATGGATGTGTTGAAAGGAACGTTGTAGATGGATATCAGGGA
Source organism: Panax quinquefolius (assembly GCA_020205615.1). Classification (NCBI taxonomy): domain Eukaryota; kingdom Viridiplantae; phylum Streptophyta; class Magnoliopsida; order Apiales; family Araliaceae; genus Panax; species Panax quinquefolius. Next base: position 123,087,197 of record CM035164.1, on the reverse strand, counting down.
TGCGATGATGTGGTTAATTGGCTGAAATTTGATAAAAATTTGATCAGATTTATATGATGTAAAAATGCAAGGTTTTATGACGGTGGTCAAACCTCGACAAAGGTACCATACCACTATGATTGTAAGCTCACGTTGAGTGAACTGATGCCACGCACACGTATTAAAGTAACCGACATACTTATAATGGCAAAACACCCTTCCAACGTTGTCCGCCTTTTCCCCTATATGATTCACCAAATATAACTACTAAAAGATGTATACAACATGACATATATCTTGTTAGGAGAACTCCACAACTAGAGACCAGATTCTATTCCCTTACCTACAAACTGACCCAAAATACTACACTTTTATTACTTGAAAGGAATTGTGAAACAAAAAGGGAAAGCACAACTAGCTCAAGAAAGAATATCGTGACTAAAGATAATTAAATTATCAATAGCCTTCATCAATAACAAATCGTAGATTTAGAACATATGGTAGATGATAAAAATTTCAACCATAGTTGCGGTAATGAATCTAACAATCCATTAGAAGAGTCAAATAGACCATAAAGTCTATTATCTTCTCCACATTAAAAGTCCACCAACAATGTTTTATCCCTGTAACATTAATCAACAGTTCCTTTCCACAATTATATGAATAACTCATAATCATAATTGTAATTCTAAATTCCTCTTCGCATCCAAGACGAAGATAATTTTCATCACATGTCTTTACCTTAAACATCAAAGATCATGGTTATACCAAATCACAGTTCCTGTTTATAATTATACTAATAAATTCATCTTTTCACTACGGGCCAAAGATATTAAATCAACAGCTTTATCTTTGTACTCATCGCCAAAGATATTCAACAACGGGACATATCTTTGCACTCACGGGCCAAAAGATATTCAACAACAGATCATCTTTGCACAACAGCCAAAGTTATTGATAATAGTTCATCTTTGCTGACTACAGCCAAAGATATTCAATAACATATCATCTTGCACTATGTGCCAAAGATATTCATATCTCAAAAAAAATATATAATCATTTCAAAATTTATATAAACCATAATTATAACTATGTTGATCAATTCACCTTGACTTAAGCTAAAAATATTCAATCAGAATTAATGGTCGCGATCATACCAAATACAATTCATCTTTGCTTCTCGCCAAAGAGAACCCATAGTCGTGATCATACCAATAATCTACCCATCTTTACACTTAAGTCAAAGAGAAATTTCTTCATCGAGGATTATAAAATGTTATATATGATAATAAAAACAATAACATCAAAACATGGATTTAATTTCAAGAGTAATATTCATAAATCAACTATAATTTGGTCGTAAAAAGAAACCAATTTTATTGTGAATAAGACCCGTGAATAGTAACTCGTGAATAGTAACTTGTGAATAATAACTCGTGAATAAGACTGCGATTAAATGCATAAGTATACGTAAATAATGTCATATACGTAAATAGTGTCGATATATCATGAATAAGTCAGATATACGTGAATAAGTGTCGATATACGTGAATAAGAACCCCAACTCAAAAAGGTAGAAATTCCACAATAAGATCCATACCAATATGTCAAGATAATGATATTAAAAAATAACATCATTATGAAGAATATAACATCCCTTAATATCTCTTACTATCCCTTACTATCCCTTACCTCAAAAAAAGAAAGACCGATTTGGATATCGGATATATTACATGAAGGAAACTCAGACCGATGAATATCAACTCACCAAGTATCTAAATACTCACAAAATACACTCAATAATCTAGAGAGAAGAGAGAAACATGTTTCGGTGTGTTTTTTAATTCTAACTTAGCCTCTATTTATAGGAAAATTTTAGCAGACTTGACCTGCAACCCGATGGCTTTTACTTTACTATTATTCCCACCCACCACATTTGAAATAAAATTCAACACATTTCTTCACCAACCACAAGCAAGGGCCCACTCAATTCTAGAATTTTCTACCAAAATCATTTATAAACCTAATTTCTGAATCAGTCACCTCTTAAAATTCATAACAAATCATTCGTTCATTTTTAATGGTTCAAAATTTGTGGACATATATTCAACTTATATATGTATAACATATCCAAAAATTACAACGATCCAACGGTCAAATTAAAAATTATAACTCACGCAATATATCTCAAAAACACTAGTTTAATTTTTAATACCATCATTCCGACAAAAATACTGATAAAATACCTCAACATTAATTCCTTCATTTATAATCACATAAATAAATCCATCATTTATATCCACATCAAATAAATATTTCCTTATCATATAAATCAATAATTAATTATTCACAAATAATATTACGTAATCACAATTACGACAACCAGCCGCTTCTCGGGAAAGAGGGGCTTTCAATAAGAATTTCTCCTTCTTGACGCCAAGCAATTAGGTGACCAAACCTCTCCTCGATGAACTTTCTATACATTGCCAATAATGCTATCTAATAATATTATTCAAATAATATGAATTATTGATCCGATAATGAGAAATATCATGCAGTTGATAATTATTGAAACAACAATAATATAAAATATCAACGCAAAGACAATTATTGAATCAATAAAATAAAATATTGAACAATAATTATCGTAACAATTATTGAAAAAAGTGCCTTCTTACATGTAAGGATCAATAATTTAAAATATCTGTATAAAATCAGTGTCTTCATGTGCAAACACGTGTATTACTATATTTTAACCACGGGTATTCCAACAATTGTTATTGTAACGATTACGCCGTTATTTATAAAACTTAATTTTGTCGCGTTTTTTCATCCGACGCTTATTACATTTGGGGCCCACAAAATGGGCTAGCTGTGTCGATGCATTTAATATTCCCCGGACGCGAGAAAGAATATTCCACGACCAAACTAATATTAAAACAACAATGAATATTTTATAACCACTTGTGTATTTTGAAAAAAAAATTCATATATCACCCTTAACTTTAACTTTTATCAATTTAACCATTTACTGAATAGTAATTATAAGAAAATTTGAATATTTTTATTTCATAAATTAAGTACAAGTGGACAAATGTATGGGTTCCACCACCCACAAATCCAACTAAAGCTAAGTTTTCAGGTAGGCTTAATCAGTTCTTATCCAAACATCAGTATTTAATTTTTCTTATAATTACTATTCAATTTGTGGGTGGCGGATGGAAAACAGATCTGAGTTGTGAGTGCACGCTGTGACCTGTGAGTGTTGCTGAGTGAGTAATGACTAATGAGTTGCTTGACCTTGAGTCTTGACTGCTGACTGCTGAGAATTTTCAAGTTAGTAAAGTGTTGTTCGGTTATTCGGTTTAACCGATTAACCCAAAAATGATACCCGTACAACCTAACCGAAAATCGTACAAAAATTCGGATATAACCGAAATATTGAGAATAACTGAAATATCAGAAAAATTCGGTTAATTTATTTCGGTTCGGTTCGGTAATTCAGTTATACCCGTTTTTTGCTCAGTCCTACAACTAACCAAGAAATAACAATAAATTTGTTATACAGTGACTGAAACCAAAACCCACTCAATCATGGCAAGTTATTCAGGGAGGTGTTTTCATATATGAGTACCAAATTTGGAGAGATAATAAATTCCTAGAACTCAATGATATATTTACAATCCATTTAATTTAAATTATTTTTAATTTAAATTTCAATCTGACTTCGAAATATGAATCATAAGTGTCAATACATTAACGCATATAAACACTCTTAGTCTCATTTTATCTAACACTAACTACCCCCCCTCCTCTATTTATCTCTTATGGGTTTTACAAATAAATTAATGCGGGGTCTTCCATAACCCTCTCTTTATCCCTTATGTGTTTTACAAATAAATTAGTACGGGGTCTTCCATAGCAAGGTTGAATAATAGAGCTCATTCTAAATATATAAGTTAACAAAGACAATCAAGAGAGAGTATAGGTGAGCATACCATATGGACTCCAGAGTATATATACCAAAATTGCAACGTAGCTCGATCGATATTTGGCCTTTTCACATTCATGCTTAATTGGCCTCTTTCCTGTCTTAACATTGAGTTGAGTATACTTACATGCATATAATTACACATAAAAAATACACTGAGAAACACATAAGGATCAAACAGAAGAAACAGGAAAGTATAGAAAGTACTTGTAAATTATTGGATTATAAGGAACATATAAAATAAAATGAAAAATATGGGCCTTAAATGGCCTTCAGATTCTTGAGGGGGGGTCTTGGTCATCCTGTATATACATAATACAATTGAATGAAAAATGAAATAAACATATACGAACCATGAGAGAGTTTCAAGGAATTGTTAGTCGGAGTTGATCAGATCAGTTAAACCAATTTTCAACACAAACAACATGTCGTTATCATCGTCAATAATTGTCCGATCAAAGTCGAATATAACCACGAAGTACTCCGGCCATTCGAGAAGCGGATTTCCAGCTCTCAGAAGGCGGTTTCAGACGACCACACAAAATCGGCCCTTAAATCTATAAAAATAAGCCCTAAAATAGAAATTGAAAGGTACCTGGAAGAGGAGAAAATATGTATATGAGAAAATAATCTTTAACTATAGTGAAGTATCCATTTAGGAAGGAAGAAATCCGAAGTTGATTGATTCCTCACAGAATAGTAACACAAATATTGCGCTGAAATCGCCAAAATAGGCCACGGGGACTCGCCGAAGTAACACAAAAATCCATCGGTCTGATGATGAGATTAAGATGGGAACTCTTCATCCGTCTAATGATGATATTGAGATAGGGACTTGCCGAAATCAAGAGAGGATTTGGGTGGATTATAGAGGAGGAGATGCAGAGATGGGTAGATGAAGAGGAAAAGGAGCTCCATGCACAGATAGATGATTTAAAGAAGATAAAAGAGATGAAGAGATTGAATGACATACCAATTCCAACAAAATTAAGACGTGAGTTTTTCAATTGAAAGATCGATTTACTCACTGAGTTTTTCAATTGAAAGATCGATTTACGTCCCTTTATATATAAGGTATTGATGTTCTTATCTATGATTATATACTTCAAATGTACAATCTTTTACTTACTAGAGCTTAATATAAAATTATAAATTGACTGAATTGATTCTGTTTAGCCTGACAAAAATTGAAAATGGGATTTAGGATCACGGGGATTAGTTTATGGATCCATAGTAATTTAGTCATGGGATAATGATTTACTTTCTGAACGAATGCTGTGGAGAGGAGAAAGTTATGAGAGCTCTTTTTTGGGTTTGACTCAAAACTGAGGATGAAATGAGCCAGAACAGAGTTACAGAACAAATATTGATAAGGAATAGAGTTATTATTATTTTCGGAGTCTAGTTGGAAAAAAAGATGGGTAACCCAAGTAACGTGTGTTTATGTGGATGGATGTTTAAGAAGTCTATGCTAAGAAGGTCATGTGTCCTTTTCAAAATTATTATATCACCTCCATGATTCGTTTTGCAGGTGTAATGGGGAATATCTCTGAACTCATCCACGATTATTTCATGGTGGTTTTGAGGAAAACTTAGCTGATATACATCTTCATATCTCCTTCACTAGCTAGCGCAGGATATTGCAACAGAGAGGCGATCGTCGAGAGTACGGGTATCTCGCAGGAGCAGTTTGTCGCAATACGCGACGAGGTGCTCCGGTTGGTGGTTACCTTACTCTCTGAGGCTTTTGGCCCGATAAGGAGTCTACTCCCACTTATTCATGTATTATATTTATTTTAAGCTTATTAATTTGCATGTTATTTAATTTTTATACTGTGTATTTTGATTCTCTCATACGAACTAATGCGTTTTATTTTTAATTATATTAACAAGGTGACGATACTATCGATGGTGATGACGAGCAGGATTTCCAGACACCCAAGCAGCATCGTCGACCCCCGCCAGATGACTCTGATCCTACTGGTGGTAGTACTAGTTTAGGTTGATATATATATATATATATATACACACACACAACGGATCAGGTCTGGACTCCCGGACCTGATTAAAATACGGACCCAAATTTTATTTTTATTTTTTAAACAACTAATTTTTTTTTTAATATTTATGGAACTACTTTTTTTTTTTTCATAATATAGTGTTTTGGGTGTGATTTGGATACATATAACAAAATATGTATGTACATTCTGTATAGACATGTTTTGTTATATGTATCCAAATCACACCATATTTTGTTATATGTATCCAAATCACACCAAAAATACTGTATTATGAAAAAATTCCAGTTCCATAAAATATTAGTTTTTTAAAAAAAATTAAAAAAAAGTAAAAAATAAAAAATAATCCGAACGATACTAAAATTGAGTCCTGATTGAAATCGGGATATATATATATATATATATATATATATATATATATATATATAGTGTCTATCATATATCCGTCTAGATGTTTTGTAGAACATTGTATAAGTAACGTAGTGATAATTGACGTCATTTCATTGTTCGTTTTAGTTTATAAGTTATACTATATTAAAGTATATACATTCTACATATAAACACCATTGTTATCATACATTATCATTGTTTATATTTTTGTAATTTTATTTTGCAATTTAGTTTTGAAATTTATAAGACACGCCATTTGTAGTTTAATTATAAGTTTAGTTTAGTTGTACAACGTTGTAGTATGGGTTGAACATTGTTTATATTTTTGTAGTTTTATTTTACAGTTTAGTTTTGAAGTTTATAAGACACGCCATTTGTAGTTTATAAGTTTAGTTTAATTGTACAACGTTGTATTATGGGTTGTATTATTAGTTTAGTTGTACAACATTTGTAGTATATACAACGTTGTATTATGGGTTGATTATGATATACATGTTGTTGGATGTAGTTGTAATATGGGTTGAATATTATTGTATGTATTGTTGTGATAAACAGGTTTTAGGTACAAAAAAGGGGTTTAAAAACTTGGAAAATGCAAAAGCAAAAGAAAATGTTTTTAAAAAATTGCTATTTCCAATCAATAAGTTAAAATCGGATTAATTTTAAATGGAAATAATGAAATTAATTTATTTTATAAAATGCTATTTAATTTTTGATTTGGACGTTATTTTTAAAAAAATCTCACTTTTCATGTCATAACGCGTGAAAAATTTGTATTCGACGATTTTTTTTGACAAGATAAATTCCACGAGTATAGGTTATTTTTGATTGAATAGTTTATTGGGAATAAGTCCTCGTTAATATGTTTTTCCGATCGAATTTTCGACGGAAATAAGCTCGACGACAATATATTCGTCCGAACTTCCAACGAAATATTTTGTCGGAAATAAGTTATTCTCGACGGAATAACCTTATTTTCGACGATTAGCCAATTTTCTTGTAGTGCCTTTCTATACCTTCTCATTCCTTCCCTCCAAACTCACAAACACAACCTTAAGGAATATATGTATTCAATTTTAGGGTGATAATAAAAGATTTAATATCAATGACATATTATGATAGATGAAAATTGGGACGTGAATGTATTTAAATTTTATCTATTTTATTTTTATTCCCATTGAAGGGTCAAAATACAAGTAAATAAAATTTAAATGCAGTCATGTCCAATTTTAATGTTCACTTAGAATTTTTGATGACATACATGGTTGAGGTAAATAAATTGTTACACGTAACATCTTCAATTTTACCAATCCCTTAAACGATTTACACAAACCTAAACATAAAATAGAAATGTGCGAATTTAAAACAACTTACCAAACATAATCCACAAAGGAAAAATATATTCATTTTGAAGAAAATATAACCAAATTCTAGGGGAGAAAAATGAAATAAAAAATAAAAAATATCCAAATAAATACTTTAGCCTCCCAAAATCTTCTCCCCTAACATATCCTTAAACCCTACAACTTTAAAACCCTAAACCCTCCTCAGCAGTTAGCCAAGCTACTGTACTCCTTCATTTCAAAACAACACTGTCCCAAGTTCTCAGTCATGGGTGCAAAATCTCCGCAATAACATCAAATTCAAACCCTAATAATCTCATGAAGGATGTGATTTTCTTCCGAGCCTATCGCAGGGCCAAAAAATCAAACTCAGGCGACCTCTTTAAAAAAATTAGTACTCTTCGAGACCCTAATGTCAGCATAATTCCAGTCCTTGATCAATGGATCAAAGAGGGCAAAAAGGTTCAAGATTTCGAGTTTCAGCGCTTCATTCGTGAACTTAGAGCCCGCAAGCGATACTGTCATGCCCTCCAGGTTCCATTTCTATTCTCCTTATTTTACTTGTAATTTTTCTAATTTTTGTTTGGTTGCTCTTTAATTATGAGAAACTTGAAGAAATTTAAATTTGGCAAATTTATAAAAATCATAAATTTATGAGCCTGAATTTTGTAAAATCTGGATTTGGCATGTTTAGTATAGTTCTTGATTGTTAGATATTAGATATATGTGTTTTTCTATGATGAAATACTTCAAATGTACAATCTTTTACACTTACTAGAGCTTAATATAAATTGATTGAATTGATTCTGTTTAGCCTGACAAAAAGTGAAAATGGGATTTAGGATCACGGGGATTAGTTTATGGACCAGTAGTAATTTAGTCATGGGATAATGATTTACTTTACGAATGAATGTTGTGGACGGGCGGATCTAGAATTTTTTTTTCGGTAGGGGCGGATTTTAACTAATTTTTTTTGTTTAAGTTAAATAAAAAAAACTTAACTAATCATAATATTATTTAATCATAATAATGTTTACAAATTACAATAAATATTCATAATCAAACTAAAAAAAGAATTTCAAATAAAAAATATTTAGATACAATTTAGAAACTTACTTTGGTTACTTGTCATAGTTCAATTTGAATTATTTCTCAAATGCTCACTCTCAAACCAAATTTACTTTTTATATTCAAACAAAACCATGTATTAATTTCAAAGTATAAACTAATTTTGGTATCTTTTATAAGTTTCAAATAAGTTTTACTTTAAATAAGAGAAACAAACTATCCAAAATTTATACTCGTAACACCAAAAAATTATACAGGATCCATTAGTTAGATGCAGGAAGTAAAGTGATTATAACAACTAGAAATGAGGGGTTGCTAAAGGCTAAGCTATTACAATAAAAGACAAAAATTACTCAACAAAAATTATCTCATTTTCAATTGAAGATCAAACAACCCAAAAACAAAAACTCAAACAGACCAAACAAAAAGTAATCACATTCAACCAAATCAATAACAAAAAAAATCTAACTTGAATCAAACAATCTCTCACAGTTCACACGCCGATATTCAAAACCAAAAATTATACAAAAAATACATCTAAGATTTCACCAAACTTTAAAATAAGAAGATTTTTGTACTTGTATTTAGAATTGACTCTTCTATTAATTTAACTCTTCTATTAATTTGCCCCTTAAATTTATTAATTTACATATATGCTCTATCCCTATATACCTATATAAAAAAATCCAGAAGCGGCCAAATTGTTTATGCCGCCTCTAATACTGAATCATACCGGTACGTGGGAGAGAGAAAGTTATGAGAGCTCTTTTCTGGGTTTGACTCAAAACCGAGGATGAAATGAGCCAGAACAGAGTTACGGAACAAATATAATTGATAAGGACGAGTTATTATAATTTTCAGAGTCTACTTGGAAAAAAAGATGGGCAACCCAAGTAACGTGTGTTTATGTGGATGGATGTTTAAGAAGTCTATGCTAAGAAGGTCATATGCCCCTTTCAAAAATATTATATCACCTCTAGTTTTATAGGTGCAATGGGGACAGTGGCGAAGCCACACACAAGGTTGTGGGGTCAATTGACCCCATTAAAAAAAATTGCTTTATAATATAAGGTAACTTTTAAAAATTTTAAATATTATATATAGACCTGGCAAACGGACGGACGGGCGGGCCGGGCTGAAAAGGCCCGGGTTTTGGCGGGATACATTTGTTAGGCCCGTGGCCCGGGTTGGGCGGGCCGGGCCGGCCCGCGGGCTTTTTTCCTTTTTTTTCCAAAATCTTAATACACCAAAAATAGTAATAATAATAAATATTAAAAATAAAAAAATAATTTATAATAAACAATAATTCTAATTACTTACATACTAATAACTTGAGAAGTTCTTGTCATGAATTGGTTGTAGTTAAATACTCCTTCATTATATAAACTATAAAGTAATAGACTTTCTAGAAGAAAAAAAAAAGTAAAATTCTTAAGTGAATATGAACAAGTTGCCAAAATTCTTCAATGAAACAAGTTATTTATGAGCATTGCCAAACAATACTATTTGCATAGTACAACAGTAGGTGGTAGAGACTAGAGACTGCAAGTCTGCAACACACATATAGCAGAATGAAAGACTAGTTAAAAATTTTAATTGAACATATATTCAACTCGTTGAATCATGATAAGCAAGGATCAACTGAATTATTGTTTATTATATACATAGTAATGCTCATAAATAATTAAATATTATAAATTATGCACGATTTAAGTTTTACTTTTTAAGAATAGTAAAATTTGAACAAAAGTAAAGAAACAATATATTAAACTTATTAAAGATTGCATTAAAATAAAGAGTTATTGTAGTTCAGGTTGGTTTGAACTCTTATTTATTTACTTATAAGTCTTGTGTTCAAACCTCATAACCCGACAAGTTAGCAACATTTTGTTAAAAAAAAAAAAAGTAATCGAAATGAGAGGTCGGGCCTTCACAGGTAAGGCCAAAACGGCCTGATTTTATGGGCTAAAAAGCTGCCCAAAGCCCATCCCATGGCGGGTGGCCCGGCCATGGCGGCTCTGGGCCATCTTTGCTAGGTCTAATTATATATAAATTGATTTACTAAAATTTATAAATTTTATATTATACTGAGCTCAAATTGAAAATTTATAACTTTGTTAATCAAATTTTAACCACACATATTACATATATCCTCTCAATATATATATATATATATATATATATATATATATATATATATATATATATATATATAATATTTTAAACTAAATAATAATCTAATTTATATTATTTTTAAAATAAATAATGAATTACTTACTTATGAAGCAGTTGTGATTAAAAAAGTCTATTATGAGTCAATATAGTGTATATATATATATGTGTGTGTGTGTGTGATTAGAATGTACAAAAGTATTAAAAAAAATGGCTTGAGGGCGCTACTCCCAAACCCCCGCCAAATTATTTATAGCATAGTAATAATTTTGACCCCGCTGAAAAATGTTTCTGGCTTCGTCACTGAATAGGGAAATATATCTGAACTCATCCCCAATTATTTCATGGTGGTTTTGAGGAAAACTTAGCTGATATACATCATTAGATTATCTTGACTATTCCAACCATGCGTATTCTTGCTAAGATCTGAGAGTAAGTTGAAGCAGATGGATTCTCTTGAATTTAGGATTAAAATAGTATGATAGAAACTCAAGAATCAGAATACTGTTTAAATGATTTGGAGGTTGTTAATCAGCTTTTTTCTGAAATTCATTTTTTTTATCTATTCCGAGTTTGGTTCTGCATGATTTCTCTTTGCAAGACCTCTCTATTGTAGCCTTTACTATGACCTGAGGAACTTGGTTTGATGGAGAAGTGGGCACATTTGTGGAGACTTCCATTTCCTTGTTGTTGCCATTAAATACTCTATATGCCATCCCAAATTCAGGATATTTTTCCTTGTTTGGACCTTATATGGAATAAAAAGTCTAGGGTCTCATATATTATACAATGCTGTTTGCTTGCTTGTCTTCTCTTTCCGATACGACAAGTTCTGAGACTAGTTGAGAATCAAGTTGTTCTTTCCATACTAGTTCTTTATTTTGAGGACATGGGTGAAGGATTCATTAGGTTCCCCCTATCAACTTTGACATGAAACATGAATATTGGTCTGATTCATTAGAAATTTAAGGCTCTTCAAAAGATATGCAAATACTTCACTGTGTTGATCCTCAATATCAATTATTTTTCACTTTGTGCTCTGGATGTACAGAATGCGGCCTTTTGAAAAGTAGTTGAATTAGAAGGATCGTCTCATCTGTAGGTGAAGAGCTGAAGATTCTGCCAATTTTCTACACAGTTGCTATTCCTTTGCTAGCTTGTACTTTGCTTTTGTCATGAGAAAATAGTCTCCAGATCACCAAGTGATTTCTAATTGGTGAACTTAGTATCATTAGTTCGAACAGAGCTTCTAAATATACCGGCTTAGTATTCCATATGTCTCGAGTCTTTTGACAACCTGAATGCAACACTTTAGCCCATTTCTTTGTGCATTATTCATGAATACCTATATCATTTCTGAAGTTACCTAACTTTGAAGGATTTTAGGAAGGGTTTGATCTGTTATGCAGTTGCCATCCAACCTGCTCACCCAACAGAATAAATGAATAGAATCAAAAATAAGCATTAAGCTTAATCTGGCAATTGTTTTAGTTGTATAGATCTAGAATCCTTTTCACTTTAACATCATGCTGGTAGCTTCTCCATATTCCCAATTCATGGAGTTTGAAATGCCTTTCATATTCAAAGATTCTGTCTAGTTTAGTGACCATGGTTTTGAACTCGTGGAATTTCTAAATAATCTGGTGGTGGATGCTTGTTTGGTGCAGTTTTCTGAGTGGATGAGTAGCAAAAATTTCTGCCCAGATTCTTCGGGCAATCATGCCGTTCAGTTGGATCTGATTGGTGTGGTCCGCGGAGTAGATGCCGCAGAGAGCTACTTCAATAACTTGACTGACATAGAAAAGGATGAGAAGACATACGGTGCTCTGCTTAACTGTTATGTAAGAGAACGCCTCGTTGATAAATCCCTTTCACATGTGCAGACGATGAAAGAGATTGGCTGTGCTTCCTCTCCTCTTGTTTACAATAATCTCATGAGCCTTTATTCCCACACTAGTCAACCTGAGAAAATCCCAGACGTGCTGTCAGAGATGAAGAAGAATGGAATTTCTCCTAATAACTTCAGCTACAGAATCTGCATCAACTCTTATGGAGAAAGATCTGATTTCAACAGCATGGAGAAGCTTCTGGAGGAAATGGAGAGTCAATCTTTTGTCTCCATGGACTGGAACACGTATTCTACAGTAGCCAATTTTTACATAAAAGCAAGTCTAAAGGAGAAAGCACTCATTGTTTTGAAGAAACTAGAAGAGAAGCTAAATAAAGATGCTCTCGGCTACAATCACTTGATTTCGCTTCACGCCGCACCTTGGGAACAAAGACGAGGTCATGAGGTTGTGGGGCATTCAAAAGGTTGTTTGTAAGAAGCAAATTAACAGAGACTATATAACCATGCTAGGTATGTTAGTGAAACTTGGGGAGCTCGAGGAAAGTGAGGCATTGCTCAAGGAGTGGGAGTCGTCGTGCCACACTTATGATTTTCGAGTACCAAATATCCTCCTCCTTGGGTTTTGTCAAAAGGGATCGATTGAGAAAGCTGAAACTACACTACAGAACATTATCAAGACTGGAAAGACTCCAATCCCAAACTCTTGGGCTATCATTGCTCTAGGGTATATGGAGACGGGTAATATGGAGAAGGCTTTTAAGTGCATGAAGGCGGCCCTGGCATTAGCAGCACAAAGTCAAGGTTGGAGACCAAAACCTAGATTGGTTTCAAGCATATTGAATTGGCTTGGCGAGAAGGGCGAACTTGAAGAAGTAGAAGCTTTTATTAAGTCATTGAGGTCTGTTATTCCAGTTGACAGAGAGATGTACCATACTCTGATTAAATCATATATTAGAGGCGGTAAAGGAGTGGATAAAATTGTCGAGAGCATGAAATCTGATAAAATAGACGAAGATGAAGAAACTGAGAAGATTCTTAGATCGTCAGATGAGAAACCTGAATAATTCAATGGCTATTCTTCTTGATATTGGCCATTATAGCTGCGGAACGTTGCTAGATTGAACTGATTCTACTTTCATTCATGATTTTTTTTTCCAATGCTCCTGGTGCAGCTGGAGCTGAACTCTGTTGTTCACGCAAGGAAATATTGCTCCCGTGAACGGAAAATGCTGGTGAGAAATGCTGATGGTGAGTGTTATATCTCGCTTAAAGTTATTTGCTATTGGAAATCTGATAATTCTCCAAACAAAACCAAGTAAATTTTTCTCTTGTTTGTGCATAACTATGCTTGTTACTCTTCTCAACAAAAATCATATGGATACATTCTGGCATAGCTCTTTTTGATTCATTTTTACATAACTTTGCTTGATGCCAATATTTAGTGTGTACAATCCCCACAGATGTGTGATGAGAGCTAGCTAAAGTTATTTCACTGCAAATCTGAGCTTCTAAGTTGCTATATATAAAAAAAGAAGATGAGGGGCTCAACATACACACCATTTTGTCTAATCCAGCTTAAGCTCGCTCGTTAAGATTTATTCAAAAGTGGTGCGATTTTGACCACTTGAAGGTGAAATAAGAAACAATATGGTTAGGGGATCACTCTGAATAATTTTTTTTATTTACCTACACTGTTTTTTGAAAACCACAATTTTAAAGGGTAGTCTTAATAATCCTAGACAAAATAGTTCAAATGGTAAATTTTTATTCAATCCTTTAAATAATTAATTCTAGACAGAACAAACATGAGATTTTTGAAGTTATTCGGTTCCATAAAAAAACTCATGTGATTAGGACTATTTAAGGAATTGATATTTTGACAAGTAAATTTTGATATTTTCACAAAAAATTTCACATGATTGTAGGACCTATCTATTATTCATGTTAGAAGAACTTTGTGGAATTATCATTTCTACTTGTAAAAATATCAATTCTCCTATTTAAACTAAGATTAATAGTCTTGGAATTATTATTCATGAGAATATAATCCCGAAATTATAATTTTATAAATAAATATAACGCTTTTCATCAAAAAATTTATCTGTATGTTTTAAAATTCACAAATATAATGTTATACCGAAGGTACAATTTACTACTATCATTCTTAGTTGAGTCCTATGCAAACCGAAAATTTGGACCGTGGATCCCATACCCAATAAAATTAGTAATATAATATTAATTTTTAATATAATTATTTCATTGTTTCATCTCATCCTCTCACAGAGCCTTAAATAATGGAAATTGATATTTCCACTGTAAATCCCGATTACTATTCATGTAAAGAAAGTCTTATGAAAATATCAATTTCATTTGTGAAAATATCTATTCTCATAATAATTTATCTTTACTTGTTATTAGCATCTAGCAGCAACAACCATACCAAAAGTATAATTTTTTCTAATTTGTTGACTCCAATCAAATCAAATTGCAGATGTTATCACATGAGTTCGTCCAACTTGGCTATAGATAATCAGGAGTTCAACTGGTATTAAGGAATTAGAGATGGAAATCCATTTTCTCTGTCCAAAGCTTCATATCATATACTCCCTCTGTCTCAGGATAAAAGTTTTGGTGAATTTTTCACATATATTAAGATGATGAATAAAATGACAAAATTGTCCATAATAATGTTTTAAATATGAAGAGAGAATTATAATAAGAAAAGTATGAGATATTTAATATTACGGGTATAATAGGAAAAAATATGTAAAAGTTTGGTTATTAAAGGAAAATGGACATTTAACGATTCACCCAAAATAGTAATAAAGACTTTTATCATGGGACGGAGGGAGTATTATACTAATTATATCCCGAGCCTCCGCCACTACATGGACGGTGAAATTTATTAGGGTGAACGAAAAATTTAAAATCAAGTGTATTTTGTTAGATAGGTTATGTGGGTCTTCATCCAAAACATCTTTCCCCTCCCTGCAGCTTTTTCTCTCAAATCATACAAGCTGGTCTTCATCTTCACCCAATTAACCCAAAAAAACCTGTATCTATTTTAAAGTAGAAGAAAAAACAGAACAATTAATCCTATGTCCAATCTGTCCGCCCTGACCTCGCCAAGAAAATGAAGCAATTTTTAACATACCCATCTCCCAATTTCATTGTATCTTGTAAAGAAATTGTTAATGATGCAATTAGGCTCAGTGACTTTCACAATCATCAATCTTACACCAACAAAGTCATTGTGAGAATTAAATACCCAAATCACAAATTTCAAAATACACTGTAAAAATTTATGAAGCAAATTCCAAAGAAAGCAGATTTCAAACTTTAATAAAGAAAAGATTATAATCTTCAAGCCCAGTTCACCATTTCTTAAACAAACTCACCAGAAATAAAAAAAATATGAAAAAAGTATTAAAAAGTTAGTCCCACTCGCCTCACCTAAGTCTTCAAACCCATAACCTTTACCCATCTCCGATCTACTTCAGAACCATTAGATCGAGACTCAAGCACAACCATGAAAGAGAAAAAAGAATAAAAAAAGAGTAGAAAATGAAGGCCCTGAGATTCAAGCAAATCATAAATAATTCTTCTTCCATTTTTTCCTCGTTAAAGAGAGATAAGAATTAGGTGAAATAGAGTCGAGAGCTTTGGATAATGGCAAGAAATTGATGATGAAGAAATTGTTAATGATGCAATTAGGCTCGAGAAGGAGAAAGAAAAAGTGTGGCAATCAAGGGGACCCACAGTTCAATTATCCTGTCTAATTTAGATGTCCGACTAGAGTTATTGTTCTTAGTATCACAACCCTATACGTGGACTTCAAAGGAGTGTATGTACTTTATTGATTTGCAGTTGGAAGAATAATAATGTGATAATAGTACGTACTTATATTATAGGCTATCACTAAATTGCTCATCATAAGAACACTATTGAGCCGATGCAACCAGAATCTGAATGGCGTTAAACCTTAAAATCATCTCAGTAAGAAGAGAAAACTTGAAAATAAATGACACTTCTAGTTTCACTAATACCACATTTTATATCTACTTTGTTCTTGTTCTTACAAACTAGTATAGTTGAAATAGAAGAAAAGCCAAACAATCTCAAAACAAGGGAGCTATCATCACCTTCAACAGCAGCCAGACTAAAAAGGCTGTACAAGATATTGATGATATTATCAAATTTAGGTCAGGCTACTGAAATATGCCCATGCTTAGGTTTGGGTTCAGCCTTATTCTTGTAGACCAGAAAGTAGTGCTTAAAATTCAAAAAACAATCTCCACATAAATCTTCTCCTTAAAAAGGGAATTTTAGCCCCTTAAGGTAAAATGAATAAATTTATGGTGCTGATATATGCACACTATATTAGTAAATGTTGATAATTATTATACAATCTTGCATTGCATTAACAATGCATATATTGAGCAAGCAACTATCAGTTAGGCATGTCCATATATTTATTAGAACAAGCTAAAAATTATTGATGATTAAACCACCAACATAGTTCTTCCTACACTAGGATCTTAACTAATGCATATCATTGATTCCTATGTTTTAAGAAAAGATTATATAGATCGAGAAACAGGAACCAACAAATGATGAACTAACAAACATTAATAGATAGAATTATTCTCGTAAACAAAAAGATGGTGATTCTGATTCATAAAAAGCTGAACAAAATAAAATCTTCTCCTCCTAAGAAACTAATAGCATAGAATTAAGCTGTCCCAAAAAAAAATGAATCACTGTACTAACTAGGGAATTAATAACAGCATTACCCATTACCAATAGAGCTGAGGAACCACCGTTGGCCATGAAGGTATCACAAATGTAAAATCAATACGAGAATGGGGACCTTTGACGACAACAGCTTCAAAACTTCGAGTTCGAATGTTGTAAGAAAAAATAGGGTAACGGTCTTCATTCTGGCTTCGAAAATAAATTATGTTAGAATCTAAGGGATGAAAAGCTTTTGGTAGTAAAAGTACGCTAGAATCGAAAAAAATGTCGTGAGCTAAAGACCATTCTCCCTTGTTGTAATCATTGGGGTCATAGTCCATACAAACAAATCCAAGACATCCCTCAAACAGGCCAAAGCACATTTTCGTTGCTTTTGCAGAAGGCATAGTAAAAACGCGGCACCGGTCACTACTTTTGAAAGAAAGGATCATATGCTATCACTAAATTATATTATTGTCGTTCGTCAAAACTCTCAGGAATAAAATGCAAAATTTGGTTCCAAAGTTGGATAGGGAAAATGAACCATAATTGAAAATAAATGGCAGTGGTTTCACTACAAGTATACATGGGAACACGCACCACTTTGTAGCTTGCTACGCCACCCGGATTCAATTCGGTGAGAAAACCCACAACCACAAATCTTCTGGTCTGTGGATTTTTTAAATAAACTCGAAACGGAGGAAGCACAGCATATTGCTTTGTGACTGGATTGAATATAGCGTAATGGATATCCCTCCGATGACGCCCATTAAATGCTTCCTCGCATAACAATAGCAATAACCCGTTACTTGAACCTTCTATTATTAGTGCTGAATTCTGTTTCGGTTTCCATTTCGAAAAATCAAAAGCAGCAACTGAAAATATTGGAGAATTGTAATGGCTAGTTGTTGCTATTGAATTTCAAACCCTAATCCTTTTCCTCTAATGTGTAGATTGAGAAAAGTCCATAATTTGTTGTCGTTTGGGTGCAAAGATTGATATTGGCGGACGAAGAAAGGATCAGAAAGTAGGGACAACCAGTGTTGGGACACACACTTGAACCTAAACACTGATTTCACCGGAAGTCTGCAGAGAATTTCGATCCAACTACATTCATTATTCATCATGTTTGAAATTTTTTGGGGATCTGGTGGTAACAGAGAATTTTGAGAGAAATTGAAATCTAGGGTTCTTGATTATATATGAAGGCGCATATCGATCCTCCAATCAGATATTTATAGCTATGTTCTTAAAATCGGGAATTGGAAAAGGTACGGCGTGGTGTGTCACTAATCCAACCATTATTAATATATATTGAACTAATAAAGTCATTAATATATAAAAAATAATTAATAAATATGACATTTAGTAAATATGTAAATTTATATATGGTATTTAGTAAATATGTAAAATTAATTAATTTATATAAAAAATTAAACTAAACTAAATTTATTTATACAATATTTACTTTATATATTTTAAATAAATACTAAACATCTCTAAATATATACTTCCCTTTTATCATATTATAGTCATAAGAGAATATGCCAAAAGTATATTCCTTTCTTTTTATCCTTGGATCTTATTGATGAAGTCATTCTTTCTACAGACATACTCCCCTTCTTTTATCCCCTTCTTTTACCATTCCTTCCTATTAAGGGGTTGATTCAATTAAGATTTTAAAAGTTTAGTTGATTTAATTAAGATATTTAAAAAGTTTATAAAAGTTTATTGGTATTCAATTACAACTTTTTAATGCCTTTAAAAGTTAGTTTGGTATTGAATTAAGATTTTACAAATTCTATAAAAGTATTTTGGTATTCAAAAAATCATAATTTTTTAGATTTCTATCAAATGGTAGAGTTTGACTGACTTTAGAAGAAGAATTATAACTATCAACTCATATCCAAAGTGTGACCTCATCTCTAAAGACTTTCAAATATTAAACACAAAAATGGAAATTCGAATCGCCAGTAAAGAGGAAATCCAGAAATTCGCGATGTAATACCCAAAAAAATAATAATAAAAAAATTAAATAAAATATATAAATAACATTTATATTTATATTTTAAATAAGTTAATTGGACTTTATCTTTTATTGGGTCAAACTAGTTATTTATTTTATTTGGACTAATAAGTATTAATATGTGAAGGATAAATTAATTTGATAAAATTTGAGCCTTAAAATTAATTGGATTTAATTTATATGTGGATAAAATTAAATCATATTATAATTAAGAGAATTAACAAGATATATTAATAAGTAAACAAATAACTAAATACCTAATTTGTCTCATGATCGTGTAATTGAGAAAAGAGGAAAAGACACGAAAAATTGGTAAGGGAGAAAGCGGCAGTTCAAAAACTTCTAATACAAAGACGAAAGAAATTTATTTAATAAAGATGTGTTGGGAACTTGTGACTTATAATATAAAGCCATCGAAAAAAATTTAGTGAATGAAGACTTAACCTTCGAGTGGTCGCAGAAAGGTCATGAAGTCTTGAAGTCGGGGGGTATGGTATCGCCGTAGTAGCTGGTATTATTTGGAGCAAGTTGGTGAGTAGTCTTGGTATATTTGGGTCAATCGATGAAGGCGTGTGGCCTTATGAAGACTGGGAGGTCTTACGGACAAGTAGAATACGGTCTTGTTCTTGCAGTAGAGAACGATCTGGAGCCAGTGGGGTGGCCTGCACTGGAGGAAGCGTCTGGGCTAGTAAGCGTGGAAGCGTGACATGGTATGCCTTCAGAAGACCGGTATGGAAGCATATTCAACGTCAAGACTTCTGTTGTGTGGATTGTTTATTGGAAAGGGTATTATGTGTAATTGACCATAATATGAAGTAGGGTTGGAATATGATTAGTAGGTATATATACTATTTATTGTAAAAGCCCTATGTAACAAGGAATCATCAATAAACAATAAGTCATACTTGTGGAGTACCCAAATTGGGGAACCACGTAAATCTCTTTCAGGTTCTTCTTAATTCTCTATCGTTTGTGTGCGTGTGTGTGATCCTATAATTCTAACAAGATGAGATAAAATCATGAAACTCATGAGATCAATTGTGAAGATTATTGTTTTACTATATATATATATATATATATATATATATATATATATATATATATATATGATAAAAGCAATCAATATGTTATTGAATCACACGCTCATATAAGAGTGTGAAAGCTGAAGGGGTTTCAGTCCTAATTTTTGTTTCTATTCAAGTAGGGAACTGGTCCAAATTGCGAACCAGTTCTCGATTCTCTGGGTCAGGCAGTTCAACTGCTGGTTCGCTAGGTTTGAACGGTTTTTAGATAAAAATGGGTTATTGGTCTAAACCGGATCGATTGGCCGACTGTTTTCGATTTTTTCCGATTCGACCGCTGGTCCGATCAAAATTTGAAAACCATGATTTATAGTTAAATTAGGTTAGGTTAGACCTGTCAATATAGTTGGTTAACTATTTAGTCAACTGTGACGCCCCCAAAATAGGTATACAACACCCATTCCGAAGTCGTCAAAATCATGGTATGAAATAACTACAACTTTATTAATACAACATAAAAGCTGTGAGTTTAAATACAAATATTGTCATCAGACAATATCCACACTCAAATAAGTCCTCATTACAATTATTAATACACTATTTTTACACAGAATAGTGAGGACTACTAGAACCACTTCTAGAACCATCATTCCACACCCCGACTAAGTATTTCGCTACATTCTCGCCTCCCGAGAAGAAAAATGGAACAACAAGGAAAAAAGGGTGAGCTCAACTAGCCCGAAGAAAGAACATTACGATTTGTGAGTTTATTAATACAAATATTGTCATCTAGACAATATCCACACTCAAATAAGTCCTCATTACAATTATTAATACACTATTTTTACAGAATAGTGAGGACTACTAGAACCACTTCTAGAACCATCATTCCACACCCCGACTAGTACTCGCTACATTCTCGCCTCCTGAGAAGAAAAATGGAACAACAAGGAAAAAGGGTGAGCTCAACTGGCCCAGTAAAGAACATTATGACTAAGATAATATAAAACAAATTATCATTAGTCCTCAACAGGGAAAAATCTAATAGAATACAATAGACAATAAGTTTGAAATCAATATTCGCAGCGAAAATAATAATTCATTAGAAGAGTTAAGTAAAGAATGAAATCTACTATCTTCTATATATGAATTTAAAAGTTCATCGTCTATCTTTTATCCCTGTAACATCAATCAATATATAAGCGAAATCAAATATTCATCTTTGCACTACATGGGCCAAAGATATTCATCGATTAGTCATGTTCATCTAAACACTGTTCATCTTTGCTTTCACGGCCAAAGATATTTATCGAAAATCATTCATCTTTGCACTACATGCCAAAGATATTCAAGTAATATCATCACTTAGGATGATGATGATGAAAATATTTTAAAGAAAAACGAATCCAGTGAAACAAAAGAATAATTATTAAGGATTCGTATTTTACCTATTCCATGTCCAAAATACCTCATAAATAATCATAGTGGAGTAAAATTTAAGAATGATCAAAACATGGATACAATCAAAGCTAGTATCCATAATAGATATTTTGGACGAAAAACAAAAATTTAATTTTTCTGTGAATAGTGTCGTATTCGTGAATAGTGACGTATACGTGAATAGTGTCGTATACGTGAATAGTAACTCCGACACCAAAAGATAAAAATTTCACAAGAAAATCATCATGCTTCGTGAATAGTACTCGTGAATAGTAACTCATGAATAGTAACCCCGACATGAAAAAGTTCCAAATTGATAAAAAGTTCCAACCAATATTTCGGCATAATGATATTGAATAAATAATATCACTTACGAAGAAAATAACATCCTTTACCTCGAAATAATAGAACTTCTGACTGGAATACAAGATATAGTGCTGAAAGAATTTGCACCATATAGCAATACTTAAAGTACTAAAATACTCACAAAAATACACTCGATATTATAGAGAGAGAAAGAGAGAGAGAGAGAGAGAGAAAATTTATTTCTGGTGTGATTTTCAATTATAACCTAAGCACCCTATTTATAGGAAAATGCTTAGAACACCAAAGCAGAAAATTGAATATAATAATATATATTTATAACCAAATTTTCCTTAGCCCACCACAACAAAAACACATTTATCACACAAAAATGAAAAACATGTTTAAAACAATTTTTGTTACAAAATCAATTCAGATTCAATAATTCAGAACTCCAATAATTCATAATAAATAGCTCTTTTGTTAGAAAAATTCGAACCACATGTCTTTTTCATAGGAAATTTCATTCTCTACAACTTTGCAGAAGAAAAGTTTTCCAAATTCCAAACAGAAATTGACCGAAATCCACAAACGAGTGATTTTACAGGCTATAATCAAATTTCAGCCAAGAAATGGGGTCCACCGACACACAAAACATGTGTTAATCATTTAATGCAACAAAAATACTCTTCCTCCTCATATACTCATATATCCCACATTCATTGTAAAAATATCACCATTATTATATTATTAAAATAATATATTTAAATGAATTATTTTATCAGAAAAAGATAAAATATTAATTTTCAACAATTGTCACATTAAAATTTTATCCATCTATATCCACATAAAATCAATATTTTCTCATCATATAAATTAATAATTAATTATTCACAAATAATATTACGAGAATCACAATCGATAAATGACGAGGTAGGTTCAGAAAGAGGGCCTTTCCAATAAGAATTTCTCCTTACTTAAGCGCAAGCAATTAGGTGACCAAACATCTCCTTAGACAGAACTTTCTAAACATTGCCAATAATGTTTTCTAATAATATTATTCAGATAATATTAATTATTGTTTCGATAATGGAAAATATTGTGTAGTGACAATTATTGAAACAACAGTAATATAGAATATCAATGCAACAATTATTGAATCAATAAAATAAAATACTGAACAGTAATTACCGTAACAATTATTGAGTAGTGCCTTCTTAACGTAAGAATCAATAATTGGTGCAATACCATGTCATCTTGCATGCGACAGCGTGTATTCGTGTTTTAACCACCGAGTATTCCAGCAAAGATAACGCTGCGTTAACAATTGCTACTGTTATTTATAAACAATTTATACTTGTCGTTTTCTTCATCCAATCGCTTTCCATTTTGGGGCCACATGAAAGGCTTGCTAGGTAAATGCACGAATATTCCCAGAGCTGTGAAGAATATTCTACGACCAAACGAATATTCTCCGATAAAATGAATATTTTATAACCACTTGCTTAATTAAAAATATTTGCAAGATTTTACCCATAACTAACCACATTAATCAAATCAACCCTTACTATTTAAAAATAATAAGTAAAGGAAATTCCATTTTATTAAAAAATTTGAGGTCTTACATCAACTCATATTAATTAGAACCAAATGGGTTGGTTAACTATTTTATTTATTTAAGTTGATTAAGGTTTGGAACCATATTTTTAAAAAGAAATATAAGTCCAAAAAAATATTTTATTTACTGATTATGTATATACACCCCCACCCCCACCCCCACCCCCACCCCCCAACCCACCCAACCCAAAAAAATATTATATTTACCGTTAGGTTAGGTTAAGTAAGACCAGACTTAGGTTAGGTTAGGCCATGCGGGTCTTTATCAGGATTAAATCCTATTATACTTTGTTTGTTTCTGAGTTTGAAACGGAAAAGAAAGGAATACAAAAATTTATAACGAAAAGGAAAGAATATAAAATTTTATATTTTCTTTGATATTGTTACTAAATTCATAAAGAAAAAAAAGGAAGAAAATTTCTCTATTTGTGAGTTTTTTCCCACTAGGATTTCTAAGGATTTTTAATTTTTAACTCAACAATAATAGAAAAAGATATGATAGAAAATTAATTTTTTTAGTTTTGTTTGTGAGTTAAATAAAGAAAATATAATAATTTTTATATCCCATGTTTGTGAGTTGCTAAGACAAATAAAGTAATTTTAATTTGTGATATATTATTACTATTGTACCCTAACATATTGAATATTAGACCGGCAAACAAATTTGCCATCGTCAATTTGGACCAAAACGATCCAGTTTTAGTGAAATTTGAAAAAGTGAAGCCCAAAGCCCTTTTTCGACGGTGAAAAGTGGCATGCCCGTGGGCACTGGATGATTATATGACCAAATTTTGACACATTTTTGGGCTTAGCCCAAACGGGCCAAGGTCAAAACGGCCCAGGTTTTGATGGGGTGAAAATAAAGCCCATAGCCCGCTTTTTAAAGGACGGACTGGGACCTACCATGAGCTAATAGCGCTTAAATTTTTAGAAGTCTATTGAATATAACATGCTTAATAGTTTTTTATGTGTTACAAATAAGAGTAATTATGAAATTAAAATAAATTCATCAAACCCATTTTCTTTTCATTTTATAAACTTTCCTACCATTTTGGATTTTCCTTTGTTTTCCTTACTTTTCTTGACTAAAAAAACTCACATACATGAAATTTCTAATTAGTTTTCCTCTCCTTTCCTTAAAATAAGATGTTTAGCACCTTTTGTTTGGCTTCAAGCGGCCTGCTTGTCACGCCACCAGCAAGATAGCTCGACAAACTAAAACCTCACACACTGATTTTGTAGGAACCCAAGGAGGAATTCCTCACAAACACACAACATACTTGCAAATAGCATAGCTATATATTCCTCTGTTTTTGAACATAATAAAATTCAAGAATAAACAGGAATCAAAATGATAACAATTGATGAAGCAACAAACAAACTTTAAAACTTATATAAACAAAAAGAATCCCACACAAGTCTTATTTAAAAACCAACTATAAGAAATGGAAACTAATGGAATTCATATTGATTCCATAATGTGTTAAAAACTTGACATCTCTTTCTCAATTTAAGACTTCCAAGAGGGCTGAGGGAACCACAGTTGGCCATGAAGGTATCACCAGTGGAAGAGCATAAAACCAACCTTCTCTTTCTGCAATGCGACAGGAACCTTTCACCACTTCTAAATACTGATTTCGAATGTTGTAAGAAACATAATGGCGACCGCATCCAAAGTTGCCCCAGAAATAGATGATGTCAGAATCCAAGGGATGAAAAAAATTGGGTCCTGAAATTGTCATCCCTTTCATGCTACTTAGATGAGCATCAACAAATACATTACCGATTGAATTGGATGAGAAATTGTACTCTAAAGACCATTCTCCCTTGTCGTAGTCTTTGAGTGTCCACAGCTTCCAACTCCAGTCCAAAATGTTACAAAGATCAAGCAAAGGATCGTCCATCAAAACACAACCTAGATGTCCCCGAACCAAGCCAAAGCACATATTCATTTTATTTCCACTAGGAAAAGCAAAAACGCAACATCATTCAGCTCTTATGTATGGATCATAGGCTATCACTAAATTGCTGTTCTCATTGTCAGAATGATTGAGCCAATGCAATATCCCGTTATAAACAACTGGTTTATGCCAGGATGAGATTTGAACAGGTTGGAAGAAGCAGACATCAAATTCTTCCCATACACCTTTTTCTGATGACAACACTTGAAAATTATGGACACTGCTTTCAGGACAACCCAGGAGGGGGCGCACCACTATGTAGCTTACCACAACACCAACCGCATCCACAAGGGTAACAAAACCCTCACCCCCAAATCTTTTACAAGTATTTAATTTAGCCCTAGGAAGCTTAACAAATTGCAATGTGACCGGGTTGAATATCCAGAACTGGAGAGCCTCCCACCGCCACTCCGCCATACTCATATATTCCTTGCATAACAACAACCCATTGCTTGAAGCTGCTAATTCTAGGGTTGAGTGTTTTAATTTTGAAAAGGAACAACAGCAATCTTGGAAAAATTGGGGATTTAGAATTATCCACTAATTTGGGATTAGTCCTAGTAATTACATTTGCAATCGAATACTCAAATCCCAACTTCTCTTCATATTGATTGTGAATAAAGGTCCATGTGTTTGGGTGCAAAGATTGATAATGGCGGACCAAAGAAGGGTCAGATATCAGGGATAACCACTGTTTGGATACACACTTGCACCTAACCACTGATTTCGCAGGAAGCATACAAAGAATTTCCATCCAAATACATTCCGGAATAGAAAAATTACTACTACTAGTACTACTACAATTTGAGGAGGAAGAAGAAGATCGTGAATCTTGTTTTCTTTTTTTCATCCTATTTTTCCTTATATTGCCTATGATGCGTTTAAAGGGGAAAAAATATTGTGTTTTTATCTTCTTCATAATTCTAGTCATCTTTCATGCGTTGTTTAAATTCTTCAGAGAGGAGAGGAGAAGAGAAGAGGAGGGAGAAAGTACCTGGAACTGGAATATCAAATCTCATAATAATTAGGTCAAGGCCATAAGCATTATAGACTTGTTAGTTAGGCCATCTATCAGCATGCTGGAATATAGTCTAGGACTCGTGCTTTATCTCCAGCAATTAGAGTGTTTGATAAAAATTAAATGAATTTGAATCTGAATTCGAATCTAAATGAGTTGAATTTGAATTTGAATCTGAATCTGAATCTAAATTTGAATAAAAAAAATTATTTGATAATTCACATGTATGAAACATCTGAATGACACGATTTTATTATTTTACCTCTCGAAAAAAATTTAAAAATTGTAAATTTATTTAATACTATTACTTAATATAATAGTTAATATATATTTTTTATTTTTAAAATTCTTTTTACTTTATTCATTACTTATTCAAACCATGCAAAGAAAAAAAAATTATCTGACCGATTCAGTCATTCAGACGATTTTTTTCCAAAACAAACAGTCCCTAAATAAATATAGTATAAGAGATTTTTTGGTGGATTTAAAAGACTATCAAATAATCTGATTTTGGTGGATTATAATTTTTAATATATTTTAATTGGAGTGTGAAAGAATGACTAATGAACTATAATTCATTAAATATAATATAATTTTTTTAATATAATAGTCCAAGGGATAGTCCATGGGATAGAAGGATTAAAAGACTATCAAATGGATTGATGTCATATAGACTAAATATAGTCAATGATATAGTCCACTTTGTTCGAGATGTTGTTAATACATTGGAATGTAGATACACCAACGCTACGTTTGTTTGCAAAAATATTTTATTTATTTTTAAATTTAGACTTGAAATTATAAAATAATTTAATAATCTTGAGATTATAATTATAATATCGAGGTTAAAATTAATAGTTTTAGGATTATAATTGCATGGATTATAATTCCGGAATTATAATCCATGCAAACAAATATAATCTTAGTTTTATAAAATAGAAGAAGAAAAATCATTTTCACCACCAAAGTACAACCACAATCACTCTTTCTTTCTCCTGTAATTTAGGAAGGTGAGAAACCCAAACATTTTCCGTTTGTCTTGATGATTGCAGGTTTGTAGATGATGAATGTATTTGGATTTTTACTAGTTTGTAATGATATTACAAGTTTTACTAAATTTTAAGGTTTTTGATTTGGGAAACTTAACTTCATAAATAAAGTGTAAGGAATATGAAAGACAAAAAACATTTTTTTACCACTATGGTTGTAGTGTTTTAAGCAATTAGCCATTGTGCTTTTAAAATATTCAATTATCTCACTGTGTTTTTTAAAAATATTCAATCAGGCCATTCCGTCCATTTTTGTAGACAAACGTTAACAAATCTGCTCTTGTTTCCTACGTGGCTTTTTTTAAAAATAAACAATTACGTGGTATATCCTTATGTGGCAACAAAATAATTTTTTAATGGATTTTCTTTATAATTTTTTCTTCTCAAACAAAAAAATAAAATAATAAAATCATTATGTGGTAAAAAAATAATTAAAATAATAATATAATTAAAATAAATATTTTAATTTATGTTTTTATAATTTTTTCTTTTCCTTTTATCTTTTCCTTTCTTTTAATAATTATATTTATTTTAAAAATTAATTCCAAATAATATATCAAAATTTTTGTATCAATGAAATCTATTACAACATTACATTAATTTCAACAAAAATTAAAAATTAAAATCATTAATTACGTGGCAAAAAATAATTAAAATATTAATAAAATTAAAATAAATATTTAATTCATTTTCTTTATTTGTATTCTTTTCCTTATCTCTTTTCCTTTCTTTTAATAATTATTTTTATTTTAAAAATTAATACTAATATATATTTTAATGATATAAAAAAAGTAAGTACATAATTAACATAAAATAAAAAATTCGATACAATTAGCAAAAATTAGTTAAACAAATAACATAAAAATTAAAAATAAAATTTATAAAGAAAATGATTTTATTATTTTATCTTTTGTTCATGAAGAAAAATTATAAAGAAAATCCATTAATACAAATAATATATCAAAATTTTTGTATAAATGAGATCTATTACAACATTACATTAATTTCAAAAAAAAAAAAAAAATAAAAATTATTTTATTTTTAAAATTAATTATTTTATTTTAAAATTAATTATTTTGAAATTAATTAATTATTTTAAAATTAATATATTATTTTTATTTTAAAAATTAATTATTTTTAAAATTATCACCATGGGCGCCTCAAAAAAAAAATAGCAGGATAATTTTTACTAATTGTATGAAATTTTTTATTTAATGTTAATTATGTACTTTATCTTTTTATATCATTAAAAAAATGAAAAGAGATAAGAGAAAATAAAACTAAAGAAAGTGAATTAATCGTAGTGAATAATATATAATTTTTGTCAAAAATTATATCTGAAACTCAAAGTTTTTTTTTAATCTTTTTTCCAAATAATACAAATTATCATAAAATAGAAAATTAGCTATAAAAATAAAAATAAAATATTAGTTTGATTGAGATGGCCATGGTGATAATTTAAAAATAATTAATTTTAAAAATAAAAATAAAATATTAATTTTAAATATAATTAATTAATTTTAAAGTAAAATAATTAATTTTAAAAATAAAAATAAAAAATTAATTTTAAAATAAAATAATATTTTCTCTTTTTTTTTGTCGATCCAAAATTACATTTTTCAGCACAAAAATAACATTTTAATATTACAAAATTCTTCTTTTGTCCCCAAATTTATCATATTAAAATTAATTTTTTTATTTTATTTTTAAAATTTATTATTTTATTTTAAAATTAATTAATTATTTTTAAAATTAATATTTTATTTTTTTTTTAAAATTAATTATTTTTAAAATTATCACCATGGCCATCTCAATCAAACAAATATTTTATTTTTATTTTTATAGCTACTTTTCTATTTTATGATAATTTGTATTATTAAAAATAAAAAAAAAAGATTAAAAAAAGAAAAGTAAAAAAAGCCAACCATTAAGCTTTCTCCCTTGATCAAGAAAGACAAGTAATTTTTATTTTTTTAAAAACCACGTAAGCAAATTGTTAATGTCCATCTATAAAAATGGGATGAATGGGCTCGATTGAATATTTTTTTTAAAAAATTTTCTATTTGAAATAATTGAATATTTTAAAAGACAAGAGGTAATTGCTTAAAACACTACAACCATGATGATGAAAAAGTGTTTTTTTGTCGAATATGAAAAAAAGCATGCATTGATGTTATCACACTTTTAGATTTTATTTTGATTTTATTTTTGGTCTTGTTTTTTATTTTTATGTTTTGATTTATAAAAAAAATTATGCTTTATTATGCTTTTGCCCTTTAAAACATTAAAAATAATTAAAATAAATATTTTAAAAACACATCAGCAATAATATCCTCGTATGTCATAATCATGTCATCAATTTGTGATGTGGCGGGTTGTAATTGAACCAAAGTGAAAAAATTGATAGTTTAATGATCCGATTGAAAAAATTAAAAGGTCAATCATAGAAATAAAAAGAGGTCAATAGTTTAAGGTAGTAATTTATATTTAAGCATTTTTTTATACTAGTTTTAAGTTTTAAAAATTTCAAATTGGTCTTTAAAAATTAAAGTTGATTCTAAAATTTTAGATTGATGGGAGTATTTAGTAATATATAATTTTAATAAAGTTACTAATTGCACATTTAGTTATAAGTAAGCAACTAGTGTGTTCCTAATAAACGAGACTCAACTTCTTTTTTTTATTTATCATTTTCTAATTTTGCCCTTTATCCTATACAATAATAACTATAAAATAAAATATAACTTGATCAATTACAACTAGTATGTAAAATGTTTGGTTAAACACAACGTAATCTTTACAAAAAGAGAAAGACAAACTTAACCTCATATTGTCTGTGAGACCCCGAATTTTATGAAATAAAAGTATTCAAATTTTTTTTCTATTTTGGTAAATAGCACGGTATTGATTATTGATGCTTATGTGATAAGTCACTCAGTTTTATTTTATTGGTATTATTAATGTAATAAAATAGAAAAACTTTTTATATAAAACAGAATACTTTTATAACATTCTTCGGAATACTTTTATAACATTCTACGGAATAACCAAGATTATCTGAATACTACCCTATACTTGGTGACATTATTCTATTATTCATCTTTATTATTACGCCGGAATATTTCATGCGTGTTATCTGTAGGACTGGTTCCATTTTTATTATTCCGTCTTTATTATTACGTCCGGAATATCCTCGTCATGCATATATCTGTAGGACCGGTTCCATCATTTATTATTCGCATTTATTATTACATTGGAACATCCTGCTCGGTGTGAATTTCACGACGACCGGTTCCGTTATTATTATTCATTGAAATAATCGTCATGCTAAGTCTGATCACCGCATTGCGTGCGTGGTGATATCTTTTGTTATTCCATTCGGTATTATACTCGATTGATTAAAATTTTGACTTTATACTCCATGAAATTAGTGGAATATCCTCGATATTTGTGACTTCATCCAAAGATATCTTTTCATGGAAATATTCTTCCGAGCATTCTTGAATTTTACTCTACAAAGCAGTATCATGTTGACAATTTGGACGTTATTGGTTCTTGGACAAATTAATTCTTGAACTTGTTTAATTGAATTTTTATATCATTATCATCATCCTCATGTTTATGTTATGTTGAAAGTCATACATGGCACTGTAGTGCATAGATGGACTTGGTATGATTATGACCGAGATTATTCAAGATAATCATGGACCGTAATGTTACAAATGATGTGAAAATTAAAAGTTCTCATTGGCCCGTAGTGCATTGATGGACAATTTTTGGTATGATTATGGCTATGGATTCTCTTCGGCCAAGGGAGCAAAGATGAATTGTTTTATGGCATGATCAGGACCGTTGATGAAAACACGATTATCTTTGGCCCGAAGTGCATGGATAATTCATGGTCGTAATACTAAAGAATATCCTTGGCCTATAGTGCAGGGATGATTTAATGATGTGGATTATTTATTGAGCTGAGTCTCAGCGATAAAAGTGATGAAAAACTTTTTAAATCATAAAAGATAGTAGATTCTATTCTCTACTTGACTCTTTTAATGGATGGATTACTTGTTTCATTGCAGATTAAACTTGATGTCTATTGTATTTTATCGGTTTAACATTGTTGGAGGCTAATGATAATATATTACGCATTATCTTAGTCATAATATTTCTTCTTTGGGCTAATTGAGCTCACCCTTTCTTTCATCGTTCTCTTCAGAAATGAGAATATAATTGGGACGAGTCGGGAGCGGAGTGATGGTCAGAGGATAGCATTAGTAGTCCTCACTATTTTGTGAAATAGTGTGATAATAATTGTAATGAGGACTCCTTTTGAGTTTGTATAATCTCTAAGTAAGCGTAATTGTATTCAAACTCACAGTTTATGCTTTGTCGTATTGTACACGACGCTTGTTGTGACGCCCCAAAATAGGTATACATCACCCATTCCGAGTTGTCAATATATGGTACGTAAACAACTACAACTTTATTATTACAACAAGAAACTATGAGTTTGAATACAAATATTATCTTCTAAACAATATCTATACTCAAATAAATCCTCATCACATTTATTGATACATTATTTTACAAAATGGTGAGGACTACTAAACAATTCTTTCTAAAACCTTCATTCCATACCCCACTGCTAGTACTCGCTTATATTCTCGCCTCCCGAGAAGAAAAATGGAACAAAAGGAAAAGGGTGAGCTCAACTAGCCCAAGAAAGAATATTATGACTAAGATAATATACAACAAATTATCGTTAGTCTTCAACAGGGAAAAATCTAATAGAATACAATAGACAACAAATTTTAAATCAATATTCGCAATGGAAATAATAATTCATTAGAAGAATTAAGTAGAGAATGCAAACTACTATCTTACATGTATGAATTTAAAAGTTCATCGTCTATCTTTTATCCTGTAACATCAATCAATATACATCCGGAATCAAATATTCATCTTTACACTACAAGCCAAAGATATTCATCGGTTGGTCATGTTCATCTAAACACTGTTCATCTAAACACTGCTCATCTTTGCACTATAGCCAAAGATATTCTTCAGAAATCATTCATCTTTTGCTACTGGGCCAAAGATATTCAATAATATCATCATTTAAGACCGAGGATGATGAAAAATATTTTTAAAGAAACGAATCCAATTGAAACAAAATGACAAGGATTAAGGATTAAGGATTCGTACTTTGTTTTATCCATGTTCAAAAATACCTCAAAATAATCATAGTGGTGTAAAATTCAAGAATGATCAAAACATGGATACAATCAAAGCTAGTATCCGAATAGATATTTTAGAGCGAAAAAAGAAAATTTTTCATTTTTGATTGAATAGTGTAAATGATTCGTGAATAGTGTCAGATATCGTGAATAGTGCCGTATCGTGAATAGTAACTCAGACACCAAAAGATAGAAATTCCACAAAAAACATCTTTATGCTTCATGTAATAGTACTCGTGAATAGTAACTTCGAATGAACTTCGTGAATAGTAACTCATGAATAAGTAACTTCGTGAATAGTAATTTCATGAATAGTAAGATAATGACATGAAAAAGTTCCAAATTTGATAAAAAGTTCCAACCAATATTTCAAAAGATAATGATATTGAAGAAATAATATCATTTGAGAAGAAAATAACATCCCTTACACCCATTCTCGAAAGATTAAATATTTAAATACGGATATTGCCATCTGAGATAATATCCATGCAGCAAATAAATCCCATCATAATTATTGATACATTATTTTACAAAATGGTGAGGACTACTAAACAAACTCTCTAGAACCTTCATTCCATTCTGAGCTCAACTAGCCCATGAAAGAAGAATACTACGACTAAGATAATATAGATAGAATGTATAACAAGTTTCGGATCAATATTCGCAATGAAATAATAATTCATGTAAAAGAGTTTGAAGGGAACATCAATCCATTATGTTCATCTACATGTCTAAGATATTCTTCAAATCATACTCAAAGATATTCAAGTATACTCACCTCAAAAATAATCAAATTCAAGAATGATCAAAAAATGGATCAATCAAAATATATCGAGAGAAATAGATGAAAAAGTTCCAAAGAAACTCCCTTACCTCAAAGAATCGAAGATTTCTAGGAAAGGCTCAAAGATGGGAATGAAACTTGAATCTAATAAAGAACTCTCTTGACTTGACAAAGTATCTAAATACTCACAAAATACGCCTTTCGATAATAATATATAGAGAGAAAGAGAAAACTTTGTTTCGGTGTGATTTTCAATTCTAACTTAGCTCTCTATTTATTACAATTACTGATGGCTTTTACCGCTACTATTGCCACCACCACATTTGAAATAAAATTCAGCACATTTCTTCACCAACCACAAGTTCCAATTCTAGAATTTTCCACCAAAACAATTATAACCCTACTTTCCTAATCAAACACCTCTTAAAATTCATAACAAATCATTCGCTCATTTTTAACTAGCTCAAAATTTGTGGATATATACTCAACTTATATATGTATAATATATCCAAAATTACAACGATCCAACTAATTGGGATTAAATATTATAACTCACACAATAAAGCTATAATAATAACCGATTTGATCTTTTAATACCTCCAATCCGACAAAATACAAATAAAACATCTCAAAGATTAATTCCTTCATTAATAACCACATAAATAAATCCATCATTTATATTCATATAAAATAAATATTTCCTTATCATATGAATCAATAATTAATTAACAGCCGCTCCTCAGAAAGAGGGGGCTTTCCAATAAGGATCTCTCCTTATCGGGGCGCCGCAATTGTGACCAAACCTCTCCTTAATGTAACTTTTGAATATTAATATGTTATATAATTTTACAAATAATTGAATTTTCCGAGCGTTGACAATTATCGAACAACAATAATATAAAATATCAACGCAACAATTATTGAATCAATAAAATAAAATATTGAACAAGAATTCACCGTGAAAATTATCGAAAAGTGCCATCTTACGTAAGGACAATATGCCAGACAACTGATATCAGCTTTCCTCATCCATTTGAATCACATGTGAGGCAAATGAATATTTTATAACTTATTTTGTTGATTTAACCCTTAACTATCCACATTAATCAAATCAACCCTTACTATTTCAAAATAATAAATAAAGGAAATTTCTTTTTATTTAAAAAATTTGTTTTCTCAAAATAATTAACTAAAACTCCCTTAGAAAAATTAATTATTTGAGGCCAACTTGCAAAAAACGTTTTTTAATAATTCTAAAACTCCCAAAAATTAATTATTTCAAACTTCTAATCAATAAATAATAAATAGCCCTTTTATCAAAAATTCAAATCTCGCGTGTTTTTATAGGAAATTCAATTCTCTACAACTTTGTAGAAGAAAGTTTTCCAATTCCAAATGAAATTGACCGAAATCCAAAAGCAGAAGCGATTTTACGTTTATAATCAAATTTCGGTCAATAAATGGGGTCCATAGAGACATGTTTTACATGTTTTAAATATTTATTGCAACAAAAATACTCTTCCTCCTCGTATACTCATATATCTCACATTCATTTGTAAAAATATCACCATTATTATATTATTATAATATAATAATATATTTAAATAAATTATTTTATCGAAAAGATAAAATTTCAATTTTCAACAATTGTCACATTAAAATTTTCTCCATCTATATCCACATAAAATCAATATTTTCCTTATCATATGAATCAATAATTAATTATTTACAAATAATATTATAAAATCACAATATTGATGACGGGCAGTTTTAAAGGAAAGAGGGGCTTTCCAATAAGAATTTCTCCTTCTTGGCGCTTGATTAGGTGACCAAACCTCTCCTTAGACAGAACTTTCTAGACATTGCCAATAATGTTATCTAATAATATTATTCAGATAATATGAATTATTGCTTCGATAATGAAAAATACTGTGTAATGACAATTATTGAAACAACAGCAATATAAAATATCAACGCAGCAATTATTAAATCAATAAAATACTGAACAGTAATTACTGTAACCATTATTGAGTAGTGCCTTCTTACGTAAGAATCAATAATTGGTGCAATACCGTGTGCTACTGTGTTTTAACCACCGAGTATTTTAACAAGATTAGCAGTAATAACTACTAACCGTTATTTTTAAACAACTTATATTTGTCGTTTTCTTCATCCAATCGCTTTCGTTATGGGGCCCACATTACGGTGTACGTCGTACGAATATTCCCCAAAGCGATGCGAATATTCCACGACCAAACGAATATTCCCTGACAACAATGAATATTTTATAACCACTTGCTTATTTTGAAGTATTTGCGTATTTTACCCCTTAACTATCCACATTAATCAAATCAACCCTTACTATTTCAAAATAATCAATAGAGAAAATTAAATTTCATTAATAATAAGTTGGGGTCTTACAGTTGTATTAGTAAGTTGTATTTGAATTTATTTAGCATGTAAGTGGCGACCCAAGATGGGTGACGTATACCTATTTTTGGGGGCATCACAGTTGGTATCAAAGCTTTGGGATATGATCCCTGGCTAAGATGTGAGACAAGAACTAGGAGGGGAGAGATGGGGAATTCATTCGCTAGTATGACCTACCTAAGTTTATGTGGTATTTAATTGGTCGGTCAGAGTATAGGGATAATATGTGATATGTTATTTAACCCTTGTCTTGTGGCAGTATTTGAAAATGGCATCCTAGAATGTTGAGAAAATCAATGGAGCACAGGAGAGCGTTGAGTCTCCACAGATCAATAATCAGGACAATGTGCAACAGGATGGCGATAATCCTCCTGTAAACAACAACACTGATCAATTGACGAACAACGATACGTTTAAGAGCTTTTTAGAATTTATGCAACATCAGGCGAAGGCGGCTCCTGTTCATAATGCAGGTAAAAATAATGGCAACCCACGGTTGGTCACCGCTAAGTAGTTCAAGGAGCTGGGACCACCGGAGTTTTTGGGAAAGCCAGATCACTTAAGGCGGAGACGTGATTAAAGCAGATCACCAAGATATTTGATGTCTTGGGATGCTCCGAGGAGCAAAAGTTCCTTTTGCCACATTTATGTTGCGTGAAGAAGCAGATCATTGGTGGGAATCTGTAAAACGTACCCAGACTGACGCACTCAAGATGTTTTGGGAGAAGTTCCAAGAGCTGTTCAACGACAAGTACTTTCCCGAAAGTATTCGTCACATGAAGGAGGTAGAGTTTATCAAACTGGAGCAAAACAATATGACTGTGTTGCAGTACGAGGCTAAGTTTGCGGAGTTGTCCTGGTTTGCATCCCATTTGGTCGATAATGATGAGCGAATGACGCGAATGTTTCTGCGAGGTTTGAAACCCGATATACGTCAATACCTCATTTCTCATAAACTTTGTTTATATTCAGATAATGTGAATAGGGCTCAATTAGTGGAGCGCGATAATGAGTCATCACAACCAAAAAGTAATGACCAGCAACACGATAATAATAATAGCCGGTGGCAACGGCCATCGGAACAATGATAACCATCGTGGGGGAAATTATCATACCAAGAATGGTAACCACTTCGGTGGTAATCATGGCCAAGATAATAGAAGTAGAAATTTCAAGAAGAGAAGGTCATTTAGCTCGATTTTGTCGTATAGTGAAGTTAAGTCCAGCTGGAACGGTGGCACCAAAGTTGGATACATACAAAACAAAGTCGGTGGTTTCAGGAAGGGCGTTTTTCATGACTTCTCAAAAAGCGAGTGACCTGAACGAAGTTAGCACGGGTTAGTTAATTATAAATTCTTGCGAAGTCTATACCTTATTCGATACCGGTTCTACCTATTCTTTTATTTCTCTTACTTGCGCTCAATGTTTAAATTTGACTTGGAGAAATTAGACTTTGATTTATCTGTTGAAACTCCATTATGAGAAACCTTCGTTACCTCCACTGTTTATAAATCTTGTTGATTCAAATCGACACTTTCACGTTACTTGTCGATCTTATCTCTTTGAAAATACTTGCCTTTGATGTGATTTTAGGAATCGATTGGTTAACTACTCATCAAGCTTTTTGTAAGGTTGTTAGCTTTCATATTCCTAACCAACCTATTATGCGAATTCAAGTAACCAAACCACTAAAGTCAATCATTGTCATATCAAGCCATAAGTAAAGAGCCCTGATCCTTTCGTTGTTGACTTCCTTGAGTGAAATGCACCGGAGCCAGACTTTCTGTAGGGGACGTTGTGAATAACGGTGGCAAGTTGATAGGTATCAATGTGACGTGTTATCCAAGTCTTGGATGAGGGTCACAGTTTTGAATGATAATTCTATTGTTAATAAATTTCTTGACGTATTCTTGAAGACTTCTTAGCCTACCTCAGAGCGTGAAATCGAATTTTGTATTGACCTACAAGATACAAAACCCATTTCTTAA
This sequence comes from Panax quinquefolius, assembly GCA_020205615.1. Taxonomy (NCBI): domain Eukaryota; kingdom Viridiplantae; phylum Streptophyta; class Magnoliopsida; order Apiales; family Araliaceae; genus Panax; species Panax quinquefolius. The sequence goes on along the minus strand of CM035164.1, from coordinate 123,048,778 downwards.
ACCCTCAAAATATTTCTTCAACTAAAACGAACGTAATACGCGCCCAAAAGACGATGACTCGAAATTTGTTGAAGATTACGATCGTCTTATTCAATATCATCGTGGAAGAAGTTTAACGTGGTAGGCGGCGTGTTGAGTAGAAGATCGTATGCGTTCTTACAAGTGCGATGTTGTTAACATAAAGACTCATTTTGTATAACTTGCAAATGATGAAGATAGAGTTAAAGACTCTAGGGACCACGTGAAGATAACGAATATCTGAGTAAAATCGACTTTAATTGATAAAGTTAAAGACGCTCAAGCTACATACCCGAATCGATTAATGTGAAGAAGAAGGTTCAAGAAGGCGTTATTCTAGAAGCGAAGTTCTTTGAAGAGAGGAAATCTCAACCCTCGATTTAATTGGCCCATTTGAAATCCTCGATTGAGTAGAACCGCGTGGCTTATAGACTCGTTTTACCGCCAAGTATGTCGTGTGCTCATAACGCTTTTAACGTATCAATGTTACGTAAATATGTGGATGACCGAACCACATTATTAATTTAGAATCGGACGAGATAGCGGATGATTTAACGTATGAGATCTCGTGTTAAAATCTTGGATAAGAAGAATCGTATCCAACACTCGAGGTTATACCTCAAGAGTTAGAATCGAAATGAAGTCAAGGTATCCTCACCTATTCTAAGATACCAGTGCATGCACGTAAATTTTGAGGCGAAATTCCATAAGGAAGGGAGATTGTGAAACCCCAAATTTTATGAATAAAGAATTAATTTTCTTGAAATAATTTTTTTTATATTATGGTGTGAATTTGAGATAATGTTATAGTTGTGGGTAATATTTATAAATTTTGCAAAGTATGCAAGTTGTCATATTATATTCGATTGGTCGGGGAATATTCGTTTTAAACAGGAAATATTCAGACGACCAAGACAATCATTAGTGGACCCCATAATGTAATTATTATTCGGATTGATCGAAAACGACAAAAATATTTTATTGAAAATAACGGCGGAAGTTTTACCGTTGATATTGTTGAACTACTCGGTAGTAAAAGTACAGTAATACGCGTTGTTGTATTGTAGCACACGGTATTGATTATTGATATTTATGTGAGAAGTCACTCAGTTTTGTTCAATTATTGCTACAATAGTTCTTTGCGTAAGTATCTCACATTATTTGATTCAATTATTGTTGATTTAGAAGTTTTGTTTTATTCACGTAATAAAATAGAAACATTTTTTATTTAAAACATAATACTTTATTAAAGTTATTCTATAAATAGAATATATTATATTCTATTATGCATAGTATTTTGCATAGTAAAATCTTTTTATATAAAATGAATACTTTATTAAAGTTATTCTATAAATAGAATATATTATATTTTATTTTGCATAGTGTTTTGCATAAGTGTTCAAGATAGTATTTGCATAGTAAAAATCTTTTATATAAATAGAATATATTATATTTTATTTAAAAGATTTTTCTTTAAATAAAGACCGTCCGATTAAAGTAAATGAATGCGGACCGGTTCATGGATTAATTCTTATGCATTCCATTTTTCTATAAATAGAAGTTCATTCCTTCATTATTTTCTTATTTAATTCAATTGAACTCTAGAGAGAGAAACTATAGAGAGAGACTATAGAGATAGAAGAAAAGTTTTTCGCTACTTCACTACTCTTATATCAAGTATTATTTTACAACGATGAGGAATATTATTTCTTTTGTATTCATGAAGAGAACTTACATTATTCCATTCTTTATTATTTCTTTGGAATAACCAAGAGATATCATGGACTACCCTATACTTGGTGACATTCTTCTATTATTACATCTTTAATATTCGCCGGAATATCCCGCATGCATCTTATCTGTGGGACCTGGTTCCATAATTTATTATTCAAGATTTATTATTATTACATTGGAACATCATGTCGATTGTGAATTTTCACGACTCGGTTCCATTATTATTATTCTGTTGAAATAACCGTCATGCAAGTAAATCGCATGCATGGTGATATCTTTTGTAATTCCATTCTTGTATTATACTCGGTTGATTAAAATTTTGACTTTATACTCCATGAAATTAGTGGAATATCCTTGATATTTGCACTTCATCCAAATATCTTTTCATGGAAATATTCTTCCCGAGTATTCTTGAATTTTACTCTACAAAGCAAAGATCGTGTTGACAATTTTGGCGTTATTGGTTCTTGGACAAATTAATTCTTGAACTTGTTTGATTGAATTCTTATATCATTATCATCATCCTCATGTTTATGTTATGTTGAAAGTCATCTGTGGCCTGTAGTGCATAGATGGACTTGGTATGATTATGACCAGAGATTATTCGGTATAATCATGATAGTAATGTTACAAATGATGTAAAATTAAAAGTCCTCATTGCCCGTAGTGCATTGATGGGACGTTTTTGATATGATTATGGCTATGGATTCTCTTCTACCGAGGGAGCAAAGATGAATTATTTTATGGCATGATCAGGACCGTTGATGAAAACACGATTATCTTTGGCCCGTAGTGCATGGATAATTCATGGTCGTAATACTAAAGAATATCCTTGGCCTATAGTGCAGGGATGATTTAATGATGTGGATTATTTATTGAGCTGAGTCTCAGCGATAAAAGTGATGAAAAACTTTTTAAATCATAAAAGATAGTAGATTCTATTCTCTACTTGACTCTTTTAATGGATGGATTACTTGTTCCGCTGCAATTAAACTTGATGTCTATTGTATTTTATCAGTTTAACATTGTTGGAGGCTAATGATAATATATTCTGCATTATCTTAGTCATAATATTTCTTACTGGGCTAATTGAGCTCACCCTTTTTCTTTCATTTGTTCTCTCTTGAAATGAGAATATATTTGGGACGAGTCGGGGAGCGGAGTGATGGTCGGAGAGGATATCATTAGTAGTCTTCACTATTTTGTGAAATAGTGTGATAATAATTGTAATGAGGACTCCTTTTGAGTTTGTATAATCTCTAGTAGGTAGTAATTGTATTCAAACTCACAGTTTATGCTTTGTTGTATTGTACACGATAGTTGTATTAGTAAGTTGTATTTGAATTTATGTAGCATGTAAGTGGCGACCCAAGATGGGTGACGTATACCTATTTTTGGGGGCGTCACAGTTTACGCCGGACCTAGTTCCATTATTTATTATTCTGTTGGGAATAACCTGTCGGTGCAGTCTATCGCACGCATGGTGAATTCTTTTGTTATTCCATTATTTATTATTTTGTTGGAATAACCTGTCTATGTGGATTACCACATGCATGGTGAATGATCATTCGTATTCATACGAATAGTATTTTCATTAAAAAGGGGTTTCTGCCAGGGGCAGATTCGTAATTTTTCTGACCCTCAAAAAATTCTAAAAAATTTAAAATGATAATTTGATGAGTTTTCTAGATTGTGTCCAAAAATGGCGATTTTTGGATGTATAGATTAAGAGTTATGGATTTTATGGGAAAAGACTATTTTAAAAGTAAACCCTTATAACTCCTTGTGGTTAACTCCAAAATTGGTGAAATTTTTATTGGGAGTACATGTATATAACAGGAGTATACCCTGTAAATTTCAGAATTTTTGGACAAAAGTACAATTTATGATAAATGTCTAAATATTCGGCAGTTTTAGCCATATGAAAAATAGTAAATGAATTTTAAAAATTTTGAGAAAAATATATGTTCAAGATAGGACTATATTTTGCTAAATCCCAGAAAAGAAATATTTTTGGGACTGATTTGGTATTTTTCATGAAAATAAACTAGTTATTAGTAAATGAATTAAATATGTTATGTGAAGTAATAAAATTGGAAAATAGGATTCTTTGGCTTGAGAATCCTATATAGGGTATATGCATATTTTTGATGAGGGATTTGATCATTGATGATGAAATCTTATGAGTATGGCATTTTGAATGATTAAATGCATTATTTGATAAAATATAAACAATTGAAATAAATTGTTTATAAGTTTAAGAAATGATTAAAATATTGTTATAATATTAATGATATTAGATTAAGAGATTATTAAGTGATTGATAACATTTGGTTATTATTGAGCATTTGGATAAATTGTATTATAAATGTTTAATATTTATCCTTTTTATCTCATTTGATTGATTCTTATATCATTGGCATCATCCTCATGCTTATATTGTGTTGAAAGTCATCTTTAGCCATAGTGCATAGATGGACTTGGTATGATTATGACCAGGGATTATTTGGTATAAACATGACCGTAATATTACAAATGATATGAAAAAAGTCCTTATTGGCGTAGTGCGTATGATGTACGGTTTTTGGTATGATTATGACTATGGATTCTCTTGCCAAGGGTGCAAAGATGAATTGTTTTATAGCATGATCGGGGATAGTTGATGAAAACACGATTATCTTTAGCAGTAGTGCATGGATAATTCGTGGTCGTGATATTAACGAATATCCTTATAGAAGTGCATAGATAATTGAATTGATATGGATTGATTATCGAAGCCGAGTCTCGTGATGAAATATAAATTTATGGATGTGATATTAACGAATATCTTTGGTAGTAGTAAGTGAGGGTGATTCGATGATGTGAATTATTTATTAAAGGTAGTCTCGCCGATAAAATATTTATTATACACTTTTAATTCGTAGAAGATAGTAGTGACTCCACTTGACTCTTCTAAAATACAGTTGTATGTCTTTGGCATGTAGTGCAAAGATGAATTGTTAATGAATATCTTTGGCCGTAGTGCAAAGATGAATTTATTAGTATGATTATGAGCGAGAATTACGATTTGGTATAACCATGATTTTTGATGTTTCGGTGAAGATAGGTGATGAAAATTATCTTCGTCCAGTTGCGAAAGAGGAATTTAGAACCACAATTATGATTATGAGTTATTCATATGATTGTGGATGTGAACCGCTGATGATTTATTTTACATGGATAAAACATTATTGGTGGACTTTTAACATAGAAGATAATAGACCTTATGGTCTATTTGACTCTTCTAATGGATTGCTCGTTCGTTCACCGCAACTATGGTTGAAAATTTTATCATCTACCATATGTTCTAAATCTCGATTTATTATTGATGAAAGCTATTGATAATTTAATTATCTTTAGTCTTGATATTCTTTCTTTGGGCTAGTTGTGCTCACCCTTTTCGCTTTCATAATTCCTCTCGGGTAATAAGAGTGTTCTTTGGGTCGAATTGAGCGGGGATAATGAGGAATAGAATGTTGGTCTCTAGTCATGGAGGTTCTCCTAAACAAAGATAGAAAAGTGTGTTGTATTTTATACAATATTTAGTAGTTATATTTGGTGAATCAAATAAGGTGAGGTGAACATAACTTTGGAAGGGTGTTTTGCCACTATCATACAAGATGTCTAATGACATACAACCTCGTGTTATCATAAGGCAGGGTCATGCGATCCACTTCACGAGTATATCTACGAACACTACCTATATGATCTTGGAGTTTATTTGAAATATAATATTCACTTGGAGACGTGAGAGATAGTTATATGTCAAGAGAAGACTCGCCATTGGAAAGAAGATGATAGTAATCTTCTCGTTTTTTTTAGGGTCTATGGTCAACCAAGGATAATTTCGTGGCCATATGATATCTATTATAACCTGACGCACGACCTCCCCATGTATACGAAGGTTTCTTGAGCACTTCCCAAAGATTTTAATTTCTAAAAGCAGTTTTTGACTATACTTTTATGTAAAAGTACCATTGTAAGGTTGTGGTCGAAGCACCATGAGAGTTACATACATTTGTATTAAAACTCACGATTAATCGTGGTTGTATTCTATCTGATGACTCAACAGTTGTATAAATGAAGTTGTATTTGAATTTTGTACCATGTATCTGACGACTCAAAATGGGTGATGTATACCTAATTTTGGGGGCGTTATATTGTCTCCTTCAAAAATATAAAATGCTAATGTCTTAAAAGAAAAATAACCAAAAAAAAAAATCATCCAATTTTTCGATAATAATACTAAATAAACTATTATTCATCCTACACTCATTCATCAATTTATTTAGTTATTGAATAATAAGTTTATTTTAGTATTATAATTAAAATTAGGATTTTTTAAGGCATGAGCATTTTATATTTTATAGAGAAACAATTATGTGGTTAAGTTTGTCTTTATCTTTTGATATTTATTATGTAATGTTTAATTATTTTACATAATGGTTATACTTGTTCAAGTTGCTCTTTATTTTATAATTATTATGTGTAATATGATTGAAGCAAAATTAGAAGATAATAAGTAAGTGAATTAAGGTCTTATTTCATAAGGACAAATTAGGTACTTAATTATATTTGGATGTACAACTAGTAACATAGAGTGTGCCCGTATCACCACCCTTAATAATTACTTTTCTGTTTCACAAAATGAGTATGATTTGAGATTTTGATTTTTTAAAAATTGAAATTATAATGTGAATTAGTTAAAAATTTAAAATGATATTTTTGTATTTGATAACTCTTTTTATGTAGTTTTTAATATTGATTATTATGTTAATCAAAATTAAATAAATTAAAATTGATTCGATTTTTAGATTTCAAAAGAGTAAATATAAATATTTTTTCCTGGATCGAAGGGAGTATTTGATATATATTTTATCTTTATCTCACAAAAGAGTCTCATTTATAAAAAAAAGTATACATTTTAGTGATAATAATTTAAAATAACGCAAAGTCCTTGAGTTGCAAATATTATTTTCATTAATGTCCTATGGCTAATATTACTAAGAATAATGCTATGGACACAAATTGCACATACAAATTTGTACACGAACATTATAAAAGAGGGAGAGAGAAAATACCGCGACTTATCATTGGATATTTTACACATTTTTATTGATAAATAATACATCAGTCTTACTCTTTATACATAATTTTGTGTGTACAGTTTGTACACATAGTTGTCAATATTTAATTAGCAACTTAATATTCTATTACTAAACTCTCATCTTATTATTTTTAAGAATATATATGATAATAATATATTTCATCATCATGTTATCAATATTTAATTAGCAACTTAATATTTTTAAGAGGTGTTAGGAAACAAATTTCATTTTAAATATTTACAAATTTTATAAATGAGATTTTCTTTTTCTTTTTGGAATGAAAAAGTGTGCAGTGCAAAAGGAAAGCCCATATATCATATATATACATTTACCAGCCCTGTCCCCTGTGCATGTATGGCAACTCCAGTTCTAGATGAAGGACAAATGGCCACTTGAAATCTCAGATTCCATTATTCCTAATCAAAATCTTTGTCTTAAATAATAACACCACTAATAAATTAAACAAATTCAGCACAAAGATTCTCATTCCACCTTCATTCCTTTTTCTTCTACTGTCTTTTCTACTCGCGCCTTCCGTCTACTCTTTCTCCCTCCTAAAGCCCTCGTTTTTTCTCTAGATATACAGCAGTACAAGCTAATCATAGAGATACAAAGGAGAGAAATGAGAGGGCCTTTGGGAGCAGCCAGAGGGACCTACCCTTCAAACGATTGGAATGCTCAAATGGGTAACAGGGGAAGTGGAATTATTAGGCACAACAGGAAATGCAGAGATGTTGTGTTTCTTGTCTTCTTCATTGCCTTCTGGATTGCAATGATTGTCAACTCCAGCTTTGGATTCAACCAAGGAAACCCATTGAGGTAAAAGAAACAAAAAGTGCCCCACCTGCCATTTTGCTTCTTTTTCCATACCCTAAATAAGTGCCCCTTTTTATCTTTATGTATTTTTTTATCTGTTAGTTTAATCTTAACTCTGATAAGGATTTACTGTTTCTCAAAGTAGGAATCATTTGCCTTTATTAGAGTGAAAATGGGTTTTTTTTAGTCGGTTGAGCTTTATTCACATGGTTTAGCTTTTCTGCAGTGGTGTTATGTTGGTAGCTTTAGTGTCTCTTGACTCTCTTGGTCTTTGATTTAGTGTCTCTTGGTCTTTGATTAATGTTAAACAAGTTTAGGCTCTGAAAAGTTAGGCTATCTTTGTCTCGGCAGTTGTCTATTTGGCAATATATTCATGGGTAGACACCAAATTTAGTTTGCGTGTACAGAAAGCAGGTGGCAGACGTCTTCTTGTAGTCTCTTATATTTAGATTTCTTCTGTTGTGTAAAAATACCCGAATATGGGTTAGTGTAGAAAGCTAAATTGTATACGAAGTTGCCTGCTTTCCATTTGTTCTTTCATAAAATTACATGGTTTTGTCTGGATTGCTGTAATTTCCACCTTTGAGGGATAATAAGTTGATATATATGGTCGGTGTGGGAATAATAGTGCAGCAATATGCACAGTTGTTGACTATTTATTTGTTAAAGAATATCATAAGGAAACTGGCTGCAATACAATGCGAGAACAAACTAGCGAGAAGATATATTTCAAATAATACCACTAACTCACTAAACCACTAAAGCTCAAAGCCTCAATCCCTGGTTGCTTTGATCTAAGAGAGGGTGAAATGGTATAAAGTACAATGTCGTGCCACTCGAGCTGCAGCAAAGTAATTAATATTTGGACTCCAAAGACAGTAGCATTGAAATTTAGTTTAAAGGTTAATATTTGACTGAAATTGATTTTAGTGCCAAATATGAAGATTCTTTAATGTGCTTAATTTTCAGCTGAAGCTTTCATAATTTCATTCAGTTTAGTTATTTCCTCTAACTAGTTCATTTATAATGTTACTAGGAAACTGAGAAGTTATTGACCCGATAACATGATGTTACTAGTTTTTATTTTAGCAACACTCTAGAGCTAGATCAAATCAGGAAAGTGCCTTAGATTCAATCACACAAGTAATCTAGTGACTGATTTTCTTGCAGTGATATTTGCACACTTACTATGTGATATATACTCTGGAGCCTAGAATAAAAAACTGCTTGTCTATCAAGACTTTTAGCTTCAGGAGCGACATTGTGGTGGTGGTGGTAATTTACAGTATATTTGAATAGGGTTTGATCACGAGTCATTGAATGAAGATGGTTCATCAACCTGTGAATTAGATGGGCATTACACATATCATTTTCGTTAGAATTCTGTATTTTGTTTGATATCATCTCTTTGAAATGTATGCCTTCAATGAATTTTTGTTTTCATTTTAATGTTTCTAATTCATTGATGTTTTTCTACAATTCACTATTTTTTTACCATCTTTAGAGAATCCTGCAAAATATGTTTCTTGCAGACTATGCTCTTGAACATATATCACATACTTGCAACAACATTTGATATCTTCTTAGTCTCGATTAGATGTGTATCGACATGCGTGTAAGTTGAAAAATCTTATGCGAAAGTTATTAATTTAGGATAAATGTTGACAATGGTTGATATTCCAGGAGCCTAGAGGAAAATAACATAATGATCTTTTAGACATTATTACACTAGTGTGGTTCCAGTGTAAATACTTTAGCATCTCTAATAGGACCAGGAGTCCTTCACTTTCCCAAATTCCATAAAACTTATAATAGAAGTAAATGTTTATACATAGTGAATATAGTTATTGCTTATTATTGAGAAGATAAAGTTGCAATTGGCTTACAAGGTTATGCACACATGTATGAAGGATTTTCTTAAAGGAAAATTTTTAGTAGTCTTGTCTATACATGAGCAGATGTTGATTCATTTTCTTGCTTGAATAATTGGATTATATGGGTTTTTGCTTCTTCCTTCCTTTTGTACTGGCCATTGTAATGACTGAAATGTGGTTGGCAGGCTGATTTTTGGACTGGACTATAAAGGAAATGTATGTGGTGACAAACATGCGGATCCAGACCTTCGTCAATTGGAACTACGGTATTGGTTAAATCCTAACCAGGTTTACCAAAGTGGTTTGAAGAACAGTCAATTCAAGCTTGGTAATGCCCGAAGTGTCTGTTTGATGGATTGCCCTAACCCATCAGAGGATTCTTTAAATTGGATCTGTGATTACCCAGAGGGAGATATTCGTCTGTCAATAGATGATTGGATTGATAGAAATTATGACTATTTTTCTGACTTAACTCCTGAGCTAAGGAACACTTCCCTTCAGCTTCAAGGTCCTTGCTACCCTGTAGTATTTCCAAGTGTAAATGGTAAGTTAAGAATCATATTATTAACTTCATGTTTGCAAATGTATGTATGTGCTATCAAAGCTGTTTTCATACATGCACTTCATTCTTTTCAGCTCAGCCTTTTCCATTCGTGATTATTTCGCTCTTTCATTTTGAAGAATACCAGTATATATGTATATGATTAATGTCTAATTTATCTTTATTTTTTCATTTCAGTTTATTGGAGCTGCCAGTTTATTGCTCGTGCTTCAAATGTGTCTTTGCGAAATTGGCAGCAGATGGGTGGAGTGCGTATTGTTGAGGACATTTTAATAGATAAATCCATTCACAAGTCTATCAACTCACGTTCATCAGTCTTAAAGGTTCAGTTACCTTTTCTCATTATCTATTCATTGTGCTCAGAGTTACTGAAACCCAAATCATTAAACCTTAGCCACAACTATTTGGGCTCATGCTTTAGAAGTAGCAATTAGTATGCTTAACCTTGTGATCCTCCTTTGTCTCCACAAGAAAGTGGTTCTTTTGAATGTTAGTTTCGAGACTTCGAACACCAAAAGAATGTGTATTCGTAAAAACCAATGTTACCTAGATTGTGGTTCAATTTGGTACGTGGAATGAAATTGGGAACGGAAAACATCACTTTTCGTGCTACGGAGTATGGGTTAAGTTTCTTTGGATAACTTAGTTGGTACGAAATACGTTTATCTGAAATGTGGTACACTGAAAATAGCTTTTTAAAAATATATAGTTAAAACTAGTTGAAATTTAGTTAACTTGGTTGAGTTGTTTTTAAGCGTAGTGTCATAACAAACATATTTTGAACGAAATTATTACCCTTTACTTACACAGTTACACCCACAAGGCTCTTATTTGGCTATATTAGTTGGCATTCCCTAGAATCTTCTTTTATATATTAGGATTTCTAATAGTATTTTAGATTTAATCATTATACTTCGTAAATATCCTACATATTTTTTAGAATTATTCTAGATAGTCAATCCTAGCTTCCATTTGATTTGATCTTAGCTATGGTCCAAGGGTTATATAAGAGGATGTTCCTTAAATTTTCTTATTTGTGACCCAATCACTATATAAGGAGATGTTTCTCATTTGTAAATTATAGGGCAAAGTTGTAATCATGCTTGTGCAATATTAGTTTAAGTAATTAGGGAAGTATTTTGGATCGCTGCCACATTAATGTTCTAGGAAGAAAGTGTACCATCGTGTCAAAAACCCAATTCTTTTTTCTGGTAAACATAGTAAAGACAATTAAAATTTCTGAATGAGAGCTTGAATTTGCAATGAAATTCATAAAGAAAGTGATGAGAAAAGATTGAAGTAAAGAGAGTAAAAATAAATTGGAAACATTCTTTGATTCCTGTTCTCAGTACAGAGCTCCTCTATTTATAACCATTTATACTAACAAAAACATAAAAGAAATTAAAAAAGAATGAGACTTATCATAAATAACAAATCCTTAATCGTTAATACCTCGGTCTTTGTGTTTTGGTATCATTGAGCTGATCGTGACATAAAGTTGACCTGAGATTGATAGTAAAAAGAACAAAACTTTAAGGTAATGTTATGTGCAGAAAAACATTTGTTATTCAACAAGTCATGTGCATGTGTGCCTAAATAGTGTTACTTGAGATTGGTTTTAAGGGGAAAAAATATATTCTAGCAGTAAAAGTTTTTTTAATAATGTGGGTCTCATAACCTGCAATTATATTTGACCATTGAAGAAAATTCTTTCTACAAAAATTAATATTTCAATCTCCTATTGCTTATTGGTGTCCTAAAGTAAACTAAGGTGCTAATGTTCGATTGACAATTATTAGTTTCTGGTATATGTGTGGTTCTATAGTTGTTCCGATGACTTGCTCACATAATTAAACAAGTCAAATTCTTAAGTAGGAATTTTTGTTCATGAAACTCATTTTTAAAATTAATTTTTAAAAAATCACGTGATAAGTTCGACACGTCTATGAATCCCAATCGTCTAATCCTGGGAGAGAGTGACTCAAAGTTATTTGCTTTCAGGTCAGAAAATATACTGTTCAGACTGATACAATGATTCAAGTGTTTACATGCTATGAATTAATAATATATCATATATGATGTCATATGTTGTCGCCTTGTTGGTTCTAGAATTTATGTTCGACGCCAATGTCTTATTTTCAGAGATATGTGGCTGATGTTGGGAAGGCGTGGCCTGTATTGATTGTTTGTGGAGGAATCATCCCATTATTTCTGTCAGTGATATGGCTTTTGCTGATCAGGCATTTTGTTACTGGAATGCCATGGATAACTGTCATCCTCTTTAATGTTCTCATAATATCAGTCACTATGTTCTACTACTTGAAAGGTGAGGGATGTTTTTCCTTGCTGTTATTTTAGAAAAGTAAGTTTTGGCTCATTTTAAGTTAGCTGGCCCATGCAAATTGATATAAGTATTGTGAGTATAACTTGAGCTGTTCTTCAAAACTGATTGTACCATGCTTCGCCCTATATTTTTTTCAGTACAGATCATGATTCAATGCTCAAGCGAACACCAGGATTAAGACTAGAGAAAAAAAAGCTTCATGCTTTATGGAAAAACCAAACAACATTAAATTTATAAGAACAACTTTCAACATTGTTTGATTACTTTTGATGCTTGAGTTGTTTGCTATCGTCAACCTTATTTTGTAAGAACCTTGAAGCTAGCTTCAATATGTAAGGAGAAAAGGAATTTGATATGAGTTTTTTAAAGTTAATATGCAAGGGGATAGAAGTCTTAGTTCTCATTTATTAACTTGTTAGTGCTGCATGGTTTGATTAGTTGAGTCATTGTTAATCTGCACTCCAATAGTATTTATGTGAAGAATGATGGAAGACTGATTGATGAAAAGCATATTAGGCAGTTATCCATCCCTTGATTCCATAAATATACTATTTCGCAATCTAAACACGTTTTTGACAAAATTGGTTTGCATTTCTGTTGCCAATCACTTTCAAATTTATTTCAATCGTCCTCGAAAGCTTTATGCAAGTGTCCAACAGTCCCTTAATTTGTTGGATAGGCTCTTGCAAGATGAAGCTTGTGCTTGCCATTATGATCTAAATATCACCAACCACAGGATTGTATTTGTGGCCCATGGACATTGTGAAACTCACCAATGGTTGGTAAACTATCGCTTCCTTATGTTAATGGGTTTTGCATATTGACATTTAATTTATAGTGGAAAAATAATTTGTTCTTTGCTTCTCTCGTTTAGTGATTGTATGTTGAATTTTGCTACTTCATATTTTTTGTGATATCAGATATGCCGTCAGTTCATGTCTTTCTTGTGTCTTTACTTGTTTCTGGTACTGACATACTTTTATTTTAAACTCTCTTTGTTACTCTATATGTTTTGATGTGAATAATTATAGATTTATGATGATGATGCAATTATTTATTTCCCCTGTTTTTAGCTGGATGGATTGGAAACAGTGCAATCTCTCCCATCATAGGTGAGCATGATCCATACTACACCGTCTCTGCAAGGGTGGGTTCCTGCACTAACACCTGTGCTATTGGAAGTTATCAATATTTTTCTGTTACATACTCAATTATTTGCACCTTTCAGGATCTGAATCATATTCGTGCTGCTGCTGTTCTTATGACTGTGGTGATGATTGTTTCCTTCCTCTCATCTATTGCCATTGTTCGGCGCATTCTTATGGGAACATCTGTTCTAAAGGCAAGTGTGATTAATAATAGTGCATCTCAATATAACAACAAATTAATGATCATTTGTATGTATTATGCTTGTCCATTTTACTTGTTACAAAGTAAAACACTCGTCCCTTTTTAATAATAATAAAAACTAAATTAAAATAAGAGCAAACACGAAACAGGGACCTCATAAAAAAAATGGTCAGCAGTTTTTTATCTTGTGCATGCATAAGAATGTGAAGATGGACAAGGTACAACACTGCTGGCCATTTTTATCTCAGCAGTCCCTGAGCTCCCGCGGACCCTAAAAAAAATGCTTGCACATTTTTATTTTTTACTTTTTAAAATAATAATAAAAAGAATCCTTTTGTTAGGAAATATCTTGTCAAGACTAGCTTTATTTGTTTCATTGCCTTATTTATGACAAGAGTTTAAACTTGATTTGGATTGGAACCTTTATAACTTCAAGAAGGAATTGATGTAAGAAAGACATTTAACACAAAAAGATCAAATTAAACTTCTTAAATGCATTGACTGCTGACTTTGGGTTAGATTCTGGAGTTTAGACCATGTACAAAAATACTAATGTATGCTGCGCATCCGAGAGCATTAATTTTTCACTCTCTGGTTGTACTTCCTCTCTAGTCTCCAAGACATTTAATACATTTTCTGCTTAAATCAATGTGGCTTTATATACTATCATAACATTCATATGCTCCAAGTTAAATACTATCATAACAACAGTGTAATTGATTTAAATACTATCATAACATCACACACACACATATAGTTAAATGTGTCATATCCTTGCCCGCACCTTAATCCCCATTTTTAAGATTTGACAAACCATGTATCCCCATATCACGACTCGTATCTTGCTGCTTTGGGTGAAGGGATAGGTCAATTTACACTGTTTGGTTGGGTTGGGAAGTGAGGGGAATGAAGTCACTAGTTTTTTTTTTGTTATATTATACTTATACACCTTTTTATATTAGTTAATTTTGGCTCCAAGTATGGGGATTGGAACCAGTATTCCTCAGGCCCTTTGCCTTTATCTCATCCCTTGGGATCCCTGCTATTATACCCATACACACCAGTCCCTTATAGAAACATATCGTGGACCATGAAGTGGAGGACACGTCCACTGTTACTTCCCTTTCCCTTTTCCTCTCTACCAAACAATGGAATAACCTTTTTACTTCTTCTTTTACTTGCAAGTTACAACCCTTCAACCGTCCATTTTTCCTCTCCACCCAACCAAGGCTAAGGGATTTAATCTCGCAAGGTCATGGGTAAAAGTCTCTCATATGTGTTTGTTCCTATTGTGTTAGTCGAATGTTATAATAGTGCGTCTTTCTCCACATGCTATAAAGCTGCTTATATGGTAGGTGATTGAGAGTTCATTGGTCTCACTCTCGGTTAAAGTTCTATGTAAACCAGTCACTGGGTTGGGTTCATGCAACATGTCGTTTATAGACTAATTATTCTTTTTGTGTTGGTTTATTAAATCACAGGTTGCTGCCAAGGTCATTGGAGAAGTTCGGGCACTTATAATTTTTCCACTCATTCCATACACTATCCTTGCAGTTTTTTACATGATCTGGTTGTCAGCCGCTCTCCATCTTTTCAGTTCTGGTCAGGTTATCCAGAATGATTGCAGTGCAAACTGCTGTGCATATGATCTTAAAATAAAACGGGTGAGGTGTGATAGTTGTTGTGGCTATAGCATCCACTATACTTCTCATATTGGGGTTGCAATCATTTTCCAC
Source organism: Panax quinquefolius (assembly GCA_020205615.1). Lineage (NCBI taxonomy): Eukaryota > Viridiplantae > Streptophyta > Magnoliopsida > Apiales > Araliaceae > Panax > Panax quinquefolius. The sequence continues at coordinate 123,033,197 of CM035164.1, read as the reverse complement.
TTGTTTGGGTGGTATTGGGCTACACAGTTCTTCAAAGCATGTTCTTCCACTGTGATTGCGGGTTCGGTTGCTTCCTACTATTGGGCTCGAGGTGAAACTTCGGTGAGTGCTAGCCAGTCATTAATTTAAATTATGCTCATGTAAGTTGCATGGGTCCAATGGCTCTATTGTGCTTTTTTGTTAGGTGTAATAATTCGGTTGTTTTGGGTCATCCACACCTTGGAATAGCATAGGACAAACACCTATCTGTCTGCATCTACCAAAAACTCATGACAAGGTGATATGTTAGAAGATGAGTTTCTAGTCAGGACAAGGTGTTTCTAGTCGGGACGGGGTGGGTTGAAAGATTTGTTAGGAACTAGATTAAGTAAAAATACTTATGACATAAGCCCAATAACCAGGATTTGTTTAATTCAAAATTCTAAAAAAGAAAAGTAGTAATTTCAAAGAGTCGTATTTATAAGTGCGTTAAACGATTAACATGATATACATTGTTGGTGCCTCTTTCTAATAGCTTAAGCTTTTAGAGGAGGTGGTTACTTAACATAGTATCAGAGCTCTATTTATGCAAGGTCTCTTGGGTTCAAATCTTCCTGACTGCACGTTCCCTTTATAATATTACTGATAGTGGAAATGCACTTTAGTTTATCCTTTCTCAATAAATTTGCATTTGAGGGGGAGTATTAGCATGATGTACATTGTTGGTGCCAATGTTAAACCACTTCTTTCCAATTTACTATGAAGTCTCTACCCACTCCGGGGGTTACCTATCATGGATTGCTTCATAACCAATTTTGGGTAAAGGCATGTTCATCTTCTATATCCTTTTTTATTTTATTTTTATTTTCTAATGTGGGAGGAGAATTCCAGCATCCCCAGTTAATTAGAAGGCTTCATATGGTTAATTATGGCTGGTCTTAATCTTATAGGAGTGGATACCACATTCTTTATGTTACTAGTTTGATAACTATAAAATGTCAGGTGAGGTATGCTTGGTGCTGGAACTTCGAAGGATAATTGTATACATAGTTGCTCGAATGTTCACTTTTCGTTCTTCATCATTGTGTTCAACTGCACAACTCTTATCATTAACTCTTCCATGATGTTCTTTCCATCAACAAACATGATGGGAGCTAAGCATGGTAGGCCCTATATCAAATACAAATGCTCCTCCAGTAGTCCAGCTGAGGAATGGGTCGGTTAATCTCTCTGTGTCATCTGGGTTTCTTACTATTATCAAGATTACTATTTTTAATATATAGAAATTTTCATATATATAGATATATATTTGTGTGTGTGTAAATTTCATCATATTTATTTCTTTGTTTTCCGTTCCATCATATATATTAGCTTCACATTATTTGTAATAACTAATGAGTTTATACACCCTTGCTGAATTAAATTTCAGAACTTTGTGAATCTCTTTCAGCTAATTAATGGTATTCCAAATTTATGATTGCAGCCTGAGATTCCATTTCTTCCAGTTTTCTCCTCAATGAAGCGGCTTATGCGTTATAGCCTCGGATCTGTGGCTCTTGGTTCTCTAATTGTATCATTTGTTGAATCCATACGTTTCATACTCGAGGGGATTCGTCGTAAACTAAAAGTTTCCAATACTATCCCTGAAAGCTGGATTGGTAAGGTGGCATTCCATTCTTCTCAAAGTTGCTTGAAGTGTATAGGGTGGACCATAAAATCTGTGAACCGCAACGCCTATATAATGGTAAGTTAAAAAGGTTGGTTTTTTATGCACAGGCATGGCATCATGTTTGCAAAACATTTTTTACTTTGTGTTCATAACTCAGATTATAATAATTCATCCAAATGCACTACTTTGGCCTGGCATGCAAAGAGAATAAAATACATATCCCGGAACTGCCCCTTCATAGTAAGCATGTTAAGAGGGGTTGATTCTCACATGGAGTTTTTTTTCTCCTAAAAGATCATATAAAATGGTTTCAATTATGACATTAAGTCCAGCCTGGGAGAACTTCCTCATAATGGTTATGCTATTTTATGATTTCATGTCATTTATAAAAAATTTTGGATGGTGGATGAATTTTGTGTCAATGTGTACTTTTGGGTGGGTGGGTTGGGGGGGTGTTCTCCTTTGGGGGGAAAACATTGGGGGGAAAACATGAATCTGTGGTTTTCTTCTTTTCTTTTTCATAATTACTATCAGGAGAGGTTAAACCATGATAATTAGGAAACTGGGCACATTTCTATCTATCTCACCTTGTGGGGATACAGAAAAAATTAATGCTGATCTTTTCTTGTCACCATTACGCCACAGGAGCTGCAGTCACAACTTACAATATAACAATCTTTTCTTTTTTCCTCTCCCAAGTTCTGTTTAGACCCAGATTATGTGAGTAATAATACCCAAGGGGTGGAAGAAATGGCAGAGGCCTTGAGGAATCACCTGAAGGTCACTGGTTTTGACACCATACTAGAGGCCAAAGATACCTATCCAAAAAAGTATATACTATATGAGGAATGAAACCATACTGCACACGTACATGCAAGTGTGTTTGTCTGTGGAGAACTCTTATACCTTTGGTTCTTGATAACTCTCTCTCTGTATTAAATAAGTGTTTGTTATTTCTGCAGATTGCTATAACCGGTAAAGGATTCTTCAAAGCTTCTGAGATTTCTACCGAGTTAATAATCAGTAACATCCTTCGGATAGGAACGGTGAATGTGATTGGGGACGTTATTCTCTATCTTGGGAAGCTGTGCGTCAGCCTTTCAAGTGCACTTTTTGCTTTCCTCATGTTGGATACTCACAAATATAGATCTGCCCACAACAAAATCTCCTCGCCACTATTTCCTGTGCTGGTAAGTCTTGTTTGTTCCTCCTACATTATGCTTAAACTCCTTAAATAGCTTCTCGTAACGTAGTAATGAAAAGAAATGAACATCTAACAGACGCTCTGTCAGGAATGTTGTTCACTATTAGTAATTGAGGTATCCAGTTGGTGTATGCGAGCAATGAGAAATTAGCTAGCTAGCTTTTAAAATTTTGTTTATAGTTGGCAAAACTTTTGATGGCGTTAATCTAAGGTCACAATCATGTGTCGACCTCCTCACATAATGATTTGAAAGTGTTATCACAGTACATTGCAGTGGAAAAGTCAAATTTTCTTATAGAACTCTTTTTAGGTATAGGTATATCTCAATTGCTTCAGCCTTTGTTAGAAAATGAAAACTTCAGTCTAGATGCTTGTGTTCCAATACCATTTTGAGGATCAAATATTGTCAAATAATAAAATGGCCATTTAATAGCACAACCATATCTAATACTGTCGGGGTGTGATTTTGTTCAGCATCTCAGTTTCGTAGTTTTCTTGTTTCACGAAAAACTTGCAAAATTAATTGAAATTGCACATAAAATAAAATCTTTGGTTCATTCGGCAAAAAAAAAAGGATTTGAAATAGAGGAATTTGAAAAACATAAAAGAATGGCTATTGAAAGACGAGAAAAGTTGGTAAAATTATAGAACAAATAGAATTCTTAATATAATGATTTCAAAATAACACCTTACCTTGCATGATGGTATTCTAAATTCATTCATAGAAAGCTGTCTGTCAAGATCAACCTTTGATCCTAGACTTGATTTGAAACAAAATAGTAAACAGTAGATGCGGAGGAAGAATAAGTCGAAACATAAATAGAATTTGGGGAAGAAATACGAGTAGAATTCTTATAGATACATCATGCAATTCTCTTTTTTTTTGCAAATTTTGATATCCTATGATTGATATAGCTGGCTCATGATTATTTCACGCCTTGTGTTTATGCAGGTGTGCTGGGGTCTGGGCTATGTTGTTGCGACCCTTTTCTTTGCAGTTGTGGAGATGTCAATCGATACCATCATCCTTTCATTCTGCCAGGATTCTGAAGAGCACCAAGGAACAGCGCAATACGCACCTCCCCTTTTAATGGAAACCTTGAGCGACCAAAATGAGATGCAAAGACTTATGCAATGATATTTTTAGGATAGCTTGAACGTACTTTTTCCATTGTCAGATTAGCTTAATGAAACTCATATCTTGTGATATGATCCGGTGTATTTTCATTTCTCAGCTTCTAGCTTTTTGCTAGCTGCTGTTACACTTATTCTTCATGCTTAGGTTGTATATATCTTAATGGAACCTAAGGTTATGTAAGAATTTATTTAGCACAAAGACCTCGAGGTTGAATTGCTGAACAGAGGAAATCTCCTTGGATTCATTATAAATATGAAGTTGAAACATCAACACCAGTGCCAAAAAAGGCATTTAGGTGGATATCTATACAGCAAGTTTTGCATATAGGTTAACTATTTTAGCAAAATCACATGCATGGCTTAGCATTAACCATGAGTGAAATAATAACATTGAAGACGAGAATCAAAACCAATTAGAAGATATATATTCATGCACGAAGATATAACCTAATTGCTAGTTTGCACAAACATTGTGTCGGATATAATTGCGAGATAATATGTTCAGATTGATTGCCTCCTAATAAGAAAATTGGTTCCAGCCGACTTCAAGTAGAGGTCAGTGCAACCCCAAAAGCACAAAGCTCCAAGTTTGCGAGAAACCCCAAAAGGTAGCAATCTTTAGCCTGTTAAGAAGAAGGCAATGTTGCTTTCTTAGCAAAACTCAGATGTTTAGGATTGATCATATCCACTCTGATCACTAATATCTGACCGCTCCCATCCTCAGTCCACTTTATGGATTCCCTCTCCAATAGCTCCAAAATCTGCTACAAAGATGCAGACACGCAAAACAAAACAAGAATTAGAGGAAAAGGACCAAGAAAAAAAAGAGATGATAAAATTGGAAAATTCAGTATGTTACATGAAGCTATATTATTATCACATTTAGAATAAAAATGTCTGAAATAACCAAGCAAAAGATTATTATGCATATTTAAGATGTACAACACACCAATTTTGAATAGTCTCCTAATGAGTGTTGATATAGGATTCTGGCTTCCAGCTAGTTTCAAAATTTCTCAAAATGTAACAATACTTTAATGGGCAAGTAAGATAATTAGGGATACTACATGCCCCAAAAGAGCCCATTACTCAAAACTTGTACCACTATTATACGTTGCCGCTTGTTCACTATAGATGTTTGTGTTCCAATACTATGTTAGTTGTTTGGAGTTATAGATAGGATACTATACGAATGTTCTGATATTATGAGCAGTGTGGCTGTTCAGACTTAAATCCATGTTCCCGCTCTAGATAGGATAAAATCTTATACTGTACCAAACAGCGACTCCTTGATATGAAAACTCCATGACTCTGTAGTGCTCTTATGGGAAACACAAGGATCAGATAACTTAGTTGTGAGTGCAAAAAGCAGCAATAAAAGTTCGTTACTTGTACTAGAAATGTGATACTTGCAGAAAAGCAGTAGAAGACACCAAATACTAGCATGCAATAACCAGTCAAATAGAAAATCATTCTACCCACATATCATTCTACTCACATAATATAAATCAAGTAGCATTTTTTCAAAGTTATAATTGGAATTATTATCATCGTAGCAATACTACTTGATACAATCGTGTATCCTGATATAGAACAAGCAATGATGTACTTAATAAATATCTTCTTTTAAAATTATAAGTCTAACAATTTTACATTTGTTAAGCAAAATTTTATTGGAAAAACGAGCCAAATAAGGAACGGCGCCCATGTATACATAAGGAAAGAGAGTATGGGCTAAAGACATTCCCTTCGGAAACTGTCCAGAACAAAAGGACCCAGGAGCTCTCCAGAGAATACTCGATTTGAGCTCCCAGTTGCAAACTATAGATAACAAATAAAAGCTTCTTTTAGCCAAAAACATGGCAAACTAAAAAAAAATACAAATATGCATAATTGGCCAATGTTTTCCTTGAAAATATATACAATTGCTCTCCCTCCAAATAGTCCACCACAAGCAATGGGATTATGGGACTTCTCATCACTCTACCAACCTTAACAACACAACAATCATGCATAAACCCCACAAATGAACTCAGCATCACCCACAGCAGTCCAAATATTCAAAATTTTGCACCAAACCCATTCCGTTAATTAAACTTTCCACATTTCGTTTTGCAATAATCAAATTCTCAAAATCACCTCCAATATAAGAAGGTTGGCCAAAGAGAAAAACTGCAACTTAAACATTGAAGCAGTTTCCATATATGGGTTATTATCGGGCGCAGAACTCTCCCTCCCCTTCCCAACAAAAAAAAGGGAAAATTGTCTTCAGACCCGATGACTTTTTATGAGTGATAAGAAATTTGCTCATACAACAGCCATAGGTCCCTCAGCCCCCCAGTTGTTCTGTTCAACGTGGTAGGGAAAGCAACCCCTTCTAACAACCACTTCCCTAAAACAGAGGTAAATGAATGCTAAACTAAATTTTTTTTGTAGGTCTTACGAGGTGGTATTACATTCTTGGATAAGCCTAATATTTCTTATTGTTGATCTCAATAACCTCCCAGAAAAGGGGGGCAAAGGGTGGAAACTACAGACAAACTTTGATAGAATCAATGGAAAACCACACATACCCGTTTCTTGCGAGTTGCTCCTTTGGGATCATTGTCATCGTTACCAACTAAGACTTTAAGATGTGGAATAGCTGATAAAAAGCAAGCCAAAATCCATGTCATTTTCTTTAAAAATAAAAATAAAAAAACAAATATGCTAGGAAAATGATGACCTACAGTGGATGCCAGAGAGAGAAGTTAAATGACACTTCAGAGAACGTATAGCTTCCTTTGGTTCATGATCATGCAGATCAAGGGACACTTCTTCCTCCTCATCACTGCAATGAAAATTGGAATCGAAAGACTATCTTTTACAAAGCAATAAATGGAAATATATGGTTTTAAGAAGAAAAATCAAAAAGAATTGTGCAACCTGGTTTCAAGAAGCTTTTGGGCAGACTTGTCATTAGCTTCACGGGCTTTATTTGCAAAAAATTGTCCCTACAACCCCCAATAAATATAAGTATAAAAGCATAATTATGATAAGAAAGAGTTCAACCAAACTGAGGGAATCCCAATGTTTTGACAAATTTTCTTGATTTGGGTACTCTTTAGACCCATCAACTTGTTCATAATTTCCCTTCTTTATGGTTTAAAATATACACATGAACCAACATCTCATGCAAAGCTCAAATCAAGCACATTCCTTGTAGGAAGAGGTACATATAACAAAAAATACAACAATTTGTTTATTAGTTACAGGTCAAAACCTACCTTTAGTCGGTAGCAAAGGTATGTACTTGATCCCATGCACATATTTAAGTGCAACGCTTTTTATTACATGACTTCTACATGTCGGAATTTGATGAAGGATGCCCTGATGGCCACTTGTATCTAGTATGAACATCTTTTGTCTAGATAGATTTGTTACGAAATTATATGCAACTATATTTTGTCAACCTAAAGAATACATAAATAAAGAGGACATATCATTACATTGACATTGTGGAATCTCTTTAAAGTACCTCAAAAAATCAACACACTAAGAAAACTATATTAATGTATTACAGTTGTCAATTCGTGGCGACATATGAAAAGGAAACTCCAAGATAATTCAGAGTTTACGAAGTCACTGACAGAATATGTCAGACTACTCTTTTTGCATCACCAATTAATACATTGATCATCCACTCAACTCAGTCCACATCACAGAATCCCAAAAAAAAGAAAAAAAAGTAGATACTGGGCGCCAGGGGGGGAGGGGAGATCGAGAAGGAGATCAATCTAACAACTTACTTAAGTGCCATAAACTAAAAATGGAAAACTTCCACAAAAACAAGAAAACAAAACAAAACAAAGGTGGAAGCTCAAAAATGATGGCTACAGTATACATGGGAGAAACAATTTGAAGCTATACCTCCTTCATAAGTTTGTCTGCTAGTGTACGATCCCCCTTCGTAAATGCATCAATAGCCTGCCAGGGAAAAAAGAATGAACTACATGTGATAATGACACAAGGGCCATAAGGCCTATCAATCATGGAGAGGTTGACTGATAACACAAAAATGCTGATAAAGTTCATAATTAACTTACAGATTTATAATATTCTTTCATTGTAATCCAAAACTCCTTTGTAGCTTTTCGTAAGCCATTATAGCTGTATTCATTTTCCTCGGTTTCTATTTGCAGGAGCATAAAACGTACACAAATATATTCACATAAGGGGAATAATAAGTTATTAATCACAGGAAAAAGCAAAAATTATGCAAACTGAAACATACCAACAAGAATGAATACTAGGACAAAAACCAGATAGAAATTCACCTAATTATGTTCTACAAAAACTTCAGTTGCAATGCAGTTATTCAGCAGTAAGCATGTGATAATAGGCTTTGATCAATAAGTGGGTTGATTCACTTTTGTGACAAAGTGATTAGGGTCAAGCTTGTTTTGAATCATAAAAATATTCAATGATTGTTGTACTATGGTGGTTATCAAAATGCCCTATTTTAAAAAAATGCGAGATGATAGTTCAATGCACTAGAGTTGGGTCCTAATATTTTATTGAGAAACTAGCAGATTTTATTTTTTCTTCTTCTTTTTTTCAAAAGCGCAAGAAGGCTTCCTACTGTTGGATTATGAACTAATACCATATAGAAGACTCTAACCACACACATGAAGCTGTTTTATATACTTAATGGTGTGTATATTACTTCAAAGACCTTAGTTCTGACTCCTGAGATCTCTATGTGAAAACTAATAAATTTAATTATTTTTTCAAAGCACGGGAAGGCTTCCTATTGTTAGATCATGAAACAATACAGTATGGAAGACTCTAACCACAGAAGAAGTTCTTTTTATATACTTGATGCTGCACATTATACTTGAGAATAACCGAGTCCTTAGATCTCTAAAAAAAAAGCTAGCAGATTTTATTTTTCTTTTCTGTACTTAATGCTCGAAAGAGAATGATCCTATCAAAAATTTTCCTTTCCTTTTGCCTTTTTTAAAAACATAATAAATAGGTTTCTCCCACAAATTTGAAGCAGTTGAACAATTTCAATAAAACAACACGTGAATTGCCATGATACCAGGTTAACTATAGAACTCAAACTAAAACAGATTTAAAAGATACGACTGAATTACTAAGATACCAGACAAGCACAAAACTAAAAATAAACACAGATCACGATCCAAAACTCCTGATTTATGTAAAATAGCATTAGTCAGTAACATATTAAGAACGTGCTTACCATCCGTGGTAACTTTTGGTTTTGTAATTTTCCTATTTTCGGTAGTTCTGTCTCTTAGAGGTTCAGTTACCAATGAACCAAATGCTCTTCCTCTCCTTGCTTTTGTTGGGCTTAATTATTCTTTTGGTAGTTCTTCAACTCTTTCAGGAACAGTAAACAATGATTCCAAAACTTCCTTCTGGAGATTGTATTTGTCAACGTCTCTTTTTTGTAATTCTGATTCATTTCTAGTCAGCATACCAGTTCTACTGCATAATGTACACAAACAAAAATGTGATATTTCACCAGTCTGGATTTCCAAAAATGGATCAACAAGAGAACTCTACTCTTAGCAACACTTAGATACAGAAGGTACTAAACAGTACCAGTTGAAAGATATACCTTCCTCCTGAACCTTTGCATTGAGAATTATTTTTGAGAGACAGTAGAGCTTCCCGTTCTAAAGATTGCTTCATATGCTATTTATTATGCAAGAAAAAAAATGAAAGAAAGAACAACCATGGAAGTCAGGATCAACTTGAATGTTTAGTCTGCAAATGTCATATATAGATACTTCTAAGAGAGCGTGAGGTATCCGTCGGATACCAACTTTCTTACATGCTCTCCAGTACTTTGTCTAACGAATATCGGCATGTTAATAGTTTCACAATAAAATTCCACATTATGTAGACGTACTCTTTAGTGGTGAACCACAACACTGTAGCAGAAATCATCATTTTTTTGAGCTACACTCGTTCAAAGTTAAAAAAACGTGTGACTCGTGAGGAACCTAAAATACAATTCATTAGCATATATATATGTAAAAGAAATGGATAATCCATTATTAGCATCCTATGGTATGACTAATTAAACCACTTAATGACATAATATTAAACTAACAAATAGCGAATACTATGTACAAATCCCCTTAAATTCCCAACTACTTTATACATAATCAGATGATGTATAATTGTATATTAATTCAAAAAATAAAAATTATTCACCCTACAACCCCCCATAAGAACCACCTCAATGCATAAACAGAGTGGGGAGGGAAGGAATGTGTCAAGTACTGGTAATATATAGAAATGTCACAGTTTTCCCCCAATGAAATGATAACTCCAACCCCTCCTCCGCCTTTTTCTTTTATATCTCAATTTTTCAACAAAGCATTATACATAATTTTCAATTTCTCGTCGTGAGAGCTCAAAAAATGCTTCCAAAATTACTCAAACAGAGTAAATGTAACACAAAAGAATCAACCCTTCCAAAGCAACCGTGCTAAGGCAATTGACTATCTAACATATGCATGTTCAGAGCATTAGATTGTTTTTGGCATCAGATTCTTCAAGTAAAAATTATAGTACAGAGATTCATAAACAAAAGGCCATGCAACCACAAAACAAGTAAAAAATCATAAGACAGAAAAGACATAAATTGCTACTTCATTCTCTAAAACTGACAGCTTACTTTTTGAGCAGTAATGCATGAAACGTCATCACCCTTCTCTATCGATGCAGACAGATCCAGAAGTTTCTCCAAGCTCTAGAAGACCACAAAAAGAACAAACTATCAATATTTGAGAAAATAAAATAAAATGTGACCGAGTAGTACAATAAACAATATTGGTGTGCGTGGGGGATGGTGAGTACAAGTATGCAAATGTGACGTGTATGCTGTCACAATTATGCTCAAGTGCGCATGAGAAAAAAGAGTATAGAAACCAATAATAAAAGTTACTAACTCTCTCTCTCTACTGAAAAAGTCGCAAAAAACAAATATTCATAATATTTAAAGTGACATTCACTTACCTTTGGCATATCATATCCGCAACGGCCTGCATGCATAATAAACACAATGCTTGATTATACATCATACTAGCCAAACTTGATACAATAACAGAATTAGTACAGGATTAAAAGTAAATGACATATCAAAAAAAGGGCTGTTGTTGCAAGACAGCAATAAAAGAGGAATACATTTGAAAAACAACAACTCACGTACATGAGCAACATCAAGAAATTGCAATCTAGTTTAACATGCAAGATGACAAGTGAAAAGCTGACCTTTTGCTAAATAAGAACAATAGTCATTAATCAATCTGCTTTGCAAAAATCTGCGAATAATTGTATCAAGAGTGCCGTAGAAAAACAAAAATCGTTTATATGTGTGTGTGTACTTTTCTAAAGTCAAGGATTCACATATAAGAATACAACCTAGGGTACATCTTGCTCATGAGCTTGAAGCATATCAGTTTCTCAACCTGACGAGAAAAATCAGTTTCCAAATCATTTTCCTCTGTTCTGAACAAGAAGAAATTTTTTCAGTAATTTGATCTCAAAGAGCTACCCTTGTCCCCAACTTTCCTTGAGTGGAGATTATGGTGGGATTCTGTCTGAGCCCCACATTGAGGCAAACTAGTATATTTAGTCATTATTATGGTAGATTGTTAGAGATTTTAGCTTTTCTTACTACATATAGAATTACATGATGACTTCAAGCTGACCTACACTTAATGAGCAGCCAAACAGAATTCAATTTGAGTTTAAAACTTTTTAAGTACAAATCATAGACCAAATAGAAACACTGCCTAATGAGCAGCCAAACAGAATTCAATTTGAGTTTAAAACTTTTTAAGTACAAATCATAGGATCGCTCAAATAGAAAAACAGCCTCAATGAACCCAACCCACCTTGAGCCTTTTCAAACTTAGTTTGTTAGTAACATGAACTGATGAACCTGCAGTGCCTTTAAACAATGACCACAGTATAAAGAACAAAAGCCAATACATAAATATCAGGAAATTCTCATCATGGGCACTTTCCCCCCCTACTATTATCAAACATATTACAAACAATTTATTATGTTGGTTATGAACTATCAGCTCTGGAAGATTTTCTGCCTTCATGAAAAAATATCAGAAATTTTGTTAGCACTGCCGCATCTTAACTTAAACCCAAAAAAGAAGGGGAAACAAGTGGATACATATGCAAGATTGCCACCCACTTTTAATACTCTCTCCGTCCTCAAAAGGATAAGCAATGTACAAATTTCACATAAAAGTAAAAGTAGAGGAAAGAGAGCAAATAAAGTTCCAAATATATCCTTAGTGATCCCACAATATTCATAAAGTGATGAGTAATTTTATTTTTTTTATACTAATAGACCCCACTAAATGACACAATTACCTTTCACTTTATGTACTTTATCTCGTTCTTTTGGGATAAAAATAATTGTACGTTTGCACATCCTTTTGAGGACAAAAAAAATTGTACTTTTTATTTGCTCATCCTTTTGAGGACAGAGGGAGTAGATAATTTGTAGGTACTTTTGATTAAAATTGTAAGCCTGAGTGGAGAACTTAAGTCTAATTGCAAGAGTTAATCATTTACCAAGAACATCTCGGATTACATTCTTGTCGAGTTGAAAGCCATCCCCAAGCATGGTAAACAGAAATTCCTCAACATCCTTCTTAATTGGTTCACTGGTTCCTACATGATCTGATGGAACTTCCTCAACCCATATATCAGAGGCTGCGAGTTCAGTTGAATCCAACTTCAATGGCTTGGTAGCTTCACGAGATTCATTATTTGAAGGTCTCGTCCTAGCATATTCTCTTCCAATGACACCTGAAACAGTGCCCATTGATGCTGAATACTTTCTTTGCTTTGGTGCTATGGAATTTCTCTCCACATCTGATCTCCCCAAGAGATTGTCAGAAGAACCTGCACCCTCGAGTTCATCCTTGGATGCAGAAGAAGAAATGCAGGAGGTGCTTCCCTGAAGATTGTCAGAAGAACCTGCACCTTCGAATTCATCCTTGGATGCAGAAGAAGAAATGCAGGAGGTGCTTCCCTGATGATTACAAAGTAATTCACCAGCTGTATAAACGTCACGACCTGCTTGACAGTAAGCAGATGCTATGTCCTCAAGGGAAACCACAGAACCAAATGCGTCAAGCAGCTGCTGCAAGTTCTTGTTATCATCATCACAATATGAACTGTTTGAAGGAAGCACTTCCATTTTCAGCCTTCACAGCACAAGAAAGAAGCAAATGTAGTCAATATGCAGTTCACATATCAAGCAGCATAAGAAGAAGTTTACTGAAGCTTAGGTCACTTTCTATTTTATATATTTACAGATTAGGTCAAAATCCTCAAAATGTAGTGAATAGAGAGAATTTTAGATCTTGCAAGTCTCAAAAAAAAAATGAAACATTGAAGCTATGTTATATAAAGAAACTACCTATTGACTGATAATGAATGCAAAATGCACAGGTCTACCCAAGCCATGATTAACAACGAGTACAACCTAATGCCTTGCTAATGGCAAAAAGGTAATTTTACCAATTTGGCCATTTCTTTTTTCCTTTTCTTTTTTCTTATTCTTTTTTCATTTAGTTTTGTTAAGTCGATGTCAGTTTCAAGCAATTCAAACAGGAGTTCAGTACACTGACAAACTTTGCTTGGATGTTTATCTGGTATAATTTGTAAAGTGTTTAGCTCAAAAGGAGTTCAGTACATCAAACAGCTGACAAACCAGTGAAGCAAGAATTGCTAAATTAAGCCTGTTTGTGCATTTCTTTCCAAACCCCCAACTTAATATTCCAAAGCAATAAAAGTATTCTATTGGCTCAAAGGTATATGATGCCGAACAATATGTGGAATAAACACTCAATGGAAAATTATGGGACAAAGGAAAATAAACTAGGATTTAAACTCTATGTTATCTTCTAGTGTATCAACTCACCACTAAGATGGATAAAATACATCTACGGTATGAATCATTGTAATCAACTTCAATATCAATAGTTTGATCAATTCCTGGGGTTTACATCACTATTAAATAGACTCAAAACCCTAATATTACTTGATGAATAACAAAAACATTAAACAATTAAAAATACCCTTACTAAATATAAAAAATTTCTAATCACTAATTAATGTCCTAAATCCGGAATCCCAATTGATAAATAAAATATATCAATTACTTTTCACTTAAATATAATAAAAACTCCAAATAATAAATATAAAAAATCTCTTCTTTGTTCTTGACTTTTGGTCCCCATCAATATAAGTATATTTATGGTTGCGAATTCAGTATCAATGCATTTGCATGACCTATGCATTTTAGCACCCTTGTTTACTTTGATTTGTTTCTTTAGAATGACACGAGGAAGAGGGAAGGGGAGAATTCTTTAGTGTTTGACCAAAAATATCCAATTCTAACAACTATTGAGAAAGAACAAATATCTACTAAAAAAATGTCTAACTATATCATGAAAAAAAACTATATTAAACTATGAATTAAAACATGTTTATAAAACACACTTTACACTTATCAAAAGGAACATGTTCATAAAAAAACATAATTACTCAAAGCAATGCGTGAATTTCAATCATGATTAACATCAATTCCATGTTAATCAGAACAAAAACCACATAAGGTGCCATATTTACTTGGAAAATAACAAATGGGTGAAATAAAATCCAATAGATACCAGAATGGAAATCCATATATATATATATTATATATATATAAGTATTTCAATTTTTATAGCTAAACCCTAGTGTTTCAACTTTAATACACTAAACTTTAATGTCTTTAAAATTCTATAAATTAAACCTTTTAGCCACCGACGAGCAATAGTTGATCCAAATGAAAGTATTTTGGATAATTTCACTCCAAAATGTCTTTGAAAGTATAGAAAACTATATGCACCGTGAGTGTGTGATGAAGAAAAATTAGCCAATAATGTAAATGATATTTATCCGTAAAAGACTTAGGGGTGTTTGTTTAGAAATTTGAAACGTTGAATGACTAAATGTCGGTCGTTTGTTTTTGTCCGAATGGTTGAATCGATAAGATGGGATTTGAATGAATGGTTAAGTCGATTTTTTGAGAATAAGTAAAAGAAAATTTAAAATTTTAAAAATATTAAAAAAAAAATATTAACTATTATATTAAATTTACAACAATTTTGAATTTTTGAGGAGGGGTAAAATAATAAAGTTTTATCATTCAAATGTAAAAGACTATAATTCATTGATTCAGATTCAGATTTGATAGAAGACATTCTTAAATTCATTCAGCTTTTTTATCAAACACCCCCTTAATTCTCAGATTGATAAGACCTTAAATATCTTGGAAGCATGCAGAAGATTTAGTGACATGATTGTGTGATGAAAAGAGAAATGATGAAAAATCGAAGCCAATATAAATGTAACTATATATACATTTAAAAGACTTAATTACCTTTTTATTTCGAGTCATGTGACTTGTTCAGGTAAGAAATGCTTAATTGGTAGCCAAAAGGTTTTATTTATAGAAATATAGAGACACTGAGTATAATGTAAGTTGAAACATTAAAGTTTAAAGTGTAACAACCAAAGAACTTTAAGGTTTTAAGTGTATTCATTAAGCCTACATATATATTAAAATATAAATTATGAGTTACAATATATGTATATGCATAACAATGAACATCTTAATAAGTTAAAAATAACCAAATATTCTCCAAAATTGACTAGGGCGAGTGTACAGAAATCATAGCAGTGATAGGCACATGTAAAAGTAGCGTAAGAAAAAAAAACTCTAGATGATGTGAAAACTGAAATGTGGGTTCTCTGAGACAATTATATTGCAATTTCCAAATACTGAAAAAGAAAAAAAACTAGGTTATCAAATAAGTGATGAACTTCATCGGAAATTCGAAGTAATCCCGATCATCGCTTACAAGTACACAACAGTACATATCCAACAAAAACATCCATATAAAACAATCAAAATTGGGAATGGGACGGAATATTTACTTAGTTGAGATCGAGAAAGAGCAATTAAACGGATGAAATTGAGAGTCACTTCCTCTCACAGTATTATCGCCTTGTTTCTCTCACTTCTAGAGGAAGAAGGAAGGAAGGAAGGAAGTGAGCTAAAGAGTAATGGTGGATGTATTTAGGAAGTTATAAGGGCTCCTTTTGGTGGGGTGACCGGGTGAGTCTAAAAACGGAATAAATGTTGAATTGTGTACTACACAAACGAAAATGTCGTGTCTAACAATTTATTATATGCCCATACAATTTTATTTTATTTGTATACGGATACAACTATTTCTTTTATAAAATACTAACAATTAATTATTAATCATCATCGTGTCTTAAAAATTTTAATTTTATAAAATCAATTTGTGAAATTTAAAATTTAAAATTAATTATTAATTATCATGTCTGAATTTTAAATACTAATTTCCTCAATTCACTTAATTTTCATTTGTCTATTTTAGCCTTGAATAGTTGAACCTATTACCCATAATAACTATAAGAAAAAAAGCAATTTAAAATAATAAATAAATACATTCATAGTATTAGATGGGCCAATCCTATATTATTTTGATCAAAATGAAAAGATAAATCATTATTGTCAACTTAAAATAACAAAAATTATTATTATGTATTTCTTAAAAACTAGACCATAAATACACACATTATATATTTTCAATAAAAATTACTTTGTGAATGTGTACCTGTTTTAATAGAAAAAACAAAATACAATTATGATGTTCCATTTTGTATTCAATAAGTCTTGGCAGATCGGAATAGGGACCAGAATATTGGACATTTTTAAATTATTTTTTTTGTTTTTGACTCTCAAAAAATGTATAATATTTATTCCAACAGAAATTTTTATAAAATATAATAGTTTTAAGTGTAATTTGGATACATATACAAAAACATACACACATATTTTGTAAAACACTACATTTTATAAAAATTCCTGTTGGAATAAATACTATAGTCACAAAAAAAAATAAAAAATAAAATTAAAAATGTCCAATAAACATGTTCATGTAAAAGGACTCTTTTATATTTAGTTGACGTATGGTGTGGTGAATTTTTTAAAAATATTTTGTACATCCCCAAAGTCGATTTAAGTTATTCTGGTTGTCCTCAAAAGAATGAACAAATGTATAATTATTTTTGTCTTTAAAAATATGAGATAAAGTACTTAAAATAAGAGTAATTATGTCATTTAATGAGGTATATTAGTATAAGAAATTGATATTTTAACATTATTTTTGATATTTTCACACATATGATTCACATATTAGACAATAAAAATTCGACACATCAGCTAATACGTGAGTTTTACGTGCAAAAATATAAAAAAAATGAAGTCATAATATCAATTTCACACATATATATATATGGTGAATAAGTAAATTAAAATCTTATTTATTGACAGAAAATTAGTTAGGTTTTGAGGAGAGTGGTTAGCATGGAGTTAATTTTGATTAATTAATTAATAACATTAATTGTGTGTAATAATTTATCATAAAATTAATTTAATGATAATCGGATTAAATATAAGTGTGTAACAATTAATTTAGAACGTGCATGAATTAACGCTCAAAATTAATGAATCTCATATTTTGAATGAGAGAGAGTAATACTAAAATGGAGTAATATTTTAATGTGTTCAGAATAATTATAATCGTCATAGTAATTACTCCTATTAATTAATATGGGTGTGGTATTCTTATGTGCACAAAAAATAGAAGCCCAAAACTCAAAAGCCCTACAGTACACCAGATTGATTTGCTGCAACCTACAAGCTTCAGGAATAAGAAGGGGTATCATTTCTCTCTCTCTCTCTGAACTCGCTCTACATATTTACGAGATGGTGATTCGTTAAGGTTTATTCTCATTCATGGAGTTATTAATTGTTTGAAATTGGAAATGGGTCTTTTTCCAAATTGCTTCCTAATGTTGGTTTTAGTTCCCCCATTGGTTCAAGGTTTCTTGTTTGTTGTTATGTGCGGAAGGTGTCTGTACATAAATTTCAATATTTCATTGTTTGAAACTGATTGTGCAAGCAAACAAATCTAAACTGCTTGTTTAAGCTGAGTTTGGTAGCTGTTTGTTCTTGAGGTTTTTGTAGACCTTGCTTTTGTTACTCAAGCTTAATTTCATGTTTGATAATGTCATACATTAATGTTTGGTAGAAGTATTTTATTCCGTCGGTAGTATGGTTTATCCGGGTTCTAGTGCCCCAATTAAAGACACTGCATTTGTTATTAAATTGGCTAGTGATGTTTGTTTGTGTATTTTTTAGCAAGGAAAGTATGGATGTTGAATAATTGTGTTGTTGTCCCTGGCTAATTATGTAGTGAATGGTTTCCTGAAGGCAGAGCGTTTGTTCCTTCTTTTTCAAACTTTTGAACTGATTTTTACCGTATGATTGATGACTTTGCCGAGTCCAAGTGTAATTCAATATTCTTTATGTACAACATGTGGCGTTCGATTTCTTGATGTTTTGAGTTTGTTTATAAATTGCTTTATGTTTAAAGATGCAATTTGCTTTGACGTGTTTACATTCTTATTCTGGATTGAGGATAAAGTGGGATTCTTGTTTTACTTTCTTCGTAAACAATAGCAAATTTAATTGTTTTAGGGAATTTAACTTGTTCTCCCAGCTACACATTTCGACATCAAAAGCCTTCATTTAAACTGCTTCTACATCTTTCACATACATTAGTTGTAAAGAGGAATCCTGCTATGTGTTGGCTTTTCTTTGAAGTGGAAACACAAGTGAATTCCTTTACAGGATTATTATTTTTTAATTTCACCTAACCTTATGCCTGGATATCTCCAACATCAAATACCTTTGTTCTTTCTAACTAGGAAAGTTTTCCTTTCTCGTTGATGCATTCACCCATATA
Organism: Panax quinquefolius; assembly: GCA_020205615.1. NCBI lineage: Eukaryota > Viridiplantae > Streptophyta > Magnoliopsida > Apiales > Araliaceae > Panax > Panax quinquefolius. The sequence goes on along the minus strand of CM035164.1, from coordinate 123,014,266 downwards.
TGCCACTATTAAAAATACTGTTTACAAGGAACTTTTCACTATAGGTATTTAAAATTTATTGTGATTTTATAGGCAGGCATCTGCATAAGTGGCCATCTATCCATACTCATTAGTAAATAAGTTTATTTCTTGATAAAATTATCTATTATGCATGGGTAAATCTTTGAAAAATACTTCATCATTGTTGTAAAGATGAGCCATTTCTGTTTTGGAGTTTTTCAACATGAATTTTAAGACAAATTATGTTTTGTAGATAATTTTATATCTTATAACTGTCTTCTATACATCTAATTTTTTTATATTAAATTATTAAAAAATAGCAAAAGTGATTTATCTTTAGAAAACAGCGATTGTGTTATCTGTAATGAGGAAAAAGTTGAGCTCCGTATTCTTCGTTACTTTTTGATCCTTCTGTTCTTTTGTAACTGTGCAACTTGAATTACTAACTACACTTTACCACATATTGCATGCCCTCTCCCCCCCACCGCCCCACGAACTTAAATTTCTAGCTCCACCCTCACTAATATTATTTTTTATATTATTTTGATCGGCCTGTGACCAGAAACAAGGATTTTGGTTCTTAATATCTCATTTGTAAGGGTTGCTCTGCCAACTATCTTTTTGATTTCGGTTAAATAAGTATCTAAAGTGCTTTCTTTCAGCTGTGTTCCATTCAGATAAAGTAGATATCCGTGGACTACATTAACGTTTGCTAAAATATCTAGGACCATTTTATTTGGGTATACCTTCTTTAAAGTGCTATATCACAGCATAGTCATCCTAAGCCTTCCTCTATCTTTTCTCATCCTTAATCTCATTTATACACTCTTCTTCTATTAGTCCATGCATTGTATAGATTAATATATTATTGGATACATGATGCTCTATGTACCATTATTAAAGCTAATATACTTCAGCTACCAAAATCTTTAATGCATATTGCTCATCTTGGCAGTGAGGGATGGGAGGTAGAGGAGTTATTAGTGATAAATGGTCGTCAAGGGTTCTCTGGCTTTGTGCAATTGGAAGTGCAATTGGTATGCATTTCCTACTTTCACCAGTATTTTGCTATATTAGATAATAGTATTTATGTTCTATGGTTCTGTGGGAATATTTACTTCAATTATTCATCTTCATTTACCCACTTCTTACAATTTTTGCTTATTATTATTATATAGGGTTTTATATGGTTGCTGTAGAAAGACAAACACAGAATAGAGAACGAATGATGGCCGAATCTTTGAGGGCGGCGGAGTCGGGTGCCAACAGCGGTGAAGATGTATGAACCCAGACTTGGCTTAAATCCAATACATTACTTGTAATATTAATCTTGTGAGCCTTTCCTAATTCCAGAAATGGTGCAGTGGTGTTTCAATCTCATGACCACTTCTCTGTTTGGATGTCAATCCAGATTGACAATGTTGTCTAGTTTTTTCTATGGTAACGATAAGAGTTATGAAGGATGAGCAGTTATGAAATTATGAGAAAGTAATGAAATAATACGGGCAGGTTGGCTTTGATTTCATTATAATTATAGCATGTTTGATTGTTTACCCTAGGCCCTAGCCCAAGTTACTTATATTCAATTTATAAGTAGGACCTCAACTTTGAAATCTGAATAAACATGGTGTAGAGAGGCCATTTAGTTTGGTTGCTACTTACTAGACTCCATCTCCATCGCTGTAAGGACTGACTGCCCACTTCTCATGAGTTCGGGTCTCCTACCATTGGCCAAACAAAGGAAAAAGGAAAAAGGAAAAAGGAAAAAGTGAAAACAACATTAAAGAAAATGGATAGGTCCAGGAAATAAGTTTACGAAAATTAATTTATATGTTTACTAATTTTATTATCAAATGTGAATTGTGACCAAATATAACAATAATTTGTGGGCTTTTTTTTTATTTTTAAAATCAAACAGTCCAAAATATAGAAATATATTAAAACTGTAATTTGTTACAAAAGATGAAAGGACTATAAATATACGAACTCAAATAATAATTATTAGCGTTTGACACCAAATAAATTCTAGAAATACAATTATATTCTAAAAATAATAATAAATTACATAGATCCGGACCCTTTTTAAGCACGGACCACATCCAAATCTAAATAATTTATCTTCAACAATTCATGCACCGAAAAAAGTTTAGCGAACAAAAAAAAATCTCTCAACAGAGAAAGCAAATCCTCCCAAGATACCACAAAAGAGAAAAACAAACTCCACAAGAAGAATCTCACGAAGAAAACAAGTCCCACAAAAAGGAAAAACAAACTACACAAGAAGGGAGAAAAATTTATTAGATTAAAATAAGAGAGATTTAGAGAAGGCATCTCCAAAAGGAGAGTCCTCCCTAGATCTAAGACGGACCTGATTTGAGAGGAAAAATGATTCCTTCTTGATACCCTTTATCCCATGTCAGGATTTGAATTTGTCAACATATATTATAGCACTCTAAAATTTATATAGAGAAAAACAAATAGTGGCAAAATAAGGGAACCCATAATTTGGAAATTGAATATATGCAACAGTTTATATCGGTCGGAAGGTTTACGACTTTAGAATCTCAGAAGAATGCAGGTAAATCTATGCATGTCTCCCAAACGAATTAATGACAGTTCTTCATTTTATTGTATACAAATACCCAGTAGGTCTCACGGTTCAGAACTAAAAAATAAATGAATCACCAAAAATATGTATATATCAGGTTCTTGGCGTAGAGACATCCGACGAGAGTTGATAATATACAAGCTAAGCAAAATCTCATACACCAATTCCATTCCATTGTTTTTTCTATAAACAATGTTGCAGCCAAAACCTACTCGAGTGTATTACAACTTCAGTTTCATCTACATTTTGTTTTTCTATGTTCTGATTTTCTTCTACTATCACCACTAACTTTTTTCAGTCTCTTCTGACTGGCGTCGAAGAGGCTCCCGTAATACCTTCTGGTGCAGAAGAAATAGAAGCTGAGGGTCGAAGAAGAGGAGTACCAATCCGACTTGAAGTTTCATTAGCAACCGGTGATTGACCAGTTGTAATATAAGCAGGGGGCTGTAACTCGATTTCAATGCCTGCATCTGGAGTAGCTCGAGGACTATCAAGCTCGTGGTCCTCGTGTTCCTCAACTGACAATACCGTGCTTGTGTCCGTGTGTATAGTTGCATCATCAGCAAAAAGCTTGTGCCTTCTCCTTTTCCGAGCAGCCTTGCCCCAGCCATGGATTGTCTCTCTTATTCCTTGTGGAATTAGAGCTGCTTTGTAGTTTGTTCCCATCTGAAAAAGAAATGGATATTATTTCACTCTATTATGACACTGTTAATGAAATTTGAAAGGCACATATCAAGTCTTGTTAATAGTTGAATATTTTTGTTCCAAGCTTAGTAGGTTGTAGATGTACAAGCACAATAATAATTAAGTTGACACACAAAAGTGAGACAAGCTTAACCTTTTCATAGAGTAAAACTGCTAGCAAACTAGAGTCAAATATGCAACAATTTAGAAATTCTTATTAAATTTTTCTATCAAAATATAAGACAGCATAGTGTTTTTTTTTGGTACATCAAGCTAGAATTTCACATAAAATTCTACCATCAGCGGCAGACATCTGGCAATACAAGTCAACCCCAAATTTAACTAGAACTATTCGGTTGGTTAACTATTTTATAGGACCTGTTGGTCAAAGTTTGGAACTATTTTTTGAAATGAAAAACAGGTCCAAACTGGATAACCATATTTTAACCCATTCTCATGTTCATTCTTATTTTTCAAATTGAGAGAGACCCATTTCTGAGTCTTTCTTATGCTCAGTCCCAATAAAGTAGATTTATTGTGTTCCATGGATTGTTTTCTTTAATAAAAATCAGAATCATATATATATATATATATATACCCCGGCTCTCTTCAGCGAACTGGAGGAGCAAACTAAGAGCGAGCTGGCTATAACGACGTTTTTTTCGTTGCTATAGCATAAAAACCGGCTTTCTATGCTATAGCGACGGAAAAAACCGTCGCTATAGCCGGTTCGTTCTTAGTTCGCTCCTTCCAGTTCGCTGGAGAAGCGGACTATATGTATATATAGGGGCAATGATCCATAACATGTATTTGTCATGGATAAAAAATTAGCAAATATCATCTCTACCTTTGACAAATACCATCTCTACCTTCCGTTACAATTATGAATGCCTTAAATTAAAAAACACTACCCGTCGTCCGCTAGAACTTCTAGCGGACTAGATTAAATAAGTTTTTGGACCATAATATCCCCAATTTGGCCAAGTCAGCGAAGCAAAAATTGAATTACTTAAACTGTCCGCTAGAATTACTAACGGACCATAATCAACTTGCAAAAGAAGAATTAAAGACCAAAGACACTCGGAAGAACTTTCCTACAAGTCATCAGATCACAGCTTTTAAGTGATAACATTGTAAAGCTGCAAATCGAGATTGACTCGCAACCATTATGCAATAAGAAGTCCTCTAAAACCCTGACTACTAATACCAGTATTCACGCAAACATGTAAACTTCTAACAAATAAATAGACTATCAAAACCAAATACAGAACAATTTCAACTATCTAGCAATAAACCCATTGGAAGATGGGACAGGGGAGCTAGGAAAGTTAGTACATGTAGTGGGGTAGTTAGGAAAAAAAACAGACTTATATTATTACATGCTTAAAGATAACTTCAATTTTAACTACAGTGATATACATTTTAAAACAGATTGTCTTCCTAATTTTCTCAATAATTCAAGAAAAGATTTACCTTTATATAACCATTTTCAATAAGAAACTGAGCAACCCCAAGATGATAAGGAAAGAAAAGCCCACCTGCAGAAAAACTAAACTCGGGACTCGAAACCGCCTTTCGGCCCCTCTGCCTCAACAACCTTCAGTCTCTGCTTCCAAACCACCACCGACTGCATCGGGTCTTCCAAAACTGCTGCAATCCCCTCATTCTTTTTGCTCCAATAGTAATTTTCTCCCTCCTTAAAATTATCCCCAAACATCCTAACATTTTCATCATTTGCAATATTGATGTCCTCGATCGCCTTTGGCCTCAAGTCGATTCTTGATTAATCACAACGGATAAGCTCTTCGGTGGCAACGACCAGTGACTTCTTCTCTGGCAGCACCGGAGGCTGTGGATCGGTGGTGTTTTTGGGTTTTAGTGAATATGAAGCTTTAATGTTGAAATTGGGGATATTATGGTTCAAAAACTTATTTCATCTAGTCCGCTAGAAATACAAGCGGACGACCGATAGTGTTTTTTAATCTAAGTCATTCATAATTGTAACGAAAGGTAGAGATGATATTTGCCAATTTTTTATCGATGACAAATATATGCTATGAGGGGTTCCATCCACAGCAACCGGTTGCTGTGGAGCAACCCCTTTTTTAGCTTGTTGTAATTTATTTATTTTTGCTCCACTTGCCACAACAATTTTTTTCACACAAAGAATCATGGGAAATAACCCCTATATATATATATATATATATATATATATATATATATATATATATATAAAGGGGTCGATCCATAGCTAATCTTTGTCAAATTAAGGTTATCCTTAAAATAGATCGTGAGCGTCCATCCGATGATCGAACGACCCCTGATTCATAGATTTGGTTTCCAATATTTTCTGATTTTAATATCATGACGGGACAGATATTCAAAATAACCCTCCTTGTATAAGTCCCCGTCTGCAGTAGCTCTTAAACGACACCGTTTTAATCTTCAGTCCCGTCCACAATTACGCAATTTAATACTATAGATGCTATGTCTATCCAAATGACGTTGTATGGCAACTGAGAAACTGAGAAGTCTGTCACCCTCCACCGGCTCCTATCTTCTCCCACTGCTGTTGTTATTGCTGCTAATAATAATAAAAAAAAAAAGAATAAGAAAGGTGGATCCGTGCAGAGACAAGGGGCTAGGTTCGAGGTGTACTTGAGGGAGCACAAGGTGTTGAAGGGCATTTTCAGAAAAGATTGGGGCGACCGGTGGAAGGTGGAGTGCATCTGTGGCCTTGATAATGATGATGATGATGGAGTACTGCAGCTGTAGGAGTTTTTCAAGGAAGCGGAAGTGTACGTGGCGGCTGAAGGTCATGGCGTGGCCATGGGAGAGAAAGTGGGGGATGGTGGTCAAGAGGAAAGACCAGCTGTTTTAAAGGCGCAATTTTGGAGGAGATACCCGAGGAGACGGAATGTGAATGGGACGATGATTGTTGTTGTTGCTGCTCTTTTGATGATGAAGAGAAAATGGGACCATCATCCCATTTTCACAAGGACGAAGAAGAAGATACGACGGACATAGAGATGGAAGGAGTGAGTTGGGCGGTTGATGTAGGGATATAAGTCATGTGTTTAGCTGTTGGTTTTTTGGTTTCTTCAAACACGTTCTTCCTCTGGAGGAGAAAGACTAGAGCGCCATTCCTTTGACAGGAGAGGAGTGGAGATGACAACTTTTTCATATTTTCTACTAATTAATTAAAGTCTTGAATACAATCCCAATTTTGTTTTCATAAATATGTAAAATCTAGTAACTAGAATTTAATTTATCCATAATTTCATCCTTCTAACCACTTTTGTTAATGATCCAACAAGTCGTATGTTGTTTCATCACGTGTGTTAAAACTACATTTCTAATTTTTAAACGAATAGTTATGTGTAAGACCCCAACTTTTAATGAATAAAATCGAATTTCCTCTATTTATTATTGTGAATAATAAGGTGATAATTTGATATAATGTTTTGGTTATGGGTGAAATGTGCAAATTTTACAAAATAAACAAGTGGTTATAAAATATTCATTGTTGTCGGGGAATATTCGTTTGGTCGTGGAATATTCTTTCTGTCAGAGAATATTCATAATGACAAGCATGACCATTTGTGGGTCCCATAACGGATAACCATCGGATGAAGAAAACAACAAGTTTGAGTTTTTATAAATAACTTGGCGTAGTTGTTACCATAATAACTTTGTTGGAATACTAGTGATTAAAATACTGAATACGCGTGGTCGCACAAAAGAAAGACACCGGTATTGCATGTGATGAATTGAATTATTGATTCTTACGTAAGAAGGCACTACTCAATAATTGTTACAGTAATTACTGTTCAATATTTTATTTTATTGATTCAATAATTGATGCGTTGATATTTTATATTATTGTTGTTTCAATAATTGTCACTGCACAATATTTCCCATTATCAGATCAATAATTCATATTATTTGAATAATATTATTAGATAGCATTATTGGCAATGTCTAAAAAGTTCTGTCAATGAGAGGTTTGGTCACTTAATTGCGTGCCAGTAAGGAGAAATCCTTATTGGAAAGCCCCTATTTCCTGGGAACGGCCTGATTGTTATAATTGTGATTCTGTAATATTATTTGTGAATAATTAATTATTGATTTATATGATAAGAAAATATTTATTTGATGTGGATATAAATGATGGATTTATTTATTTTATGTGGTTATAAATGAGGAATTAATGCTGAGGTGTTTTATCAGTATTTTGTCGGAATGGGGGTATTAAAAATCATCCGTTTGTGAATTTCGGATATTTTCTGCTTGGAATTTGGAAAAACTCAAAGCTACAAAGTTGTAGAGAATTCGATTTCGTGTGGAACGGACATAAAATTCGTATTTTTCTGATAAACGGGCTATTTTCTATGAATTACTGAAATTTCGAAAAATAAAATGATTTTTATTAAAATTGGGTGGGACCCACTTTTGTTTTTATAAACATGTGGGCTGCTATTATTTTTCAGATTTGGCATGCTAGAGTTTTCAACAAAGTGTGCCTAGAATAGAAGAAATGAAATATTATTATTTTATTATTTAGTCTCCTTTGGCGTTCTAGCATTTTCCTATAAATAGGCCCTTAGGTTAGAATTGAAAATAACACCAGAAACAAGTTTTCTTTCTCTCTATATTGTCGAGCGTATTTTTGTGAGTATTTAGATACTTTGAGAGTTCTTTGTTAAGTATAAGCTTCCTTCTCGCTTTATATCCGATATTCAGATCGGAAATACTTAGTTATTTTGAGGTAAGGATGTTATTTTCTTCAGTAAATGATATTATTTCTTTCAATATCATTATGCCGAAATATTGGTCTGAACTTTTTATCAAATTTGGAACTTTTTGTGTCGGGGTTACTATTCACGAATACGGCACTATTCATCGAAAAATGAAATTTTTTCTTCTTGTCCAAAATGTCTATTATGGTTACTATCTTTGATTGTATCCATGTTTTGATCTTTACTTTTGAATTCTACTTCACAATTGGTTGTTATGGAGTATTATTGAATTTGGATAAACCGAAATACGAATCCCTAATATTTGTCCTTCTGTCTCACTGGATTCGTTCTCTAAAATATTTTTCATCATCCTCAGTCCTTAATAGGTGATATTGGATGAATATCTTTGACCTGGAGTGCAAAAATGAATTATTATCTGATGAATGTCTTTGGCCCGTAGTGCAAAGATGAACAGGTGTTGAGATGAACATAACCGACTGGTGATACAAATGAATATCTTTGGCCTGTAGTGCAAAGATGAATATTTGATTAAAGATGTATATTGATTGATGTTACAGGAATAAAATATTGATGATGGACTTTTAAATCTTAGAAGATAGTAGAATTCATTCTCTACGTGACTCTTCTAATGGATTGTTGTTTCCGCTGCAGTTGTTGATCTAAAACTTGTTGTCTATTATATTTTATCAGATTTTTCCCTGTTGAAGACTAATGATAATTTGTTGTATATTATTTTAGTCATAATATTCTTTACTGGACTAGTTGAGCTCACCTTTTTCCTTTTTGTTCCATTTTTCTTCTCAGGAGGTGAGAACATAGCAGGATCTAGTCGGGGTATGGAGTGATAGTTCTAGAGAGATGTTTTAGCAGTCCTCACTATTTCAGTAAAATAGTGTATGAATAATTGTAATGAGGACTTATTTGAGTGTGGATATTGTCTAAAAGACAATATTTGTATTTAAACTCACAAGATATAGGCGATTTCGCATTACTTACAATCAGTATTCATGAAGTTGTATTTATTTTTGTACCATGTATTTGGCGACCCAGAATAGGTGATGTATACCTATTTTGGGGGCGTCACAGTATGTATATCTAATTTTAGAGCACAACCTAACGAATACCAATGGGGTGAAGTATTTTCAAAATAAGTATAAGCATAAGAGAAAACATATTGCGGTATATATCCTTCTAATTGTTTAGCCATTAATTTTTCTTATCAGCCCAGATCACATGAATTAGTAAGAATAAGAATATACAAGAAGAAATAAAAAATTCTTAAGACTTAATTCAAACTCTTCTACTTCTCCAGATCGCTACTGTCAAAATAATATGAGATCCAAAAGTCATGCTATGAGTTATGAAGTTTGCAATACTTAACCGAATTATATTTAGGAGACCTAACATCAACTGCGGACGGGACTTCTCAGTTTCCCAATTGTCATATGACGTCGTTTGGATAGACCTAGCTGAAGATTAAAACATTGTCGTTTAAGTGTTAAACATACTTTGTACATCAGTCCCGTCCACAATATTAAACAGTGAAATACTAGAAATTAAAATGCGGACGGGGCTTTATTTAATCGTTCGATCTTCGGATGGACGCTCATGATCTGTTGTAAAGATAATCTTAATTTAACAACGTTATCTATGGATATATATATCTATATATATATATATATATATATATATATATATATATATATTTATTGTATGTTCAATTATTTTACTTTCATTGGTAGTTTCACATCAGTTCAATTAAATTATCAAAATTCATAACTACCACAATTCATATCTTAAGCCTGATTACTAAGAATTGTGGAGTTGTTGACTTCCCAAATTCAAAGTTGATTTTTCAAATTCAGAATCCTTCACAAATATTAGAGAAAATTTATACAGAAATTGTATAAAAATGTATAACGAGCTAGGTGCAGTATACAGATTTTAGAAAGAGAGTTTATACAAATATGAGAGTGTAATAGGATTTTAGAGAGAGAAAATGTTACAAATTTTAGAGAGAGGGAGTTTAAAGAACATAGAAAATAAACAAATAACAAATAATTTGAGTCATTGAATCATCTTATAATCTAAAATATGGATTGACCTATATTGGACCTATAACCATTTGGTTCTAACCCACATGACACATTAAAAGTAGGTTATATGGTTTTAGTTCTTAATAAAACCATAACCATATTTTATAACCCAAAATCAAACTATATCCACTTTTTGTCAGGTCCAGGCAGTATAAAGCAATTCATTTCATAATTCTTGATTGGTTATATTGCAAACCATTGTACATACCAACAACATCAATATGAGATTGTTTTGGGATGTTAATTTTTACTTCTCTGAGCCGTAATTGATGGTAATACAAAAGTATTATATGCAGGTTTGTGCATATAAAAGTATAACTAACTTGTAATCTGAAGGTGGTGCGGTAGTAGAAATTTAATTCCCACATGAATGTATTTTCAATTCGAAGTAGGAACATAATAAATTATAAAGGAACTTTCGCATAAAAACATCTTTGGTTTGTGGCCAATTTTTTTTTTAATAAAAAAGAAAAATGATTTATATGTTCACTAATTTTAGGTCGAATGTGCATTGCGACTAATATGGAACTGAAAGCGATAAAATAGAACAGTAAAATGTGAGTCCCTTCTTTACACCCTCCTATCTCATGTATCTACATACCAACGTATTTAATAGCGACACGAATTAATCGTCATATATAGCAACACTAATAAAAATAAGTTGCACCAACATGACATTTCACATTAGCACAAGTAGTTAAACTGGGTCATATCCACAGTTCCAACAAGCAGATACTTAATAGAATTTTACATCTTGTTAATTGTGGGGATAATTTTTCTTTGAGTCTACTAGCTTTCATGAAAGAAACCATACCTGAGTAACTAATGCATATAACGGAAAGGTGCTATAGCTGCAGAGGAATTGTCCAGCAAACCTAGGAGACAGAATCTATAGTATGAGGCCCACAACTGTACATCAAGTCAACTACATGACTATCTCAGGCATGTAGTTACTATTTTTTTGGGTAAAAAATTACATGGAGTATGTATTTTTGAAAATGTAGTAGAATATTATGTATACCCCAGAATAAGCCGCAGATACACAAGCATATGGTTCTTGATGAAGCAAGAGTTATATCCAAATTGCCACTGTAATAAACATAGAGCATATAATTTTCAAAAATTATATATTCTAACATATAAGAGACATCATAAATTTTTTTTAAATGTAGCAGATGATTTCCAATTACTTCTTGATTTGAACCATAATTTTTTTTATTGGTGATCATTCCCATTTGACTTATCATAAAAAATTAAATAAAAAAAAACCGTATTCTATTTTCATCCAACAGAAAATTTTTCTTGATATTAATATAATGCTAGTCAAGTAATTAGTAAACAAAGCAAGTCGTCAACTCAAAATTTAAAAGATGAGCGCAATGTAGTAATGGAAAAGGAAATACCCAGAACCAGAAGAAAGAAGCCAGCTCAAAAGCATTCTGCAAAAGAGATGAACAACATTGAAAGAAAGATGCATATTTAGTATGATGTTCATTCAATGGAATCACTAACAGCTCATTATTGTGGAACAAACAAATAAAAATGCATCTTCTAGAAAATGAATCATGAGAAACATAGCCAACCTGGAAAAGAATAAAATGGATTAAGATCAACAAAAGTTCAGGCTTCTTAAACCAAAAAAGTTCATCTCGAGGTTTTAACTTCGTTCCAGAGAAGAATCCAGTTATTCCAGCACTCTCCAATGCCAAGGTTGCTATAACATGTTGCAGTTTTGTGCCCACAAGTAGAACCAGCTGTACTCCAACACAAGCAACAACAGAAGATAAAAATAGTCAAGCGATATGATCCTTAGAAATATTCCTTTGCACCTATTCACAGGTTCAAAGTTTCCACCAATTCATAGATTCATCCCTCTGCTACAAGCAAGACTGCTCAAACTTAACTAGGTCTAGATGTGAGTAAGAACTTACAATAACAGGAATCATAGCTATCCAGAAATAGAGATTAGACCCTGCAAGTGACATGCAAAGTAATTAGCTGGCAGATATACCCAGTAGATAGACTTTTGGATCGGAGTATAACACATACAAGGTTCATTTACAAAGTCCATAATAAGCCCAAATTAGCATGAAACAAGCAATTTCTTTAGCCTTGTATTGGTGATGAGTTACCATACCTTTCACATTAAATAGCATAAAAGCCACAACAAATCCCCAGAGTGGGGCACTGCAAATAATTCAGAAAACGGAAGTTTTAGCCGAGCACTACTAAAAATCAAAGTAATATACCAGTATGGATATGCACACAAAACTTGGTAGTTTCTAGATACACTAGTTGAATTCAGAGAAGATGATCCAGAGTGCAATAGTAACACATGCTTTTGTAGGTAGCTGATTGAGAAGTGAAACTCAAAGAGAACAGTAGACAAACTGAACATGATATAAATGCAGAAGATTAGAAGCGATAACATCCATCATATTAGTAACGAAATTCAACAAATGCAAGAGAGAATGATCAGATATTCTTGCTGGGTTTATTTCTTACCTCACACCAACTATCCTTTGGAATTCTTCTTCCATAGAGCGAATCATATAGCTGTGAAAATCATATTTTGACGTAAGGTTGTGGTTCTGCCATGAATAAACATAAACAAAAATGAAAACAGATTTGAATAGTAGCCACTATGTACTACCTATCAGAAGAAGAAGCTAAAAGAATATAAATGCCTTAATAACTATAAACCATTGAACAAGGGTTGACGAAAAAAACAACCACCATGGGAGATATAAGTGAAAATTAGCAAAAAATGAATAGTAGATAGTCACTTGATCCTTTGAGTTCTCATTTGCACTTTTGTGGGGCTAAATTAGGACTATTATTTGATGCTACAAATATCTTCATAAATGTTCTTAGCAACAATATACGTAAGTGAAGATTTGAAACAGAAACTGCTATGGCTGGCTGTCTTATGGAACTGTTTTATGTAAATTCGTTTGTTCTCCTTCTTTCCCCTAAAAAGCATTCCAACATTGCTATCTTTAGTATCACTACATGATGAAAACAAAGGATGCAATATTAACTTTAACTAGCCAAAAATATGCATGTATTGAGGTTTAGTGAGATACAGATAGATAAGAGATTACTGATAATATTATGACAAATATGCAGATTTTTGTAAGCAAATTCATGTAATTCCAGAAATGAAACATAATGGTGGAAGATTTCAGCATGGCCATATGTTGCATACCATAATGAAGCCCTTACGGAGTGTTAGGTAATCTACACGGACAACCGAACGCCCAAATTGCCGAAAGAAACAGATCTGATGATTTTAAGAAAAGTATTTAACTTTAGGAGAAATAATCTTCTGTTGTAAACATATAATGCTTAAATAAATTAGATTTATCATGTCACAGGTAAAGAAATAAGACCAAAAGGCCAACAATAGGTACATGGAAACAACTCTAAATTTAAGAACTCTACGACTATTCAAGTCCATCCGTCAGGATTGGGAATTAGAGAAGGTTGATCCATGGATGGGTTTGGTTGCAAGGCGTGTCTATCCACTAATAAGGAGGATGCATTGAGATGGAAGTGCCATATTAGTGGTAATTTTTCCATAAACATTTTTGTTTTGACTTTTGATCCTAAATACGGTTTCCAATTTCTATGCTATAGACCCAAACAAACTTTTTAACATTTTCCCTAAAGTTTAGCCTTTAATTCATTAGCAAGAAGCCTAAAATGGATTATTCTCTACAAAACTCCGTAGAGTATTTTCTGTAAATTCAACAACAAAATAATTATTAAGTTCATCTCCACTATTTTCCATGCCAAAGCCGAAGATACTTGTACTTCTCAAAATCCTAAATTCCATACTTTCAAGGATATTTAGACAACCTTGCTTTGGGTTTTCCCAAAATAGATCAATTCATTCAAACTTTCTAGGAATAGACCAAACCTGCATATCACTGTTAGCAATATTTGTTAATAGCAATATGCAGGTTTAGGTCCTTTCCAACAAAGTTCAAACGAATTGGTCTATTCTGAGTAAACCCAAATAACTTGGTATATTCCAAAAAAAGATCCAACTTTCAGTGACCTAGGACTATCACAAAGCAAATTGTATGCCGTAAAACCCCAAGTTTCCTCAGGTTGTCCTACATCTAGGCTTCCTATATAAGCTTGGCCGAACAAGCAATTCTATGAAACTAATGTAAATTCTAAAGCAGGTTGTGAGAAACATGACAGATTAAAATTTTGTTAAAATTCACAGGTTTTAAATTGATTGGCGCATAAAGAAATTACTAATCATGCAACACATTTTGGCATATTGCTGACATGTAAACCATTTAACAACTACATTGACTAACAAATGTTACCTCTGTCCAGTCATTGACTATTTTCCGCATATTAAGGTTTGTGAACTACTGAACTGTAAAACATAAATCTCATCCAATATTTTATTTCTTTAGTCAATTTTTTTATATTATATAAATCATAGAAATTAATTATGTCTAAGTATTCCGTAAGTATATCTTAACTTGCGTATAAAAGTCAAATGAGTGCCCCATTTTGGGACCAAGAGAGTACACTATAGCAATGCAGGAATGAGAAAGCTAGTAAGAGAATTGAGGCAGAAGAGTTGGCAGTACTCATACCACCCAAACAAGAAAACCATTCTTGACAAGAGGATTTGATGAATGAAATCTGACAAGGGTTGATTGCCTTCGCATTGTCTTCTCCCTTGTGATCTCTGTTATAAAAACAAACCTATTATTAACCTTATTTCAGCTAAATAGTGCTTTAAAACAAACTTAAAGTTCTAGTACTATGAAGTCTACGCCACTACATAAAATACTCTATTACAACAGTATTAGTAAACAGAACAGTGATCCCAAAGCTCATGAAAGTGGGAGAGGGGTGGCAATGCACAAAATACTGACTACAGAAAATCAACTCACTTGATAAATTTATATCAGTCCATGTTGGACTAACTTAGATATGAAACACCATTTTTAAATTTTGGCTCCCGAAAAGTGTTGACTATAAGCAAACCAAATTAAAACTATTGTATTCACAACAATTAGGACATTTGAGGTGAATGAGAATGCCAAACAAGCACTGTGCAACTACATAAAAAAACATTACAGGGGATTTGACAGATTATTTAAAGCTAAATATTGACCACAGCAAATCAATACACTTAATAAATTTATACAAGTCCATGTTCAACGAACTTAGATAGGATTCTAATTTTTTCAGTTTGGCCCCCAAAAAGTGTTGCCTTTAAGCAAAACCCAATTACATTATTACAAATGTATTCCAAACAATTAAGGACATAGGTCAAAATCATTTTCCAGTTGTATTCAACAAAATGGTAATAAACTCCTCTTTTGACACCTTAGTATCTTAAACATTTATCAGATATAGTTTCAGCAATAGTTGCATATTGATTTAACACTATATTCAGTGCTAATTGGTAAATATTAACATGACTCATCAGTTGGGCATATTATGTGGAGAAACTGTTGCTCCTTTGGGTGACTTTCTATTCACTTTACAGATAACCATATACAAATAATGAAGGTGAACTTCATCAGTTCATATAATTGGAAATCGTAGAGGGATGAATCTTATTTGTTACTATTCAATGCCAGGCGGAGCTTACCATGTAATGAATCGTACCGGTCCATATAAGCCTCATCCTCCCATGCCCTCCAACTGTGTATCTGACCAAAATATGACAATGCATACATTAAATTCTTCTTTTTTTGTCTTCTCAATATATAGACAGCCACAAAAACCCATCTCATAAACATTTAGACATGAAGAACACAATGTTTATCATGTTCTATCTCTTCAACAAGCAATATGAGTATATGACATGGCATGTAGTAGACTTCATTTGAAATATTGAGCAGATGCATTCTAACAGGACATAAAAAGCCAATTGTGGAGTAAAGGTCATACATGCTATTGTAATTGTTATGTTGTAAATTTCAATATTCACTTCAATAGCCATACTAACTATTGAACAGGGGATCATATTTTACAGCAGATTACTAAGTTAGCTTACCTTAACTAATATAGCAGCATAGTAACATCATTTCTACCTCCACTTGCTTACCGATTTTCTTTTTGAAAATCTATATCATAAATAAAATTTGTTCTCATATCACTGAACCCACAGCTACCTGGGAGTGGAACTGGAAGATTCGACATGGGTTATGGATATCACAACAAAACAAACTATGGAGATCTTCCTTAGTCATAATACTCTTAAATCCCGTAAAGAATGTCACGTTTGAGTTTGAAATTCTTTTTAAGACAAGACTTTATCAAAAATCAAGGGAATCTAGGGCAAAAAGACTATTCTTTTTCATGGGCATATATGTCCATGTTGGAGTATTTGAATGGTAATACTGGAAATTGTTTCCTAAGCTAGCTTCTTGGCTTTTTAAGAAAACACCAACTTCCTAATTTGTCTGAAAGACCAATTCTGACATCCTGTGCAGGATGGAGGTAGTACAATTTTTCTTTTAAAGAATGATTATGGAGGTCTTCCACTAACAAAAGCAGAAAATTGGACATCATAATATACAAGCATTACTTTCTCTTTTTTTGCTAATTTCTACACACCACACTCGCACACCACACCAAAGAATCGAACCCTTGACCTCATGGAAACCATAAGACAAGAGTTACCGCTGGGCCAAGAACAATACAGCAATATACAAGCATTACTTAGGTGAGTATAACAACAAAAAAGAGTGTAACCTTCACAACTGCCAGCAGCATTGTTAAGCAGCTGTAAGATACATGTGTAGTGCAATTTTTCTTTTAAAGAATGATTATGGAAGTCTTCCCCTAACAAAAGCATAAAATTGGACAACATAATATACAAGCATTACTTAGGTGAGTGTAACAACAAAAAAGAGTGTAACCTTCACAACTGCCAGCAGCATTGTTAAGCAGCTGTAAGATACATGCGTAATTGCCATAACAAAGATGAACCTGTGGAGCTGCTCAAGTCCTTCGTATGATACAAATGGCTCATAATCCTGTACATAAATTTAATTTTAAAATCCTCGATTGATCCAGACATGAGCACAAAAACATCATATGAAAAACTGGATAATTAATAAAGAATGAAATCGAATAAGGGAGAGGACGAGTGTCACACGCCTGCTTGCAGGTATTTTGATTTAGGGAATTCAACACTCTCCTATATGAGTGAGGAAGAAAAAAAGCTGTCAAAAGTTTACGCTCATGAGAAGCATTATTATCATTGTCCTCGTCAACCTCAGAGCTGGTGCATGGAGCAAATGCACTTTTGTAGAACTTTGACGGGATGCAAATATTGGATATAATGCTTGAGGTAGCTGTAAGAAGGAGAGAGATGAACCCAAGCAGCATCAACTCTGAAGAGGAAAAAATTAGAAATTACAAAAGATAATCTTCGAAGAGTAAACATATTATTAACGGTTGTTTCAAAAATTGATCAAGTACCTTCTTTCATTTTCTCTACAGCTGCAAGCAAAGGTTTTCGATTAGTTTTCCTCAACCACTGAAATGATAGAAAAACATAAGATCATCAGCAACAACATAAAACATTTTGTGCTGTATATCATTATAAAGGTAATAGAGTGGAATTAAACAACACGAATAGAAGGTTAAAAGGTAACTATTAAGTTCTGAAAATAGCCTCTTATCAATACTAGGCAATAGATAGATTGGAGACGGTCTAAATTTATTCACAACAAGATACCTGTCCAATGACTGTAAGTTTTTAGAGAGCAACCAAATAGTAGAAAACTTCTAACTAATTATACTTCTTGCTAAAATTCACTATGATTGAATGAATTCACACTCAGCCGAGCCTAATTAATTGCCCAACAATTAGACAGGCATTTCTAAACATTGAAAAATTAGACAGGCATATCTAAGAAAAAAAATTGAAAGCAAGAAACTGCATTTTGTACTCAACAACAGACAGAAATACTTTTAAAAGCAAAACTATATGATTAAAGTCCATCTAAAAAGTTTTTTATTTTTATAAATTTAATAAATAGAGAAAAAAAATCCTGTAGAAATAAAATTTAAACTTACATTACTTAGGCGGTTAATCGATCGCTCTACAAGCAAGGAAACAACCACAAAGATGGTCAACACAGAAGCAACAGACCATGTTGGTGTTAAGGCCAAAGATCTCTCCTCCTTTTCATCTTTAGCCATTCTTAATGAATTTCTTGTTCAATATACAACAACCCCCAAAAAAAAAAAAAAAACTCTCTAGTCTTGTCAGAAATCGTCAGTTTCTCAAATCACAACAAAATTGCATATGCTACAGAAATACCCATCAAAAATTTCTTTTCTCAATCTACATTATTATTAGTCAAAAAGACTGATCTTTATTTCTTTCCCATAGCAACTTTTGTAGTGTTCTTCAACCCTTTTTTCTGAATCACAAAACCCTTAATGGGTTTTAGGATTTACATCAAAAAGAACAATACCCTATTTTTAATTTCCCAAAACAAAAATACCCATGTCCTTTTAGCTAAAAACTTACAAAAAACAATAAATAATTTCCCCCAAATCAATCTATTTCTCTCTCTCCTCTCCAATTGCTCTCTCTCTATAATTTATCTCTCTTTCAATATATATATATATATATATATATATATATATATATATATATATAAAGTATGTATATATATGTATATATATATATCTTGTTTCTTTCGAAAAGTCCAAGCCTATATTTCATACTACCGATTACCGATCTGGAATCTCCCCCTACATGCCTCTCTCTCTCTCCTCTCTCTTTGTCTCTGTGTGTGGGCTGTTAGCAGGACAGTGATTAAATACAGAAGGTGGCATGCTCCTAACACTACATACAGAAAAGAAGATTAGTATAGTGTAATTTGAAGTAAAAGAACCAAATTGGGAACCAAATCGCGACTAAAACTCGCATTTAACCGCACTAATGGTTCGGCAAGATATATGGCGGTTTAAGGTGATTGAATAACCAAATTTACGGTTCCGGTTTGGTTCTTAATCAAACCGCACGATAAAATCGTAAATCGCATCTACGTGTGTGTGTATGTATGTATTATCTCTAGTAAATTTTAAAGTTACTTTTCACTTGAACACGCTTTTAAAGAAAACTGGGTCTTGCATTGTCATTTTTTACCAATTGAAAGAAGATGTTACAGGTTATAGAGTTAAAAATTAAGCAATTGGGTTTTGGAATTTCGAATTTGTTTGATGCGTTATTGGAGGGGCTTATAGTTGAGGGGATCGAGCACTTGATGCATGGGTTAATGTCAATGCTATAATAGTAATAGTTTAATATATTATTTTTCAAATTAGGTATAGTTAGGATTATATTTTATAAGTCCTCCTTGCAATATATGAGATATAATTTCATTCTATCTTCAGTATATACTTTTAATTTTGAGGAACTAGATAAACATTCTTGCTTGTTATCGAATATATGGTCTCCGTTGTTTTGTGTAGCGTATGTTTTAGTTTTAAAGCATGCTTGATATAATTTTCATTGTCGACTCTGTCACTAAGTTAATTGCTCGATGTAAGTTTTATGTTAAATTTTATTGAAGGCTTATACTTTTTTGTTGTTTCAATTAGTTTTGGAACCGAAACCGCACCGCACACTTTAAAACCGCACCGCACTAATCACAAGCGGTTTCGGGTGCGATTTTGAATTTTTCAAACCGCACCTAATCGGTTTCGGATGCGGTTTTGACTTCAAACCGCACCATGCTCACCCCTAATATAGTGTACTGTAGACACTGTTCCCATCAGCTTAATTACTACTAAACGACATCATTTCAGTTTTCTCTACTAGTTTTTGTTTTTTTCTCCACGGAAAATAATTATAGACTAATAGTAATAATCATTTTTTGTATTTAATTTTTAGTGAGTAAATTAAGTAAAAATTACTTTTTGAGATTTTAGAAAATTTATATTTTGGGTAATGTTAAGCTCCTAATTTTTTGTCACAAGACATTACATAATTTAATAATATTTTACAATATAAGTGATAACAAGATATATTTAACCAATATTATGATGTCACATCATTTTAAGACACTTTTGAGTCAAAAAAATTAATACCATAACATTACTTTATAGTCTATATTTATAACAAAAACATTTTTAACAAAGTATAATATATGGACAATATGATCACACACAGTTGTATATATTTTATTTGTGAAAAGTCTGTCAAAACTACATCGTTTTAGCATTTTTTTTAAAAACAATAACTTATCTTCTTTCAAATCAAAAATAAATATAACAAAACAACGTAATTTTGACAGAGCGTGAACAAATAAAATTTAAGTTCATTATTTTCATCAAAACACAAAGTCAGACTCATTGGGCTACTTAACCAGTTGGACCGAGAATTGGTCCTATCTTTGGTTAGGTCCAACTAAATTAGTTTGGTCAAAATTGAATTGATTGTTTTTTTTTTGTACTAATTTTTTATTATATCAAAATTAAGTATTTTTAGTAATATTGTAACACAATTTCATAATATTTAATTTATTTAAAAGTAAGTGGTTTAAATTTTATTAATTACTGACAATATAGTTATATTATGAATAAGACAAACTTTAAAATTTAATATGAAATAACCAATTATTTGTATTTAAAATTTTAGAAACAATTTAAACATGTAAATAAGAAATAGAACTGCTCGAACTGTTCGCGAACAAAGACGAATCGAACCACATGGTTCGCGAACATGTTTGATCGAGTAATCGAACGGAACTATATGTGCAAACTCGACTCAACTAAACGAGCAAGTTGAACTTGAACCGAACCGGTTCGCGAACAATTCAGTTCGTTTGCAGCCCTAAATATATGTATACATACACATAACATAATGTGTCTGCACTACTAGAAAAAAGGTCTATAGCGATGGTCGTCAATCGTAGCTATAGGCCATATGATCGTAGCTATAGGTATTACCGACGGTCGCCGATTCTCGCGTGACTAAAACCTTTAGCTACAGTCTTTGCAGTCTTTGTCAACAGTTACTCCTGATCGAGTTTTGAATTACCATGTACAGAGCGGTCAACCCCAATTCGATATAGATCGAAGATTAATGATTCAGATCATGGATCAGGAGTACGACCAATCAGTTAAGGGTGGAATATGCCCTATAACGAAGTCAATTCCAACGGTAATGATGACACCAAAGGCTATCCTAGACAAGTCAAAGTCGGTGGTTCAAGGAAGAACGTTTGTCGTGACTTCCCAAAAAGTGAGGAACCCGAACGAAGTTATCACGAGTAAGCTAATCATAAACTTTTGCGAAGTCTATACCTTATTAGATACCGGTTCTATCCATTCTTTTATTTCACCTACTTGTGCTCAACGTTTAAATTTAACTCCAGAGAAATTAGACTTTGACCTATCTGTTGAAACTCCGTTGAGAGAAATCTTCATTACATCCACCATTTATAAGTCTTGTTTGATTCAAATTGACACTTTCACATTACATGTTGATTTCATCTCTTTGAAAATACTTGTATTTGATGTGATTTTAGGGATTGATTAGTTAACTGCTCATCATGCTAAAATTGATTGTTTTCGTAAGGTTGTTAGTTTTCATATTCTTAACCAACCTATTATGCGAATTCAAGCAACCAAACCACTAAAGTCAATCACTGTCATATCAAGCCATAAAACCATTCGTTTATTGAAAAACGGATGTCAAGCTTTCTTAGCCCATGTTACGGATTTAAACAAAAATACGTCAGATTTGAATGATATTTCTATTGTTAATAAATTTTCTAACCTATTCCCCGAAGAACTTCTTGGCCTACCCCCAGAGCGTGAAATCGAATTTTGTATTGACCATGAACCCGGTACAAAAACCCATTTCTAAAATCTCATATCGAGTGACTTTTATTGAACTTCATGAGTTAAAAATCCAACTACAGGATTTGTTACCCAAGTCTCTATCTGGTGACTCCCTTTGTGGAATACACCGAAGCCAGACTCTCCATAGGGGACGCCATATTTGTGCGGCGGTAACCTAATTATTCTAAATGTGTGTTTGTGTGTGTTTATTGGGCATATGTACAGTTATCTGGAAGTAGTGCTATGCCTCATTTGAACTTATTTATAAAGGGTTTGATTTGTATAAAAGTTCAATTTTAAACAAGATATAGCAAATGATGTTTTGAAAACAGGTTTTCAAACCCTTATTCTCAATAAGTAATTGAGGCATTTGATACTTCGATTTTATTCTGTATTCGGCTTGATTTGATTTTATTTTCGAGATGTGAAGCATCTTCGGGAAAATAAGATACATAGCAGTGCTATGCCTCATTTGAACCTATTTATAAAGGGTTTGATTTGTATAAAAGTTCAATTTTAAACAAGATATAGCAAATGATGTTTTGAAAACAGGTTTTCAAACCCTTATTCTCAATAGTAATTGAGGCATTTGATACTTCCATTTTATTCTGTATTCGGCTTGATTTTATTTTATTTTCGAGATGCGAAGCATCTTCGAGAAAATAAGATACATAGCAGTGTTGGGCTCTTTATGGGCATAAAAGCCATCCAAGGATGTCCAAACATCATAAATAAGTTACAAGTTGGTTCCACAGCTGAAAAAGGTCCATCGTGGGAACCAGATCTAGATTCGTTAGCTGAATCTTAGACCTCATGGCTTCTAGGCTCACATGATTGATTAATATTTACAAAAAACTAGGAAAAAAAATAAAATTTAAATAAATCTTAGTCATTCTAGCTCTACGGTTCCAGTTTAGCAATTTTCAAACAGGTTAAAGTTAGATACGGCTATATTTAGATAAATCTAGTCCACAGACTGAAATATTAAGGATTTACATTGCAAAAGAAATTAAAGCAAATATTTAAAAACAGTTATATATATATATATATATATATATATATATATATATATATATGAAAGAAGTAAAAAATTTCAAAATCTGAAATTCTCCTTAGATTTTCACTGTATGAAATAAGCTATTCACTAGATTCTAACTAGCATATATACAACCTATAACAAGCTCTTTAGATTTAATATGATAGAAGTATTAAGCAATAGAGAATTAGGCTAATCCAAGCAACAAACACATAAGCTCGATTTGTTTAACTTATTTTCTGATAATCTTAGTAATACACAAAAGCTTGTTCACAATTAGTATTACCAAGTTACTACTTATGATGAAGACAAATATCAAGTACACGTAATATTAATCTTAATCTAGCATATGATAATGATCAAACTAATTCAATTGACTATATTAAATCAATTAGATCAATTAGCATGCAATCAATGAAAACAGATTGTCAAAAGAAATTTTACACAAGAAATAAATAATAATACTCAATTAATCAATTACTTGTAACAAGGTTCCATAAGAACTAGCCTGACATGTTCTTGAGTCAGCACTCCAATAGATGATAGTTGACAGTTGAATGAATAAAACCCTTACCATCATCCTCTATTTATAGTGCTAGACAAAGTCCTAAATTCTATGGGAATTAAAAATCCAAATCCTAAAAGGAATTACAAATCATAACTTGTTTCCATAAAGAAATAAAATCCAATTTGAAAATAAATCTCAGTCTAAAAGAAATCCTAATTACAATAGAATTGTAAAAACTAATTTTCTATAATCCAAAAATCATATTTGAAATTGGAATTAAATCCCACAATTGCCATGTGCTTAAACCCCTTGTCGCGTGAAAATAAGCTGAATCCAAATCCATTTATGATATTAATTGTTGAATCCTTGATCTGCTAGGAATCTCATAAACCTCCTCCAATTTATTTTCAAAATCACGAAACCCCTTCAATTGTACCTAAAATAAAAATATAAGAATAATGAGTTTCTTTAGGCCCAAAATAAATACAAAAGATCAAGTATTAAGGAATAAAAATATAACATATTTCATACTCATCAATGGCAGACTAAAGTTTGACAACAAATTAATGGTGGGATCTAATGTTACTCTAAGGGCTAAATTGTTAGCAAAATTTCATGAGTCTCCTATTGGGGGGCATTCTGGAATTACAGGAACTTATGAAAGAATAAGTAAATACTTTTATTGGCCTTTAATGAAAAAAAGATGTGATGCAGTTTGTTAAGGAGTGTGATACTTTCCAACAGAACAAGCATGAAACCATTGCTTCTCCAGGTTTGTTATAGCCCCTTCCAATTCCCAATAAGCCATGGAAGAATATTTCAATGGATTTCATAGAAAGATTACCTAAATTAAAAGGGTATACAATTATATGGGTAGTGGTGGATAAACTAACTAAATTTGGGAATTTCATACCCCTTCACCACCCTTTTTCTGCCTTAGATTTGGCTCAGGTTTAAATTGAGCAGGTCTATAAATTACATGAATTTCCTTCTTCC
The DNA here is from genome assembly GCA_020205615.1 of Panax quinquefolius. Lineage (NCBI taxonomy): Eukaryota > Viridiplantae > Streptophyta > Magnoliopsida > Apiales > Araliaceae > Panax > Panax quinquefolius. Next base: position 122,989,719 of record CM035164.1, on the reverse strand, counting down.
ATTGTGTTAGACAGAGACGAGATTTTTATAAGTATGTTTTGGCAATCCCTTTTCAGATTAGTAGGGACTAAACTCCATCTGAGCACTACCTATTACCCCAAATCTGATGGTTAAACTGAGAGGTTAAACCAGGTGCTAGAATGTTACTTGAGATGCATGATTACTAATAAACCTAACAACTAGTCTACTTGGCTACCCTTGGCAGAATTCTGGTACAATTCCCATTACCACAATGGACTAAAAGTGACCTTTTTTGAAGCTTTGTATGGGTATAAACCTCCCCACCTTAATCTTCATCAGTATTTTCAAGTGAATGATTCGGTTGTTAAGGCTTTCTGGAAGGACATAACTCTGCAGTTGCAATTACTAAATCTGACAAAAGCACAATCTAGGGTGAAAACTTATGCTGAAAAATCCAGAAGTGAACGGATCTTTCAGGTGGGAGATTGAGTATATCTAAGGGTTAAACCTTATAAGCAATCAACTATTACTCAGACTAAATTTGGTAAACTGCTTCTCAAGTATTTTGGGCCATATCAAATTACAGAGAAGGTGGGAAAGGTGGCTTATAGACTTCGGTTACCATCACATGCACTAGCTCTGTAGTTTTGCCTCAGTTGAATGAACATGGACAATTTCTGGTAGAGCCAACATCTATCATAGATAGGAAGTTGGTTAAGAAAAATAATGCAGCAACAGTTGAAGTGCTTGTGCAATGGTCCAACAGTTTGCTTGAGGAAGCCACTTGGGAGGATTGGGAAGAATTCCTGCTACCTTGAGGACAAGGTCCTTTTTATGGGAGGTGGATTGTAAGGAAGTTAAATCTGTTAGATAAGGGCAGTTGAGTACTCAACAGTATTAAACAAGGATAAACTAGTCTTTTCATTTTTTATTTCATTTCCTTCAGCATGTTGGTCCGGCTGGTAGTCGGTTACATAGTCACATAGTTGGTGACTTGCTTAATTACCAATCTAGATTCACATGGGTCATCATGAAAGTGGTTAGTATGAAGTTTATTTTGAATAAGCATTAATCGATCAATACAATGTTATAGAATCTTCGACACGCAATGGCGTTGTTGTGTGTAAAGATTCTATCTAATAATCGACCAACTTACTAAAAAAATAACTTCATGCTAACCGGATCCGGTCATCATATATGTACTGAATTCAGCTATTGAGAGCTGATGAATAAAATTGTTATTGTTTTCTCACTCAAGTATTTGTAAATATGTCTAATCTCTCTCCAAATTCTTCTCTCTTTCTCGGACTTATCTTTCTATTCTCCCATTTTTGCACTTCCGTTGCTGTTAAGCGGCAGTAAGGGACCAAAACAAAATGACTAATAAGTAACACATCCAGCATATTTACCTAATAAATTCCAGAAAAAACAAAACTGACCTTTTTGTGTTTTGATTTTTACCAACTCAAATCAGAAACTCAATCAATTTATTGAAGAAGAAACAAAAAGAAAACAAGAAATTTTACCTAACAGAAACATATTTACCAGGGGAAACAAAAAGGCACAAACCGTACCCAACTGATTTCATCATAATCAATATTCAAATTTTCATAAATTCGAATAACAAATCCCCAAAATAAATCATCATCATCAACCCATAAATAACATACCGTTTTGAGTTCACCAAACCGCTCCGAATCTGAAAGAAACTCCCTCATCTTAGCCGTCCGCGGATGGTGCATCCACATGGTAGCATCCATGAACTGCACCCCATTCGATTCGCACGCCTCGAGAATCGTGTCCAGCTCGGACACGTTCAAAGCCACTGGCTTCTCGAGCAGCAAGTGCTTTTTTTTTTTCTGGGCAGCCAGTACGGCCCAGCGCAGGTGTAGGCTTGTGGGGAGGGGAACGTAAACGGCGACGACCTCCGGATCGTCTAAAACAGCGTCATAGCTGCCGTAGACCTTGGCACAAATAAGGCGGTTTGGCATTAAGTCGTGCAATCCACCTGGCTCCATTTCATTGGTGGAAACTTACGGCAAAATCCGAAACCGTATAGAATAACTTACGGCAAAATCCGAAACCGTATAGAATCGGGTCAGTCATAGCCACTATAAAAGGACGCCGTCGGAGCCACGATCTTTCACAAATTCAAGTAATCCATACTCTGTTCTTAATATCTCTCCTAATGCTCTCATCAATGTCTGATAACAATAATTCTCTCTTCTAATCAGCAGCAGCAGCAGCAGCAGCCTAATAAGGTATGTATTTGTTCTTTTTCCCCTAATAATTTGATGAATTATTAGTATTTTTTAATATGAATATGGTATGTATTTGTGCTTTTCTCCCCCTAATTTGAGTATTTTTTTAATATGTTTTTGATGTTTGATATCTGTATTGAATTGCCAATATGCATGTCTCAGATTCTATTTGGCTGATTAATATGTTGTACTATTAGATCTGTATGTAATCAATCCACTGTATTTTAATTATTGATTGATATTTATTTAAGGTGTCAGATTAGTATCTTCTTAATTTGCTTATTGCGATCTTTTGAATCTCTCAATGATCTCACCAATGTCTAGTAATAATAATTCTCTCACTTTTGTTCAGAAGCAGCATATTATGGTATGTATTTTGGGATAATTTTTTGCTACCCTAATTTGATGTATTAGTATTTCTTAAGGTGTTTAAGTTTTTTTGATGTTTCATATCTAGATTGAGTTGCCAATATGCATGTTTCAGATTATTAGTATTATTATTACATGTCAATGTTTGTTTCACATCTCAGATTCACTTTGGTTGATGAATATGTTAGTTGTGTATGTGTATCTATTGGATTGATTTTATAGGCGTATGTGTTAAACTGTTAGGTTTTTTTTTGTCTGGTCATCTGATAGAATTGATGTCTTAATGTGTAATATTTTATGATTAGTTGATCTGTTTTCTTGTCGTGTATTGTTATTATTTTCATTCAAAATTTTGAAGCTCAATTTTTTTAAAGAGCTTTATATCTGAGATATATTATTGTTCCTTTGCCTTGCCATTACCTGTTAAATTTAGCATAATTTGGAAAAAAAATTACATAAAAACTTTTCTGTATGAGCTAAAAAAACTTTGATGGAGTAATTGGGTCCATCCTTTACTTATGCAATGTTTTTACCCTTTTCATTACCTGTTAACTTTAGCAATATTTGAAAAATTATTGTATAAAAACTTCTGTCTATCAGAACTAAAAAATCTTCTCGCTATGGAGAAAATAATTGTATCCATCCTTTACTAATGCAATGTTTTTACATACGTAAGGGGCACATGGCTCAAAACTACATTATTTATTTTTTATACTCAAAATTTAAAGAAACTAGTTTTTGTTTTTATTAGCGGTTCTTTATCTTTTTGGAGGTTCTGCCACCCAAATAAATTGAACTACTTTTGGTTAATATTTTTGTATAGAGTCTATTATTTGGTTTCTAATTGTTTCTCATTTCCACAACAGATGCAGATATTAGTGAAAACCCTTACTCCCCTTTCCTTTTTCCTTGAGGTCGAAGGCTCTGACACTATCAGAAATGTCAAAGCTAAGATCCAAGAAAAGAAAGGAATCCCCCCAGATCGGCAAAAGCTGATCTTTATAAAGCAGGATCATTTAGTTGAACAGCTTCAGGATGGTCGCACTGTAGCTGATTACAACATCCAGAAGGGCTCCGCCATTGTCTTGGTGCTTCTCTGTCGTGCTAGAATGCAGATCTTTGTGAAAACCCTCTTCAGCAAGACTATCACCCTGGAAGTCGAAAGCTCTGACACCATCAGAAATGTGAAAACTAAGATCCGAGAAAAGCATGGAATCCCCCAAGACCAGCAAAAGCTGATCTTCATAAAGAATTTTAAGGATCATTTAGTTGAGCAGCTTCAGGATGGTCGTACCATAGCTGATTACAACATCCAGAAGGGCTCCACCCTTGTCTTGGTGCTTCTCCGTCGTGTTATAACGCAGATCTTTGTGAAAACTCTCACCGGCAAGACTATCACCCTGGAAGTCGAAAGCTCTGACACCATTGATAATGTCAAAACTAAGATCCAACATAAGATCCCAGACAAGGAACGAATCCCCCGATGCCATCAAAGGCTGATCTTTGCCGGCAAGCAGCTTGAGGACAGCCGTACCCTAGCTGATTACAACATTCAGAAGGAGTCCACCCTTCACTTGGTGCTCAGTCTTCGTGGTGGAATGCAAATCTTCGTGAAAACCCTTACTGACAAGACTATAACCCTGGAAGTTGAAAGCTCTGATACTATTGATAATGTGAAAGCTAAAATCCAAGACAAGGAAGCAATCCCCACAGACCAGCAAAGGCTGATCTTTGGCGGCAAGCAGCTTGAGGACGGCCGTACCCTTGCTGACTACAACATCCAGAAAGAATCAACCCTGCACTTGGTGCTTCGTCTCCGTGGTGGAATGCAAATCTTTGTCAAAACCCTTACTGGAAAGACCATTACCCTGGAAGTGGAAGGCTCCGACACTATTGACAATGTCAAAGCTAAAATCCAGGATAAGGAAGGTATTCCCCCAGACCAGCAGAGACTTATTTTTGCTGGAAAACAGCTTGAAGATGGTCGTACTCTTGCTGACTATAACATCCAGAAGGAGTCAACTCTGCACTTGGTGCTTCGCCTCCGTGGTGGGATGCAGATCTTTGTCAAGACATTGACCGGAAAAACTATAACTTTGGAGGTGGAGAGCTCAGACACCATCGATAATGTCAAAGCCAAAATCCAGGACAAAGAAGGCATACCCCCAGATCAACAAAGGTTGATATTCGCTGGCAAACAGCTCGAGGACGGCCGAACTCTCGCTGAGTACAATATCCAGAAGGAGTCTACCCTTCACTTGGTTCTCCGTCTTCGTGGTGGTATGCAAATTTTTGTGAAAACCCTCACTGGAAAGACAATCACCTTGGAAGTTGAGAGCTCAGATACCATAGACAATGTTAAGGCAAAAATTCAAGACAGAGAGTATCCCTCCTGACCAACAGAGGCTGATATTTGGCGGCAAACAGTTGGAGGATGGACGTACACTCGCCGATTATAACATTCAAAAGGAGTCCACCCTTCACTTGGTTCTCCGTCTTCGCGGTGGAATGCAGATCTTTGTCAAGACTTGCTGGAAAAACCATTACTTTGGACCATTCATAATGTGAAGGCTAAGATCCAGGACAAGGAAGCGATTCCGCCAGACCGTAAAGAAGTTGGAAGATGGCTAAATGCCAGTGGTAGTTGTTTTTCTCTTTTCAGTTTTAGTCAAGTTTAATGAATTCTTGTTAGGTTATGTTAGAGTTGGAATACTTTTAATTGATTGTGTTGCTTTACTGGGATCAAGTTTTAATAAAGATTAAAGATTTTTATATGCTGTTCGTAATTTATTTATTTTTGGCTGAATCACACATGGAGGCAAGATTTTTATATGCTGTTCGTAATTTATTTCTTGTTATTTGGTTATTGGGTTTTCTAGTTGATCTTACTTACTTATATTTGCTTATTGTGAAAATGCATACTCAGCATACTCTTGCTATATATTATGACAAGAAGTTTATATGGAATTGTCGATATTAAAAAAAATTCATTTATTATTATTTGGGCTTGCGGAGGAGATATCTTTTAGGTATATAATACAGTAGTTTTATAAAAATGGGTGATCTTAACTTTTTTTTAGTAAAATTTAACCTTACAGATAGAAATATCATTCAAAAATACGAGTAAACGTAAATTTTTATTTAATTTGAGATTGTATAGCACAATTATTTTTTGTACAATTTTGTTAAAATTTAAGTGATGATGAAAAGAAAGTATATACAATTCATTACTAACCATAATTTTTATAATTTTAAAATGGTAAAAATGGAAGATGTAAATACAGTAACTTTTAAAGTTACGGTCTCACGATCGTAGTAAGTAGTCACTTCTACGATTTGTGAATCCACTCTACGATCGTGGACTACTCTACGATCGTAGAGTGAATTCACTTACTATATATATGACTACTTCTACGATCGTAGAGAGTGAAATCACTTCTACGATCGTAGATGAAATAACTACGATAAGTAAAAATAACTTTAAAAGTTATACTTGTGTGCACTCCATATTCCCCTTTTAAAAATATATTTATATATGATTATTATTAATTCTAAAAATAGTCAATTTGACTATAAAAAAATAATTAAAACTACACATTTAATTTGAAATGGAGACTATGCCTCTTTTGTGACTCTTTGGTTCAACAACAATTACAAGTTCACAACCCACAAAATCAAGGGTTCAAGGTATGTCCGGCAGCAGAGGGAGAATATTAAAAATCGGTTCTGATCTTAAGCTCACCCCTTATTTAACATACCTTGCTCACTCTTTTTTTAGATTTTGATCAGCGACGATTGATCAAATCACTATATGTTCGGTTCGTCGCTATATGTTGTCCACCGTTAAAAGCTAAGATGATGGTTCTATATATAGCGACAGACCGAATCGTCGCCCAGTCCATCGCTAAAGGGGGAGCAATGTATGTTAGATAATGGGTGAGTTTAAGATCCAGACCGTATTAAGAATACAATATTTGTGACGCCCCCAAAATAGGTATACATCACCCATTCTGAGTTGTCAATACATGGTACAGAAATAACTACAACTTTATTATTACAATAAGAAATCGTGAGTTTGAATACAAATATTATCTTCTGATAATATCTATACTCAAATAAATCCTCATCACATTTATTGATACATTATTTTACAAAATGGTGAGGACTACTAAACAACTCTCTAGAACCTTCATTCCATACCCCGACTGTACTCGCTTATATTCTCGCCTCCCGAGAAGAAAAATGGAACAAAAAGGAAAAGGGTGAGCTCAACTAAATTTCAAGAAAGAATATTATGACTAAGATAATATACAACAAATTATCGTTAGTCTTCAACGAGGAAAAATCTAATAGAATACAATAGACAACAAGTTTTAAATCAATATTCGCAATGAAATAATAATTCATTAGAAGAGTTAAGTAGAGAATGCAAACTACTATCTTCTATGTATGAATTTAAAGTTCATCGTCTATCTTTTATCTCTGTAACATCAATCAATATATATCTGAAATCAAATATTCATCTTTGCACTACAGGCCAAAGATATTCATCAGTTGGTCATGTTCATCTAAACACCTGTTCATCTTTATACTACGGGCCAAAGATATTCATAAAAAGTCATTCATCTTTGCACTACAGGCCAAAAATATTCAATTATATCATCATTTAGGATTGAGGATGATGAAAAATATTTTTAAAGAAACGAATCCAGTGAAGTAAAATGACAAGGATTAAGGATTAAAGATTCGTACTTTGTTTTATCCATGTCAAAAAATACCTCAAAAATAATCATAGTAGTGTAAAATTCAAGAATGATCAAAATATGGACAATCAAAGCTAGTATCCACAATAGATATTTTAGATTTAAAAGGAAAAATTTTCATTTTTCGATAAATAGTCTCAGATTCGTGAATAAAGGTCAGATATGTGAATAAGGCTATATACGTGAATAAGAATCTCAGACACCAAAAGTTTCAAATTTGATAAAAACTTCAGATCAATATTTCAAAGATAATGATATTGAAAAAATATATCATTACAAAAAAACAAAATATCCCTTACCTCGAAAGACCAAAGACTTCTAAATTAAAAACATTGGATATAAAATTTATGACTTGAACTCAGACCGTATAACAATACTCAAAATATACTCAAAATACTCACAAGAATACGCCGATAATATAGAGAGAAAACTTCAGATTTCGGTGTGATTTTCAATTATAACCCAAGACCCTATTTATAGTGAAAACGCTTGTAACACCAAAAAGTAAAATTTATTAAAATATTAATTTATTAATTTTTATTCCTACGCCCACATTTAGAGATCTGAATTCAGCCACTTCTAACACATGCAAGACCCACAATAATGACAAAAATCGTTTTTGTCATTTTAAATATTTTATACTTCCAAAAATCAATTATTTCGGAACTTCAAAACTTCAATAATTCATAATAAATAGCCCTTTTATCAGAAAAATTCGAATCACGCGAATTTTGATAGAAAATCCAATTCTCTACAACTTTGCAGAAGAAAGTTTTTTCAAATTCCAAACAAAAATTGACCGAAATCCACAAACGGGCGATTTTACAAGCTATAATCAAATTTCATCAATAAATGGAATTCAATTCAACATGTTTAACATGTTTTAAACATTTATCGTAAAAAAAATACTTTTTCTCCTCAGATATTCATATATCCCACATTCGTTGTAAAAATATCACCATTATTATATTATTAAAATAATATATTTAAATATATTATTTTCCCCGTTCCTAATTATAAAATTATTTTAATTTTTAAAATCAAATTGAGATAATTTTAAAATAAAAATTGATATAATTTATAAATAATCATGAATCTTATAATTAATCGTATTTTTTATTTATAATATGGGAAAGGGAATGTGCGTCTTGCCACAATAAACTTGACTATTAGGCCCAAAATGACGTATTATTTAGTAATAAAACAATAAAATGTCTATACTGTCATTAATAAAAATGATAAAAGACAGTTTTCATTAATGAATGAGTTTATTTATAGTCAAACTTGGTTATATATCAAGTCATACATTCTCTTTACCCATACAAGTTATATTAACTATAATTAAATGAATTTATGTTATTTTTAAAATATTTTAAATTAATTCAAAAAATTAATAATGATTTTATATTATAAAAAGAAATATGTATACGTTTATATGGGATTGATTTTACTCAACAAAGGGCTCTATAATTTTTAAGCTTGGTTTGATCTCTCTTAATTGGAATAAGTTAGGTGGTATTTGATAAAATTAAGTAATTAAGATCTGAATGCTTAATATATCTTAATAAATTAGATCATCTGAGTAAATTAATATCTGAATTTAAAAAATTGTTTGATAATTAAAATGTATAAAACATCTGAATGACTTTTAAATTTAAAAATATCTCAAACTGACTTTTCAAAAATTAATAATGATCTTAAAATTTAGAATGGAGGGGGTATAATATTTATAGAGGTTCCATAGATTTTAAATTTTCCTCTTAATACCTGTTAACAGTTCCACACCTGATTCGTTAAGAGTGTAAAGTTGTTTGATAAAATTTTATTTAACTCTTATCGTCTCTTAATCGATAAGAGAAAAATATAAATCTAAATCATTAAGAGCTCTCTTTTAATGAAATTTTTTAAATCTATGGAATCTCTATAAATATTGTACTCCCTTCATTCCAAATTTTAAGATCATTATTTATTTTTGAAAAGTCAATTTGAGATATTTTTAAATTTAAAATTAATAATTTTAAATTAAAAAGTCATTCAGATGTTTATATTTTTTTTAGTTATCAAACAATTTTTTATGTTCAAATGTTATTTCACTCAACAAACTGACCGGGCCGAATTACACATACTGGTTAAGGAATCTGAGAATTGTTCTCACTGTTGAAAAGATTTCTTATGCTCTAAATTCGCATATCCCTGTAAATGTTGTAGAAACAACCTCTGAGGAAGAGATTGTTACTTTTAAGGAGTGGCAAGATGATGCATCTGTAGCTCAATGTATCATGCTCGCATCCATGAGTAACGAGCTTCAGCGTCAGCATGAAACTATGGATGCTCCTACTATATTGTTGCACATCCAAGAGTTGTATGGTGAGCAAAGTAGGACTGCATGATATGAGATATCTAAGGAGTCTTCCGATCTAGGATGACCGAGGGCACTGCTGTTGAGACTCATGTCCTAAAAATGATCAATCTGATTGAACGTCTTGGATAGCTTGGTTCATCATAGATGGAGAGTTAAGTCAAGATTTAGTCTTCCAGTCACTCCTTGACACCTTCTCACAATTGGTTATGAATTTTCACATGAATAAGTTAGACGTCAGCTTGCCTGAGTTACTTAACATATTGAAAACTATTGAAGGTCACTTTTTATTCAAGAAGAACCATGTCTTAATGGTGGATGATTCTTCCAAGAAAAGGAAGAGGTCCAAGGTATCTTCTGAAAAGAAGAAAACCATGAAGGCTAAGGGAAAGACAAAAATGAAGGATCAAAAGAAACATGATCCAGATGGCAAAAGAATGTGCTTCCATTATAACAAGCCGAGTCACTAGAAGAGGAACTGCAAGGAGTTTCTTGCGGAACAAAAGTAGAAGAAGCTTGGAGAAGTTTCGAATTTCGATAAAGGTTTGTTCATAATTGAAATTATTTTTTCCAAAAGTCAATCTTCTACTTGGGTATTGGATATCGACCGTGGTTTTCACATATGTAATACTATGCAGGGACTGATCAAAAGTAGAAAGCTGAACAAGGATGAGGTCGTTCTATGAGTAGAAAATGGAGCAAATGTTGTTGTATTAGCTGTAAGGACTTATTGTTTGGCATTGCCTATGAGTAAGTCCATTAATTTAAATAATTGTTATTTTGTTTCATCACTTATTAAAAACATTATTTCAATTTATGTATTGGATATGGATGGTTTTGATATTATAATAAAGAACAACAGTTGTTCTATTTATAATAATAATGTTTTATATGGTGTTGGTAATTTACAAAATAGACTTTACATACTTGAATTACATAAAAATATACTTTAAATTGAACAAACTAATAAAAGGAAAAGAGATGATGTTAATTATACCTTTATGTGAAACGGTAGACTCGGTCATATCAATTAAACAAGATTATCCAAGTTGCATAAAGATGTGCTCTTAGAGCTATCGGATTATGAATCATATCCAACTTGTGAATCTTGTCTCATAGGTAAGATGACTAAATCTCCTTTTAGTAGAAAATAAGAAAGAGTTATGTAAGACCCCAACTTTTATAAATAAAGATGAATTTTCTATAAATATTATTTTTGAATATTATGGAGTAAATTTGATATAATGTTATAGTTGTGGGTAATATTTATAAATTTTGCAAAGTAAGCAAGTTGTTATAAAATATTCGTTTGGTCTGGGAATATTCTTTTTGTTGGGAATATTCGTATGACGACCAAGACAATCATTGGTGGACCCCACAATGTAATTATCATTCGGATTGAGAAAATGACAAAAATACTTTTATGAAAATAACTATGAGGTGTTACCGTTAAAACCGTTGAACTACCCTAGTAGTAAAAGTACGAAGAATACTGCCGTAGTTGCATAAAGCAAAGACACCAGATTGATTATTGATGCTTACGTGAGAAGTCACTCACTATACTCAATTATTGCTACAAAGAATTGTTGCATCATATCTCTTATATTATCGATTCAATTATTGTCACAAGATCATCTCAGATAATATGTTATATTATTAAATCAATAATAATTGAGACGATAAGTTATAAATGATTAATAATTGTTGAAAGATTAAATATGTGTTGATTAAAATAAAATGATTTGTGATAATATTTATTCAATCCTCGATGTATATAAAGAGTCTATTATGAGACGTTTGTGGTAAGTTTGGTTATTTTATGGGGGGGCATATATGTCATCATCTAAGAGTCTCTTCACAATAGTAATTACATTCGTCAATAATAATTACCTTCGTCAATAAGAATTACCTTCATCAATAGTAATTACCTTTATCAATAGTAATTACCTTCGTCAATAAGAACTACCTTTACCAGACGCCAAACCACTTGCCGTTTCATATTACAAAAAGCGCCGAACCAATTGTCGTTTCACATTACAAAGCGCCAAAACACTTTTTTTTTTTTCACATCACCATGTCAAGCCACTTGCCTTTTCACATTTCAAGCAAGTTTAGAAATCTTCTATAAATAGAGGCCTAGTGCTTCATTATTTTCACTTAATTAATTCAAGCTATAGAGAGAGAAAGTATAGAGAGAATAAGAGAAAAAGAAGAGTATTATGTTACTACACTACCGCAGTATTCAATCTATTACTAATGTAAGGGGTGTTATTCTTTCTTATTCATGAAGAGAACATTATTATTCCATTGCTTATTATTCTATTGGAATAACTCGTATATGCGATTTACCCTATACTTGGTGACATTCTTCTATTATTCTCGCTTGAACATCCTGCTCGTGTGTTTTACACCGACTGGTTCCGTCTTTATTATTATTCTGTTGAAACATCATCCATTCGGTGCTCAGTTTTACACCGCTTTTATTTTACACTGCACTCGCTTTGCCTCGTCTTGCATTATTATTATTCGCTCAACATCCCGCCCAACATCACGGTGTTTTACACCCACTGTTCTCGTTTAAAGTTTTGTTTTAGAATATCCTTGATATTCAAGGCTTTCAAAGATTTTCACGGAAATATTCTTCCGATCATTCTGAATTTTACTTCAAAGCAAAAGATGATGCACGATAATTTGACATTATTAGTTCTCGGATAAATTAATTCTCGAACTTGTTTCATCGAATTTTTATATCATTTTCATCATCATGTTTATATTATTCGAAAGTCATCCTGGTCTATCTGATAGATGGACTTGGTATGATTACGCACTGTCACCACAGGTAATCATGGAATGTTACAAATGATGGTAAAAAATATGTTGACTTGTTGGTATGATCACGACCATTAATAAATACATTTAATGTGTCATTCGCTGGATAATTTGTGTCGCTTCGTCTTAATATCGGCTGGATTCGATGATTGATTATTTCTGAATAAAAGTCATGAAAAGCTTTTTAACATGTAGATTTCAGAAAATGACTCTTTATCAGACTTTTATGATACTTCTAAGATTCCTGTCGAATAGGTGATATGTATTCACTCTCTTTCAGTTTAAATACTCTCAGTAGACAATATTTTATTAGCTTATATTTTGTCGATTATCCAGTCAGACTACGTATTATTATTGTTGTATTTGAATTTTGTACTACGATTCGACGCACCCAAGATGGGTGATGTATACCTAATTTTGGGGAAGGCCACAAAACCGTCAGTACAATACGACAAAACATAAACTGTGAGTTTGAATACAAATATTGTCTACTAGAGAGTATACAAACTCAAAAGGAGTCCTCATTATAATTATTATCACACTATTTCATGTATTAAGTTGAGGATTACTAATGCACCATCTAGACCATCACCCGCTCCCCGACTGCTCAAGCTTATATTCTCATTTCCTCAAGAGAACAAAGGAAAGAAAGGGTGAGTTCAACTAGCCCAAAGAAGAAATATTACGACTAAGATAATGCGTAATAAATTATCATTAGCCTTAAAACAAAGGTTAAACCGATACAATATAACAAACATCAAGTTTAATTGCAAATAAATAAGTAATCCATTAAAAGAGTCAAGAGAAAATAAAATCTACTATCTTTTATGATTTAAAAGGTTTTTCATCACTTTTATCACGGACTCAAACTTAATAAATAATCCACATCATCGAATCACCCCCGCACTACTACCAAGGATATTCTTTTAAGATCACGATCACAATTATTCATGCACTACGGCCAAGAATATTTCAGGTATTCATTAATGGTCATTATCATGCCAACAACTATTCATCAATGCACTACTACCAACGAGGACTTTTACCACATCATTTGTAATATTACTTGGCCATGATTATACCGAATAATCCTCGGTCATAATCATACCAAGTCCATCTATGCACCACAGCCATGATTACTTTCAAAAAATATAAATACGAGGATGATGATAATGATATAAGAATTCAATAAAACAAGTTCAAGAATTAATTTGTCCAAGAACCAATAACGCCCAAATTGTCAACATAATATCGCTTTCAGTAAGTAAAAGTCAAGAATGCTCGTAATAATATTTCTATGAAAAGATATCGGACGAAGCGCAATTATCAAGGATATTCCACTAATTTCATGGAGAATGTAAGTCAAAACTTTAACCAACCGAGTATAATAAAGAATGGAATAATAAAAGAAATCACCACGACGCGCAGATTCAGATGTATAAAGTTATTCCAAATGTAATACTAATTAATCTGAACTGTGTCAAAGTAAATTTGACCGGCTGTGATGTTCCAATGTAATAATAAAGAATAGAATAACAATGTAAATCACCATGCATGCGTACTTTGCATGTATGTGTTATTCCAACATAATACTAATAAGGATTTTAATCAGTCCCACAGAAACGCATGCATACGATATTCCAAATGTAATAATAATAAAGATTTTAAACTGTGTCCATGTGAAATGCATGCATGTGATATTCTAATGTAATAATAAAGATGGAATCAGTCCTGCCAGAAACGCATGTATGTAATATTCCAAATGTAATAAGAAAGATTTTAATAATAAGAATGTCACCAAGTATAGGTACTCACAGATACAAAAGTTATTCCAATGTAATAATAAAGAATGGAATAACATAAGTTCTCTTCAAGAATACAAAAGAATAACACCTTATTTAGTACAACAAATAATACTCCCTACCTTAAGAAGAAGAGACCGGATATATAAGTAGTGAAGTAAGCGTAGAATATTTTCTTCTTTTCTCTATAGTTTATCTCTGTAGTTTCAAGTGAATTCGTAAAGAAAATAATAAAGGAATGAGCTTCTATTTATAGAAAATGGATCGCGATAGTAATTAACTCATTAACGGTCCAGATTGATTTACTTTAAATCGACAATCCATATTTAAAGCAAAATCTTTTAAATAAAATATAATATATTCTATTTATAATCTAATAAAACTAATAACTTTATAAAAGATTTTACTACTTAAATACTATGCAGCATTACGCAACACTATGCATAATAGAATATAATATATTCTATTTATGTAATAACTTTATAAAAGTATTCTCGCTTTTATATAAAAGATTTTTCAGATTATTACATTAATAATACCAATAAAATTGAGTGACTTATCACGTAAAGATCAATAATTAATACCGTGTGCTACTATGCAACCAATTTAGTATTATCAGCATTTTAACACCGTGTGTTTCAACAGCTAACAAAGAAACTTTACCGTTATTTTCATAAAGTATTTTTGTCGCTTTTTCAATCCGACAATAATTCCGCTAGGGTCCACCAATGATTGTGCTGCTATAGGAATATTCCCCGTTAAAACTAATATTTCACCAACCAATCGAATATTATATAACAACTTCTTTGCATTTTGCAAAATTTATAAATATTACCACAACTATAACATTATATCAATTTCACTCCATAATATTCAAAAATAATATTTATAAAAAATTCATCTTTATTCAAAAAGTTGGGGTTTTACAAGTTACATAGTTGTTAGCGTTGGTACACACAGACGTACGTGGGCCTATGGCAATAAATGGACAAGGATGGTATTTTTATTTTATTACTTTCACTGATGATCATTCAAGATTTGGATATGTGTATTTAATGAAATACAAATCTGAATCGTTTGAAAAGTTCAAAGAATTCAGAAGTGAAGTAGAGAAATAAACTGGCAAAAGTATTAAAGTTCTTTGATCGGATCAAGGTGGTGAATACTTGATCAGTGAGTTTCTCAATTATCTCAAAGAAAATGGTATAATCTCATAATGGACTCCATTAGGAACACTACAGTTGAATGTTGTATCTGAAAGGAGAAATCAAACTTTGTTAGACATGGTTTATTCTATGATGAGTTTTGCCGATCTTCCAGTGTCATTATGGGGTTATGCCCTAGAAGCGGCTGCATATATACTAAATAAGGTCCCCTCAAAATCTGTCCCTAAGACTCCATATGAGGTGTGGACAAGGAGAAAACCTATTCTTAAGCATGTTAAGATTTGGGGATATTTAACTTATGTGAAAAGATTTCAAAATGATAAGCTTGAAATAAGATCTAATAAGTGCATATTTGTGGGAAGAAAGTTTAGGATACTATTTTTACAATCTTACTAAGCAAAAGGTGTTTGTTGCCAAATACGCTGTCTACTTGAAAAAGGAATTTATCCTTGATGGGACCAGTGGGAGGAAAATAGATCTTGAAGAAATTCAAGAACCACAAACCACTACAGAAAAAATGGATGAACATGTCCAAGTAGAGACACCTTATGTACAACACCCTATTTATAAATCTGGAAGAGTATCGAAGATACTTGATAGGTATGAATTCGTCATAGGGGATGACGATGAGGTACTCATTATGAATGATAATGATCCATTGAATTACGAACATGTTATGAGTAATAAAGACTAAGAAAAATGGCTAAAAGCCATGAAATTCGATATAGACTCTATGTAGGGTTTCGACACAGAAACGCACAGTGAAAATAGAATAATTTAAAGCAATTTCGAAACCCTAAACAGGATCCATGCGAAAAATAATTAATTAAGTGGTTAGAAATTATACCGATTAAGAAATTGGAATTGATGCGATCGAATCTCCAATGCAATTCAAACGAATCAAGCCTCTACACAGATTCACATCGAATGCTTCGCGAATCGCCCCACGATCCGCAGAAGAAGGAATCGCAGTCTTAGCCACCAAGGATGAGGATTTTCAAACTGCTTTTCTGGGCCTCTCTAAGAATCTGGCTAGGTTTTTTTATTTTGACGTAATCCCTAAAACGACCGATATATATCATATATATATAAGCTTAGAGGAACTAATCAAAACCCAATATTATTAAAATCCAAATTTATATATATATATATATATATATATATATCTTAATTAAGTTTTACTTAATTAATATACATATATACAAATTATCCTTTTTTAATTTAAATTGTGATTTAAAATACTATCAATCATATTGATATATTTAAATCTTTACAATTTAAATTAATTTCTTTTTAAATTACGTTTCTATGTGTGTGACCCTATAAAGTTATTATTACATTGGCAATAATTTTAAAATCATATTATAAAATTATAAATGCAGTTGATGGTGTGAGACCCCATTTTTTTTAAATAAAGATTAAATTTTCTCAAAATATATTTTTGAATATTATGGTGTGGATTTGATATAATGTTATAGTTCAGGTAATATTTATAAATTTTGCAAAAGTACGCAAGTTGTTATATAATATTCGATTGGCTTGGGAATATTCGCTTTAACAGGAATATTCGCATAACCAAGACAATTATTGGTGGACCTCATTAACGGAATTATCATTTGATCGAGAAAACGACAAAAATATTTTTATGAAAATAACTACGAAAATTTTACCGTTAACTCGTTGAAACACCCAGTTAAAGTAAAAGAATACGCTGTGGTCGCATAAGAGCAGACACTAAGATTGATTATTGATGCTTACGTGAGAAGTCACTCATTTATACTCAATTATTGCTACAAGAATTAATCGTGATAATATCTATCATATTATCGATTCAATTATTGTCACAAGATCATCCGCATAAAATGTTTTTTTATTAAATTAATACTTGAGATAACAAAGTTATTCATATTATAAATTGCAATATTTACAATGTCTGTAAGTTCGCACAAGGAGAGGTTTCGTCACCTAATCGCGCCGCCAACAGGAGAAATCCTTATCGAAAAGCCCCTCTTTCCCCGGAACGACCGGTTGATAAATATTGTGAGTTATAATATTAATAATGAATGTTGTTCTTGAGTTGAATTTGGAGACGTGGACGTGATATTTGAGTTCTGGAACCATGAAATTAGTAAAAATATACTATAAACACAAAATTTTCCGAGATTCACTATTTGGTCAAAGTCAATTGATTGACTTTTTCGGGAAAAGTCAAACTTCAAAATTTCAAAATTTTTATTTTTGATAAAAATGGTTTCATTGTGTTGGAATTAATTGTAATAGTGAAAATCTACATTTATTCCGATGATAATTGATGTCTCAGGGTTATATTGATAAACCCGTAATTTATCTGGATAAATGAGCAATTAATTGCTACTAATTCACATGGTTATATAACTTTTTGTTCACATATGTGTACTATTGAATCACATTATTTACTATTAGAGAGTTGGTGCAAGATTGATAATACTTGCATTGACTAAGTTAAAATCGAGGTATGTATGGAGGTACTATATCGTAATTCGTATTTTTTCACATGATTATACTATTGATTCACATGATTGAACTATTGATTCACATTATTTACTATTAGGGGAGTTGGTGCAAGATTGATAATACTTGCAGGACTAAATTAAAATGAAAGAAAAGTTGTGAGGTATCAGATCGTAATTTTCGAGCTCCAAAAAACGCAATTATCGAAACTATATTTTCTTATAAATAAGCTCATTCTTCCTTCATTTGTCACCAATTCACAAAAGCTTTAGAGCGATTATTATAGAGAGAAATTATAGAGAGAAAGAAGAAGAGAAATCGCTACTCACTATTCCAGCTTCAGCTTTTTCCAAGGTAGAGTATTATTTCTTTCTTATCTATGAAGAGAACTTCGTTATTCCATTCTTATTATTCGCTGAATAACTTGATACGCCGGCTACCCTATACTTGGTGAAATTCTTCGTTGTTCCATTCTTTATCATTCTTGCTGAACATCCCCTCGCAAGCGTTCTACGCCGGACTGGTTCCGCGTTTTTATTATTCTCGTTGAATATCCTCGCTCGCGCGGTTTCTACGCCGGACCGATCAAGGTTTTTATTATTATTCTCGTTGGAATATCCTCGTCAGGCGCTTTTATGCCGGACCGATTTCCGCCTTTTATTATTCTCGTTGGAATATCCTCGCCTGCAATGCTTTTACGCCGACCGATTCCGCTTTTTATTGCTCGCTGAATATCTTCGTTCTGCACGCTTTTACGCCGCACTCGATTCCGTTATTTATTATTCGCTGGAATAACTCGCCTGCAGTGCGGTCTATCGCATGCCCGGTGATTTCTTTTGTTATTCCATTCCTTATTATACTCAATTGGATAAAGTTTTAACTTCTTGGTAAAAGTCTCATTTGTGACGCTCCCAAAATTAGGTATACATCACCCATCTTGGGTCGCCGACATGGTACGTAATTCAAATACAACTTATTAATAATAACTGTCAGGTACAATACGACAAAACATAAACCGTGAGTTTGAATACAAATATTATCTACTGAGATTATACAAACTCAAAAGGAGTCCCATTACAATTATTATATTATAATTACAATTATTTCACGTAATAGTGAGGACTACTAATGCTATCCTCCGACCATCACCCGCTCCCCTACTCGTCCCCGCCTATATTCTC
Organism: Panax quinquefolius; assembly: GCA_020205615.1. NCBI lineage: Eukaryota > Viridiplantae > Streptophyta > Magnoliopsida > Apiales > Araliaceae > Panax > Panax quinquefolius. Next base: position 122,970,538 of record CM035164.1, on the reverse strand, counting down.
ATTTCAAGAGAACAAAGGAAAGAAAGGGTGAGCTCAACTAGCCCAAGAAGAAATATTATGACTAAGATAATGCGTAATAAATTATCATTAGTCTCCAACAATGTTAAACCGATAAAATATATAGACATCAAGTTTAACTCAGCAATGAACAAGCAATCCATTAAAAGAGTCAAGTAGAAAATAAAATCTACTATCTTTTATGATTTAAAAGGTTTTTCATCATCATTATCACGAGACTCAATTTTAATAAATATTCCACATCATCGAATCACCCCCGCACTACTACCAAAGATATTCTTTTAGTATCACGACCACAATTATCCATGCACTACGCCAAGAATATTTCAGGTATTCATTAATGGTCATGATCATGCCAACAATCGCCCATCAATGCACCACTAGCCAATGAGAACTTTTTACCACATCATTTGTAACATTACGGCCATGATTACAATCAATAATCCCTCGGTCATAATCATACCAAGTCCATCTATGCACTAAAAGCCATGATGACTTTCAACAAAATATAAACATGAGGATGATGACAATGATATAAGAATTCAATAAAACAAGTTCAAGAATTATTTTATCCAGAATTATTAACGCCCAAATTGTCAACATGACATCGCTTTTGTAGAGTAAAATTCAAGAATGATCAAGAATATTTCCATGAAAAGATATCGGATGAAGCGCAAATATCAAGGATATTCTACTAATTTCATGGAGTATAGAAGTCAAAACTTTAACCAAATCAGTATAATAAAGAATGGAATAACAAAAGAAATCACCATGCATGCAGAGCATAGACAAAGTTATTCCAACAAAATAATAATAATGGAACTGTGTCGTGCAAAATTTGCACCGACTGTGATGTTCCAATGTAATAATAAAGACGGAACCAGTCCTGTAAAACACACATGCATGTGATGTTCCAATCAATGTAATAATAATAAGATTAAATCAGTCCCCTGTAAAACACATGCATGTGATGTTCCAACGTAATAATAATAAAGATTTTAACCAGTCCTGTAAAAACACATGCATGTGATGTTCCAATAGTAAATAATAAAAGAATGTCACCAAGTATAGGTAGATCACAGATACAAAAGTTATTCCAATGTAATAATAAGAAATGGAATAACAACAGCTTCTCTATATGAATAAGAAAGAATAACACCCTTTAGAAAACAACAAATAATATTTCCTACCTTAAGAAGAAGAGTAGTATCGGATATATAAGTAGTGAAGTAGTTATAATACTTTCTTCTTTCTCTCTATAGTTTTCTCTCTAGAGTTTCAGTGAATTGTAAGAAAATAATGAATGAATGAGCTTCTATTTATAGAAAAATGGAACGATAAGAACTAACTCATGAACTGGTCGATATTGATTTATTTTAATCTGATTTCATCCATATTTAAAGCAAAATCTTTTAAATAAAATAAAATATATTCTATTTATAATCTAATAAAATGAATAACTTTATAAAAGATTTTACTATGCAAACACTATGCAGTAACTATACAAATACTATGCATAATAAAATATAATATATTCTAATTATTGTCTAATAAAAAGATAGCTTTATAAAAGTATTCTCTTTTATATAAAAAGATTTTACTATGCAAAACACTATGCGTATACTACTATGCAACACTATGCATAATAGAATATAATATATTCTATTTATGTAATAACTTTATAAAAGTATTATGTTTTATATTAAAAGATTTTTCAGTATTATTACATTAATAATACCAACAAAACCGAGTGACTTATCACTTAAGCATCAATAATTAATACCGTAGTGCTACTACGCAACCACGCCAGACATCGTATTTTTAACACCGGTGTTTCAACAGCTAAACCAGAAAACTTCCGCCGTTATTTTCATAAAGTATTTTTTTTATTTTCTCAATCCGAAAATAATTCCGTTGTTGGGTCCACCAATGATTGTGCCGTTGTACTAATATTCCCTGTTAAAACGAATATTCCCCGACCAATCTAATATTATATAACAACTTGCGTACTTTGCAAAATTTATAAATATTACCCACAACTATTATATCAATTTCACTCCATAATATTCAAAAATAATATTTATAGAAAATTCATCTTTATTCAAAAAATTGGGGTTTTACAATCTCCCCTTCTTATGAAATTTTGCCTCAAATTAGGGTATGACCGGTATATCAAGAGGTAAGGATACCTTGATTTCATTTTCGATTCTAACTCCCAAGTCATTTCTCAACATCGTGGTTTCTCCACAAAACTTCGACTTGAGGTATAACCTCGAGCGTAGAATATGTTCCTTCTTATCCAAGATTTGAACAGAACCTCTTCATACGCCAAATCTTCCGCTATTTCGTCCGGTTCCAACTCAATAATGTGGTTCGGGTCTTCCACATATTTACATAACATGGATATGTGAAAAACGTTATGAACACGAGACATACTGGTGGTAAAGAGAGTCTATAGCCACGCCCTACCGATCAAGGATTAAAATGGGCCGATAAATCGAGGATCGAGCTTTCTCTCTTTCCAAATCTCGTAACCCCTTTCCATGGAGCAACACGTAACAACACATGATCTCCTATATCGAATTCCACGCCCTTTCGATGAAGATCAAGATAACTCTTTTGTCGATCTTGTGAGGTTTTTATACGTCGTCACGGATCGTTTGAATCTTTTCGTAGTCATACGCATCAACTCCCGGTCCCAACAACGTTGTTTCACCCACCTCATCCCAAAGATACCGGAGAACGACACTTTCTTCCATACAACGCTCAATGGAGCCATGCCAATACTTGCTTGATAATCGCTGTTGTAGGAAAACTCCACCAATGGTAAGAACTTGTCCCAACTTCCTTGAAATCAAGGACACAGTAGTCTTAATAGATCTTCAAGAGTTTGAATAGTCCTCTCCGATCGTCCGTCCGTCTCGAGGATGATATGCCGAAGCTAAATCGTAACTGCGCTCCATAGCTTTTTGCAAACTAACCCAAAATCGTGAAGTGAATCTTGGGTCTCGATCGTAAACTATGGATACCGCATACCATGCATTCTTACAATCTCGCTTATATATACATATCAAGCAAGATGTTAAAGTGTATAAGTTCTCGACAAGAAGAAATGAGCAGACTTGGTCAATCTATCAACAATGACCCAAATCGCATCTACGCCTTGAGAAACCTTGGGAAGACCAAGAACTAAATCCATGGTAATGTGCTTCCACTTCCATTCGAATTTCAAGTGGTTGCAATGGACCTTTTGGTACTTGATGTTCGCTTGACTCGTTGACACGTTAGACACCTTGAGATAACAAAAAGCTATATCTCTCTCTTCATATTGCCCCACCAAAATGTATGTCAAGATCATGATACATTTTGGTACTCCTGTGATGGATTGTAAATGGTGTGTCAGGCGCCTCCATCATGATTTTATACTTTAAATCGTGGTCGTTAGAACACAAAGTCCGGAGTCGACTCAAGTATTCCTTCTTCATCGATTCTTGCTTCCGCATCGCACCTTCTTGCACTTTCTTCCTCATACGCGATCACCCGGATCTCAGAATTTGAGCGCCTTTTAATTTTATCAATTAAAGTCTGCTCTACTCAGATATTTGCCATCATCACGTGGGTCCCCGGAGTCTTTATCTCTATCTCCATCCTTTGCAAGTCATACAAAATGGGCCTTCATACGACAATAATATTGCACTCGCATGCAAGATATGATCTTCTACTCAACGCACGCCTACCACGCTCGCTTTTCCAGGATGGTATCGATGGTATGATTATAATCTTTCAACAGCTCAAGCCAACGTCGTTGTCGCATGTTGAGTTCCTTTTGAGTGAAGAAATATTTGAGGCTTTTATGATCCGTAAAGATCTCCACTTTCTCCCCATACAAGTAATGCCTCCAAATTTTAAGTGCGAAGACAACAAACCGCTAACTCTAGATCATGAGTAGGATAATTCCTCTCATATTCTTTGAGTTGTCGCGGAGGCATAGGCTATGACTTTCCCATGTTGCATGAGAACACATCCTAACCCTTGCCTCAAGCATCACTATAGATGACAAATCCCTCCGAACCGATGGTATTGTCGTAACAAAATAAATGAGTCTCCTCTCGAAGTTCTTGAAAACTCTTCTCACATTCTCGCTTCCAACCGAACTTTCAGATCTTCCGAGTCACCGAAAGTTAGTGGAGTAGCGATTCGAGAAAACCCTTCTACTTAATCTCCGATAATAACCAACTAAGCCGAGAAAGCTACGATTTTGGCCATCGATTTAGGTTGCTCCGCCTTTGAATAGCTTTAATCTTTGTTGGGTCAACAGATATTCCATGACTTGATACCACGTGCCCAAGGAATGCTACTTCCTCAAGCCGTAACTCGCGATTTCTTCAACTTGGCATAAAGCTTATATTCACGAAGCTTTTTGAGTATCATTTCAAGTGTTCCTCATGATCTTCACGTTTTGGAATATATGAGGATGTCATCAATAAAGACGACCACAAAGTGATCCAAATATTCCTTGAATACTCTGGTTCATCATATCCATGAAGGCAAGTAGAGCATTAGTCAATCCAAAGGACATGACTTAGAATTCATAATGCCCGCATCGAAGTTCGAAAAGCCGCCTTTGGAATGTCATCTGCTCTAATCTTCAATTGGTGATATCCGAACGAAGATCAATCTTTGAAAAGAATTTGGCTCCTTGTAACCGGGTCAAACAGTCATCAATACGTGGCAATGGGTACCTATTTTTGATGGTGACATGATTCAACTCCCGATAATCAATACAAAGTCGTGATACTCTCATCTTTCTTCTTCACTTAATGTAACAGAGCACCCCAAGGAGAAGGACTAGGACTAATAAAGCCAATGTCTAACAATTCCTCGCAATTGAGTCTTTAACTCCTCAAGTTCAATAGAGCCATTCGACATGGGGCTTTAGAAATGGGTTTTGTACGGTTCAAGGTCGATACAAAATTCAATTTCACGCCTGGGGTAGGCCAGAAGTTCTCGTGGAATACGTCAGAAATTCATTAACAATAGAAATATTATTCAAAAATCGACGATTTTTTTGTTTAGATCTCGTGATATGAGCTAAAAAAGCTTCGACATCCGCTTTTCAATAAACGAATAGCTTTATGGCTTGAGATGACAAAGTGATTGATTTTAATGGTTTGGTTGTTTGAATTCGCATAATAGGTCGATTAGGAATATGAAAGCTAACAACCTTATTTAAAACAATCAATTTTTGTATGATGAGAGTAGTTAACCAATCAATCCCTAGAATTACATCAAATGCAAGTATTTTTAATGCAATAAGATCGACAGTAATGTGTGGGTACCAACTTGAACCAAACAAGACTTATAAACCATGGATGTAATGAAGGTTTCTCCCAACTGAGTTTCCACAGATAAGTCAAAGTCTAATTTCTCCTCCGAGTCAAATTTAATCGCTGAGCGCAAGTAGGAGAAATAAAAGAATGGGTAGAACCCAGATTAAATAAAGTGTAGACTTTGCTAGAGTTTATGATAAGCTTACCCGTGATGACCTCATTCGGTTCTCTCGCTTCTCGGGAGGTCACAACAAACGCCTCCTCAGACTAACCGGCTTTTAATTTTCCGGGGATGTACTTTGGTGCTCCATCCTAGTTGAATTTGTCTTGATGAACGACAAAATCCAAGCTAAGTGACCTTCTTCCACAATTATAACACGCTTTTGACGACATCGCGCTAATTTGGACCGATGTGTCCCTCCTCCGCATTTGAAGCATACGATAGGTGGTCTTTCTCCTTCCTTAACAAAAAGTCTTTGGCCGACGCCTTTCCATCATTGTTGAATCTCCTCTTCTTGAAATGTCCATTCTTATTGTTTGGGCCTCGATTACCACCAAGTGGTTACCATTTCGCCCGTTGATTCCTCCACGCTTGTTGTCACCGCTTTGACGATCGCTTCTCACCGGTATTATCATTTTGCTTACCGCTTCTTTGGTGGTTGTGTTGACTCGCTATCGCGCTTCCACCAATCGAGCCCTATTTACAACATCCGAATACAAACATAGTTTATGAGAAATAAGATGTCGACGATTTCCGCTTCAAACCTCTTAAAAACATTCGCGCCATTCTCTTCATTATCCACCAAGTGGGACGCAAACCGGATAACTCCGCAAATTTTTCCTCAGATTGACACTGGCCATATTGTTTTGCTCCAATTTGATAAAACCCACCTTCCTTCATGTGATTTAATACTTTCGGAAAGTATTTGTCGTTGAACAACTCTTCGAACTTCTCCCAAGACATCTTTAAGAGACGCAGTTGAGTACGCTTTTACCGATTCCCACCAAGAATCGCCTCTCCTCGCAACATAAAGGCGACAAAGGGAACCTTTTGCTTCCTGAGCATCCCAAGACATCAAATATCTTGTGATCTCGCTTTATCCATGCTTTCGCCATAAGTGGTTTTGGCTCTCCCTTAAACTCCCGGTGGTCCCAGCCTCGAATCTGCTTTAGCGGTGATCCGCCCGAGAGTTTCCAAAGTGTTTCCACCTACATTTTGGACAGAGCCGCCTCTTTCATTGTTATATGAATCAGATAAAGCCTCCGAACAATCCATCATTCATCATTTGGTCATTGTTGTTGTTTGCATGAGGATTGTCGCCTTCCGATGCACATTCTCCCCGATTATTGATATGTGGAGACTCAACGGCCTCTTGTGCTCCATTGCTATTCTCAACATTTTCGGATGTCATTTTCAGACATCGCCACAAAACAAAGGTTAATTGACATGTAACATAATATTTCTAAACTCGACCAACCAATTTAAATACAAAATAAATTTAAGTAGGTCATACTAGCGAAGGAATTCCCGCCTCTCCCTCCTAGTTCTAGTCTCACATCTTAGCTGTGGATCATATCCCTAAGATTTGATACCAACCGTGACGCCCCAAAATTAGGTATACATCACCCATCTTGGGTCATCATATATACATGGTACGTAATTCAAATACAACTTACTAATATAACTGTCGTGTGGTACAATACGACATAAAACATAAACCGTGAGTTTGAATACAAATATTATCTACTAGAGATTATACAAACTCAAAAGGAGTCCTCATTACAATTATTATCACACTATTTCACGTAATAGTGAGGACTACTAATGCTATCCTCTGGACCATCACTCCGCTCCCCGACTCGTCCCAGCCTATATTCTCATTTCTCAAGAGAACAAGTGAAAAAAAGGTGAGCTCAACTAGCCCAAGAAGAAATATTATGACTAAGATAATGCGTAATAAATTATCATTAGTCTTCAACAATGTTAAACCGATAAAATATAATAGACATCAAGTTTAATCGCAATGAACAAGCAATCCATTAAAAGAGTCAAGTAGAAAATAAAATCTACTATCTTTTATGATTTAAAAGGTTTTTCATCACTTTTATCGCCGAGACTCAAATTTTAATAAATATTCCACATCATCGAATCACCCCTCGCACTACTACGCCAAGGATATTCTTTAGTATCACGCACCACAATTATCCACGCACCACGGGCCAAGAATATTTGTGTATTCATTAATGGTCATGATCATGCCAACAATCGTCCATCAATGCACTACGGGCCAATGAGAACTTTTACCACATCATTTATAACATTACGGCCATGATTACAATCGAATAATCCCTCGGTCATAATCATACCAAGTCCATCTATGCACTACGCAGCCATGATGACTTTCAACAAAATATAAATAACGAGGATGATGACAATGATATAAGAATTCAATAAAACAAGTTCAAGAATTATTTTATCCAGAATTATTAACGCCCAAAAATTGTCAACATGATATCGCTTTTTTAGAGTAAAATTCAAGAATGATCGTAAGAATATTTCCATGAAAAGATATCGGATGAAGCGCAAATATCAAGGATATTCTACTAATTTCATGGAGTATAGAAGTCAAAACTTTAACCAACCGAGTATAATAAAGAATGGAATAACAAAAGAAATCACCACGCATGCAGATACTTCAGACAGACAAAGTTATTCCAACAAAATAATAATAACGGAACCAGTCGTGCAAAAATTTGCACCGACAGGATGTTCCAATGTAATAATAAAGATTTTAAACCAGTCCGGTGTAAAACACACGCATGTGATGTTCCAAATGTAATAATAATAAGAACGGAACCAGTGTCCTGTAAAAAACACATGCATGTGATGTTCCAACGAAATAATAATAAAGATTTTAACCAGTCCTGTATAAAACACATGCATGTGATGTTCCAACAATAATAAAAAGAATGTCACCAAGTATAAGGGTATCACAGATACAAAAGTTATTCAAATGTAATAATAAGAAATAGAATAACAATAACAAGTTTCTTTATGAATAAGAAAGAATAACACCCTTACGAAATACAACAAATAATATTCCCCTACCTTAAGAAGAAGAGTAATCGGATATATAAGTAGTGAAGAAAGCGTAATACTTTCTTCTTTCTCTCTATAGTTTATCTCTCTGTAGTTTCAAAGTTGAATTCGTAAGAAAATAATGAATGAATGAGCTTCTATTTATAGAAAAATGGAATGCATAAGAACTAACTCATGAACTATCGAGATTGATTTATTTTAATTGACGGTCCATATTTAAAGCAAAATCTTTAAATAAAATATAATATATTCTATTTATAATCTAATAAAACTAATAACTTTATAAAAGATTTTACTATGCAAACACTATGCAGCACTATGCAAAACACTATAAATAATAAAATATAATATATTCTAATTATTGTCTAATAAAATGTATAGCTTTATAAAAGTATTCATTTTTTATATAAAAAGATTTTACTATGCAAAACACTATGCATACACTTACGTAACACTACGCATAATAGAATATAATATATTCTATTTATGTAATAACTTTATAAAAGTATTCTGCTTTTATATAAAAGATTTTTCAGATTATTACATTAATAATACCAACAAAACCGAAAGTGACTTATCACTTAAGCATCAATAATTAATACCGTAAAGCTACTATGCAATCACGCCAGACATCAGATTTTTTTAACACCGGATGTTTCAACAAAGCTTAACAGAAAACTTTCGCCGTTATTTTCATAAAATATTTTTGTCATTTTCTCAATCCGACAATAATTCATTGTGGGGTCCACCAACGATTGTGTACTAATATTCATTGAATATTACAATCGAATATTATATCTCGTATTTTAAATTTATAAATATTCCCCAACTATTAATCAAATATTATATAACAATATTCATAGATTCATCTTTATTCAAAAATTTATAAATATCATTACCCATAACTATTATATCAATTTCACTCCATAATATTGAAAAAATAATATTTATAGAAAATTCATCTTTATTCAAGCTGCGAGGGTGATTGATGATGTGGATTATTTTTTACAAATGAGTGACGAACCAGATGATGATAGAAAGATTAGTAGTCCTCACTATTCGGGAAATAGTGTAATAATAATTGTAATAAGGACTCCTTTTCGAGTTCAGTATAATCTCTAGTATACAATATTTGTATTCAAACTCACAAATTTATGTTTTGTCGTATTGTACAATAATAATTGTATTATTAAGTTGTATTTGAATTTTGTACCTTTATGTTTTGGTGTAAGTGTATTTGAATTTTGTACCCAAGATGGGTGACGTATACCTAATTTTGGGGGCGTCACAAGCGGCATCTAGTAATGCATCACTGCTACCCAAGTAATAATAAGATCGATGATTCGATGCAACCTTTTCGTGACCAATGTTTCAATGTAATTTAATCCTTTTAATCTTAATATCCTAGATTAAACTCGAGTCATGGAATGTGTCATACTTTTCATAATTTAATCTGAGTTTTTCTTGATCAATGAGTAGACTATATGAAACAAAACACTATTTGAGCATGACCATGCATTTCATAGTCCTACTCAATCAAGAGGCCTATGGATATCACCTCTAATAAATAGGAGGGTTAAATTCCATCTAGATCACTCATATTCTTCACATGATTCATGATATACCCAATAATCACCTTTATAGTCCACCCTATTAAAGGTGACCTTTGATGATATCAAATTAAAGTACATAAATTCTAGTGTAGTAATATAGTGATTTCAAGTCGGATGACCATTACATCATTGTCACTATGAGAATCGCTAATGACACTTCGCATAATGCTCCACATAGAATTCTCATGGTGGGTCTGTCCAAAGACATCGTTCTTCAATACGTACTCTACGCATCGACTTAATATCTCATATATTTATGACCAATGAGATTTGGTCATCATCGATCCACATACTAGTCTTAATGCATCATTGTTGTCCCATCAACAATGATACTCGACTAGGGACATTTAAGAACAATGATACTAATTGTAATTATATAATCTCATGTTCAAGTCACATACTTGAAATTATATAATTTGTATCACTATTCTAAGGATTTTTATTATGTTAACATTTATATAACGCAGTAAATAAAACCATAATAAAATCATTCATTTATTCAATCAAATATAATATCAAAATGTTAAACAATTATATCAAATAATTGGTCTCTAGAGCATAAACTCTAACACTCCATGTATGAGAACCAAGTATGGACTTTGGTTTCATCACCTGAAGGTATTAAGCCTATTGGGTGCAAATGAGTTTTTAAGAGAAGAACTGGGGTGGATGGCAAGGTAGAGACCTATAAGGCCCGACTGGTTGCAAAAGGTTTCAAACAAAGACAAGGATTTGACTATGATTAAACCTTCTCACCAGTAGCTATGCTCAAGTCCATTCGGATTTTGCTTGCGATTGTAGCTTACCACGACTATGAAATCTGGCAAATGTGGCCTTCATCAATTCCTCAATGAAAAACTTGAGGATGATATATATATGACACAACCAGATGGATTTATCTTAATGGTTGGAACAAATCAAGTTTATAAGCTACAACGATCCATTTATGGGTTGGATCAAGCTTCTCGTAGGTGAAACATCCGTTTTGATGAGACAATCAAAGAGTTTAATTTTATCAAAAACGAGGATGAACCATGTGTGTACAAGAAGGTTAATATGGGAGTGCTATTTCATTCCTTTTATTATATGTCGATGATATATTACTGATAGAGAATGATATTTCTAGGATGACCGGGGGTTGGGAAAAAGAGAAAATTTATATTTTCAAAAATTGGGAGTTATAATAATTAGGGATAAAATTGTCATATTATTTATTTTATAAGGTTATTTTTGATAATATAAAATATTTCATTTTGCCATTCTTTTCTATCCTTCTAAATTCTTCCACTTTTGAGAGAAAAATTTTGAGCAAAAAATGAAATTAATATGAATGAATGAAAAGAAGGCAAATTGAGTAATTTTAAATATTAGTGTATTCATTGACATATTAATAGTACAATATTAACACAAGCAACAAACAATAAAGAAATGGACAGATATAAAAATACTTAAAAACTTTTTTAAAAAATGTAAAAAATAAATAAAAGATTTATAAAGTACTTCTCTGTCTCTTAATATAAATTGTTTTAGAGTTATGACATATTAAGGAAATGATTGTATAATATTAAATATAATATTAATTGTTTATATAGTCCTTGTATTGAAAAAATAGTGTTATTTATAGGGAAAAAATAGTGAGAGAGGCAAAATTATATTTAATACTTGGGTTAATATTAGAAACTAAACAATTAATGTTTACTTGAAATTATTAAACGATTTATATTAAGAGACAAAAATATTTCCTAAAATGACTTATATTTCAAAGAAGCATTAATTGCTTATTTTATAATTTTATCCCAAGTATTAAATATAACTTTGGTTTTCTCATTATTTTTTTCCAATAAATAACACATTCCTTTTCTAATACAAAGGCAATATAAATAACTAATATTATATTTAATAATTTATAATTATTTTCTAAATATTTGTACATAATTTTAAAACGATTTATATTAAAAAAATGATGGAGTTGTTGGAAAGGAAATGATGTTGGAAAAGAGTGAGACACAAGGGGCACTGATTTAAAGGGAAAAAGGTGCCTCTCCGTTCCATCTTTGTAGAAATAAAGGAAATATCAAGAAAGAAGATATAAAGAGAAATAATCCAAAAGATAAAGTAAACGAGATAAGGGAAATAAAGTTTTCCAATATGTGACGCATTATTTTATTTTCTATTTTTGTGTGTTTTTTATCTTTCATTTTATGGAATAATATCAGTACAAATATAAATAAAATTCCTGATTTTGCAATTATAATTTAACGTAAAATTATGACAATACATAATTGGAGCAAGGATCTTAAGTTTCTTTCATTTTATTTCGAAGCTCATTTCGCTTTTTTTTTTTAATAATTATTTATTGATTTTTTTTTAATTGAAAGCTAATAAAAATGTATAATAATTTTTGGATTTAAAGAAGTTATAACAAAAAAAGTGTTTTCAGATAATATTTGTTGCATATATAATGCACTCCAAATCACACCCAAAACACTTTTTTAAAAACTTTCAATTCCAAAAAATTATTATACATTTTTATTAGTTATGCTTTTTTATATAAAAAAAAAAAAAAACAAAAGGTGAATTCGAATGATAAGAAATGGACTGTACATAATTGGACTCAAAATTAAATAAACAAAATAAAATAGACATTACATTTTCTTTTCTGTTCTTTCTTTGATAAATTCACAAACAACATAATAATTTTCTTTTTCTTCAAGGTCAAGTTGGAGGATTGCCCAGCATAACCCTATAAGTTGACATTCCTATGTACAAAGATATTGACTTGCAACTGCATCTGACAATACAAAATCAATGTCCCAGAAATACAATAAAACTCTAGTGGATTCAAGTTAGATGGAAGTAACTTTTATGATAAGTTTCACTGGTACGACTAATACAATACGTGACGTTTGTGGGAGGATGATGACGATCTCTCCGCTCGCCAATGCACACAAGACTAACTTATCATACCACTCCCAACTCTAGCTAGTTTCCACTTTAAGGCCTACAAATGTGATCCGGTTCATGCATGAAATTAATTTCACGTAGAAAGTTCATTAATCGATTAACACTGATCACAGAATCCCACATGCGTGTCGACACTGTGTTGGTCAATTGACCAAAATTAACTTCATACTAACCACTAACCTATAAATACAACACAACCATTTAACAAAATCTAACTACTACATCCGTTTCAAAATCAAATATATATTATTATTTTTTTTGGTCTGTTTCAAAGTTAGAGATATATTTTTATTTTTAATGCACAAAATGCATTATTGGTTTTAGAGAGTGATGACTACATGACTCCACCAGAAACGAAAAAACCTAACTGCCTATATAATTCATTGCATTATTCCAGTCATTCAGCTGTGGTATTTATCCACTAGTAATAAGACTAAGACCTGTCTACTTCGGCTAATGAGCATTTATGGAATCCACATGGAGGTGATGAAGGCATTAATAACCAGTTGTAAACCAAATAGATTGCTATAATTGACTAGCAAACACATAACAGGTTAGGCTGGCTTGCAACATTATATGGATGGATTCGAGTTTGTGCAGCAGGCATGAAAATCTCAGCAGTTGAATGAAGAAGACCTTTATACTGTGTCCTGAATGAAGAAGACCTTACCACGTAGATAAAATTTTAACGTCTGTCTATTTTTTTAACGGAGTGACCCAATTTAAAAATAATAATTAGTTCAGTGAGTTAATTTAAAAAATTAAAAGTTCAATCAGGTATTCAATAAAACGTGCCAATTTCGGTGGTCAAATCATTAGTTTTGCCATTATATTAATATGTAAAGGCAATATAGTAATAGTGTAATTTAAAAATAAAAACATTTTCTCTTCCCTTACATCCTTCTAAACTAATACAAATAAAAAAAATATAATTAAAATTTCATCAATTCTCTTCCTTTCTAAAACTCACACAAACATAACGAGCAGAAATTATAATTCATTCTCATTGATTCTCTTCCTATTCTTTTCCTTCCCACCCATTCCCATTCCTAGGCTCCAAACTCAGAAACCCAACATTATTGTAGGATCAAACTCTAATCTCTAGGCCTTCACAAGAAAAGAAGAAATGCAGCACATGATTCCAATCTCAAGCTTGGAAGTCCCACTTCTTGCCATAGTTTTTGATTTTTATCAGAATGCCAATTGAGATATTTGCAGCACATAGCATACCTACAAAATGTCAAATTGCTTCTTTTCATTTACGAGTAAAAATTTAGGGCTAGAATATGCCAATTTAATAATACTCTCCAGTCTCACCAAAAAAAATCTCATTTACAAGCCTTAGTGATATAATTAGTTACATGTTTATCCCTAAAACAATAAGTTGTTCATAAAATTATATCCACATTTTGATCAATACAACAGAAATCTTGTGTGGAATAAAAAATATTGTTAAAATAGGACTTATTTTGTAGATAAAGAGTTGGCCCAGATTTGTTGGCTCATGCCTTTGGGCAGAGTTCAAATCCTACCCCTCGCCCCCAAGTGTAATCTTCAAATGAAATGTGGTAAAGGTTCAATAGTGCACCCAAAAACAGAAAGGAAAAAAAAACCCAAAAAAATAAAATAAAAACTCTCTTTGCATAAATAATAGAGGGAGTATAATATATATATATATATACTAGTAATTGCCCGTAACAAAATCTCCTCTGCTTTCATTTGTTTCTCCTTCCTCTCCCATCAATTAAAATAAATCAATTTGAATGAATCTGCATTGTTCTTGTACTTTCCTGCCCAAATTCTTTCCCACCCAAATTCAAAATAAGTTCTATTTTATTAATACAGAAGATTTGATCCTTGCCCTGCAACAAGGACCAAGCAAATACAAAACACCAATAAACCTGCTAACAAATATACTCCTCAGCATAGGAAGATCAACATCTTCATTGAACAAAAACATTGCAAGTGTCTTACAAGCTCCTTTTTTCCCCAGATAATTAATTGTCTTACAAGCTTACATTGCTCATAATACAGCCTGGAGTTCTAGAACTCCCAAAAAAACATGAAAAAGGATCCTCAAAAAGAAAAAGATAATTATAACTTGTGCCAAGGAAAAAACTGTTTTCCGTCTCTCTAACATGTAGTGACTAGAAACCTCTAGGATTAAGTGGCTGTAAGCGAGTCTGTTTCACCTCTTAATTCATTCTCACTGAAAAGATCCTCTTGAACAGGGACATCTTTTATTTTTAGTTGCTGCGACGAAATGACATCTGCAATGGCCTTTTTAGCTGCTACCGCCTGATCATCATCTGTCACCTTGTCTTTCTCCAAACCAGATTCAGTGGTATTCTCTGATGACACCTCTTCCTGCTTGGGTGGAGGTACAAAGAAAGGTATCTTACCTCTCTGCCAATCATGGAGAATCATCTTTCCTGCAGTCTTCAAGTCGGGTTCACCTCCCTGAACACACAACCATCAAATAAATCATTCAGGACTGTTGACGACCACAAAAGATATGATCATTTCAGAGACACTACAGGACTTTAAATAGCCTACACTTAAATAAGTTAGAAAATTGTCGGATGTTAAATGAGCAGGCAGCTTGCTTCGAGCCTTGTTTCTAATCTAAGCTTGGGAGGACTATACAAACCCAAAAAGCCTCGGTTATCAGTTTGAAGTCTGCCACATACAATATGCTTTTGTTCAAGTCAAACTATACCGGATACTAGCAAAAGGTTATAGCATTATAAAGATTTTTAGTACTCCTATAAAGGTGTTACTATCCTCAAATTTACAACATCCACAAGCTTCACTTGGTCTTCTAAGTATTAGGTTTTCTATTGTAATCCCCACAAGTGTAATAGAGAAGTATTTTGTTTTTGCCTTTTGATGTTGTGATCAACGGGCATGAAGATTCTTAACGAGAAAAAATATCTTTTTGTACTCCCCTCCCCCCACCATAAAAAAATTAAAAAATCTGCACTCTTAGTCTACATCATTAATGATTTAAATAAACAAATTCTTCCTGATTTAAATCCCAACTAGTTAGAAAAACTTAAACATTTCCATCAATTTTTTTCATATTGTGAATCTGTGATGTAATACTGCAATGTGTACAAGTATAATTACTACAAAATTTACCTTCAAAAGTTTGCCGGATAGTTTGCATAGCTGCACAAGAAAGTCATTATCGTCCTCCCTGATGATAACAAAAGTAGGTGTTCTTAAATTTAAACACACATAAATGATCAATCATATATCATTATATATTCCAAATGGATGCATACTTCAGTGCATAGAATTTCAGTTGACAACTCCTTCAAAATAAAATTGAGGAACAAGAAGGAATTATATATCATTAAAAATAGTAACTGGAAGTATGCTCATGTGCAAAAAGATAATGTTTCTGCATACCTCCCATTCTTAAATAAAATCAAGAAGAAAAAAAAGAAAAAAAAGTAAGTTGAACCGTAAACTTTTTACTCAAAGCTTCATTCTCGCTACCAACAAGCTTTGCCATGGTATCACCAGGCCTTTGCATAGTAAAGGTTCTGGAGGCTTTGGGTTCAATACTCTCTCACCCCAAAAAAAAAAAACAATGACTTAAAAGTACCCAAAAAGAAAAAATAAATAAAACTTCATTTGCGTTTACTAGTTTAGAAACAAGAGAAATCAGGCATGCTTTTATAAACTACATGAAAAACATGAACTCCCAAAATAACTAACAATGAGCCTTGCAATGAAGTGGGTAACTTTAGGCTTTAAGCTCATGGCTGTCGCCCTTCCTTGGAAGGAACTTTTTACTAACATTAGAGCTCATTCACATTGTATAGTTTCAGGAAAAAATTAATTTAAAATTACAACACTACTAAACCCTCAGGAAGTCATCTTTTATAACAAAATATAGCCACTTTTGAGTTGTTAAACTGGGAGTTGCAAGTAACAAAAAAAAACAACTCGCAGATAGGAGCTTAAATAAATGGAAACCGCTTTGTCCTCACAATATGGGAAAATCATCATGCTCTAAATGTTCAATTTTAAAACAGAACGGAAAATTATACTGCCAAATATCTAAATAAAAAACATACCACTCTTTTATCTTATATGCTCTTTCTAGATGTTCCTTCTTCACCCGTTTCAATACTTCACCAATGTGCTCAGAAGCATCATGCAAATTTGTAACACGTACCTGGAGACAAGGATCAATGTATTCATTAGCTAAATGGTAGAGCAAGACATCAACATAACCTTTTATGAGTATTAAACAAAGTATTAGTGCACCATGCAGGATTGGACTGCTGACGTGATGCTTACAAGACTCATGGTCTTGTATGCAAATAGGTGAACCAGAAGTAAAATATACCACTCTTGCAATGAATAATAAAAAAAACTCTGGAATTGTTTCTGATAGACGAACATAAGATGCTGTATGACTAAACCCAAAACAACAATCCAAGACTTGGGTAAAAAGAATAATTGCCAAAATTGGTCACATGAGACTCTTACAATCGATTTGAAGAGCATGCAGAGATTGCTAAGCATGGAGACAAATCTAAGAGCAGTGCCGAGTACGGATACGTATTCAAACAGTAGCTCATTACGTTTCCAATAGCAAATAGCGGTCGATATTCATAAATTTGCAATTATCAAATCCAAGCCTAATACCATTAGCTACTTTGGATTAATCATGTTTAGCTACATTAGATTAATCACTTTCAAAAGGACACAAGGATACACAAATATGGTGGCATATGGCTTGATATATACACATATTAGTACAAACAAATGGAAGAAGCACTACCCTTTCCATTGCATAAAATAATCCAAGTACTAGTTAATGTATATAAAGGGTACTTCTAGGACATGGTTCTTCTTGTGTTGCATAGTGTTTCTTGACACTTCAATCGGACTCTTCGCAGTTGCTGAATTAGAGTTTTAGGGTTTGCATGGTTCTATAAGGATATTAATAGAATTTGGAAAACGGAAAACGCTAGAAGAACGAACGAAAAAGTAAAGGAACACATAATTAATTCTTTTTTGGAGCTTCAATAACAATCCATTACAATACACTTTAAAGTATATATTAGATTTTTAAAAGTACAAACATTATATTTATGTTCATCAAGAGAGTGGTATCCTTTTTTACACCACCCTCGAGTTCTCCAAGTTCTGAACGTAACCTTACTGTCTTAAAAGCACTTTTCAAGTGTTTAGCCTATCAAATTGAGATTTATAGTTGAAATTTTGGAAGCCACAGACAAAAGGGTTCAAAGTCAAAGTGTATTGGAGAACGCTATCTGATAGTGAATTCTTAATGCACTATTGTGTATCGGTATCGAGCAATATGCAACAAAAGGCTATATAATGCTTAAAAAATGAAAAACAAAATTGAAAAATAAGAAAAAGTAAAATATTGAATTCAATACGTACAAAGTTGTCATTTAATACATATAATATTAAAGTCATATGATACATGCTGTTGGCATCGTTGACATTTTCTTGATTCAAAATATTATAAATTCTTTAATATCTTGTATTTACCAATATCGGACAGCACCATCACAAAGTGGCCAATACAGCTACGCATAAGCCAATTCATACCGGTATCGGCCAATAATACCTTGAACCTGGATAGATATTGCAAGAAACTACTTTCTAAATTCTTCCTACAGAAGGCAAATTTGCATCTACCTAAACTAAATAAGTGGCCTGACTGTATATGTCTAATGATCTCGAATCACATTAGATTTACATTAAAACCCCTATTATTTAGGAATACTCTATATAAGAATAACCTCTATAATATTATAAAAAAAAAATGGTCCCAATTTGGGCCAGTTATAAATAGGAATAACCTCTAAATTGCAATACGGTATATATTTTTTAAGTCCCGTATTAAGAAACTATACCTCTATATAGTAATAATTTCATATATATATATATATATATATATATAAATGAGAGAATATTAATTTTAAAAACTACATTTTCTATAAAAGACTACATTTCCTATAAAAGACTACATTTCCTATAAGGACTACATTTTCCTATAAAAGATTACATTTCCTATAAAAGACCACATTTTCCTATAAAAGACTACTTTGCATAAATATTTTTTGAATAATAATTATTAGGGAGTTTTTATTGATATTTTTGTTAAAGTGGATATTTTTGGGTGTTCGAAAAATATTTTGTACCAATACCTCTATTTAGTAATAACCTCTCAATTAGAATACAAATAGTTTGGTCCGAGTCTATTCCTAAATAGAGGTTTTACTGTATCATTAAACATATAATCATGTGGCCTTTTGAACATATACTGGCAATACTGCCACTTGGCATATGAAAATAAAACATTTAAGACCATTAAATTACTACCCAACTCTTATTAGGAACTGTAAAACTGGGCAGGATCCACCACTAAAATCAATGTCAACTTTCTCTAAACTTGAAATTTGATACTAACATGAATATCACGTGAAATAGTAGTAAATCAAGGAGTCATCTGTCACTAATGAAACTGAAGTAACCCTCTTTTATTCTGCTTTTGTATATGTACATGCAAATCTTACCAATGAAGGAGTAACTCACCTTTACATGATGATAGAATGTGCTACTCTAAAATATTGAATACGAAACATGGATAAAACATAACATAATATTTGACACGTACATAAAAAATAGTTCACTAGTGGAGTTGATTTTTCCAGCTTCCACAAAAGGTTTATGCAGTGTGCTCAAAAACAAACAACAAACAATGGGAGAAAGATAGATAGTTTTTAAACATTAAGCATTTTACCAGCCCACCTAGAGTAATTATAGTACTACTGAAGTCCTACATCATGAACAAAGATATGATGAGCATGAAAGGCAGTACAAGAGAAACAGATTTTACATACCACACCCTTCAGTACAATATCTGTTTCAGTGTCACTGTTTTGGTAAACTACTCCAGGGCAGTCAATCAAGAAGATCTTCTTCGTAAGTGTTATGTATTGCCAAACTTTGGTCTCTCCTGGAATAGGAGCAACATTGCATACCTATATTTGAAATATGTCAGTTTACTTTATTTGTACCAGCAAATTAACTTGAATAAAATAGCACAAAAAAAACAAGTAGGTTAACCGTGCAAGTTCAGAAATGAAATTCCTTTATGGGGCCGCAAACAATGTTAAATAATAATTAGCTAAAAGATACAATAGGCTGAAGATAGCGCATCTGAAACATTCAAGGACTCAATAATAATAATAGAAAGAAGTTAGATGCTTCAAATTAGAAAATTTTCACATGCAATAAGTTCTTTAATATAGAAGATGAAAGAAGAGACAGATATGTAAAAGGTAAATCAACTTAACCAAATACGAGCAAACTATAGTATGAGGGTATTTTTTAAGTGCATTACAGATTGTTAGTGAGCTAAGTTCTGAAAGTGAGCAACTAAGCGCAGGAACAGGGAGTCTATTGTACTCTAGCTGCAAAAGCAAAAAGCTTTTGGCTGGTAGCATACAATGTTAGGAAAAGAACATACACCTTCACGAAAGTGGAGACACGGAACTAAGATCCCAAGCACCACATTTACAAAAAAATGCATTTTTGTTCAAAAAGAAGGTAATACATTGTAGTTTGGCAGAGCCATTTGTTAAGTAAATTTAATTTGGGGCACAGTCCGGTACACGAGAAAGAGACGGGAAAAAATCATATCTGCATAATTTACTTCGAAGAATTGTACAGAATAGATTAGGCATGTCAACCATTCCACTTTTCTTTGATAGTTTAGGTCCTGTAATATATCCAACTCAACACATGTTTGGTACCAGAAGATTAAAACATGCATGCACATGCAGCTATGAAGGTAACCAAAACACAATTATAAAGATAAACTTACTTTCTTTGTTCGCAGTGTGTTGATAACTGATGACTTCCCGACATTAGGATACCCTACAAATCCAACACTTATTGCTTGCTTGTCACTTTTTAAGCGGGAAAATTGTCTCAACACAGATAGGAGTGAACCCTGAAAGGAATCCAAATAAAAACATAAATTAAACAATAATATAAAGAACTTATAATACATAAAATTGTGAAGTGTATACAAGAGCAAGTTTACTAAATTCTACAAAGGGTATTGTAGCTTCTGTTATTTTCTGCCCAATAAACCAGCATTAACTGCTGATTATTCTTTTATGATAGTAGCAAACTGACTGCAGTGCAGTAGTAGTAATTCAAAGGATTGTGGATTGGAAGGAAAATCAAAGCATGACCTACCCATTTTTTTATATGTAGAACACCAAAAAGTATAATAGGTGCCAACTACAGCCCATGTGTAAATATATATCGGGATAAATAAAAAGTAGTTTTCTTCATTTGTTATTTATCTCCAACAATGTGTGATTTAAAGAGTTACTATTTCTGCTTTATATCATAATTGGAGGTATGTCCTCCACTGCAGACACTAGTTTTACTTTGTCCACCCCTTGCTTTTTTATTCTCCTTCTTCATGAATAAACTGTATATTTTGTATTATGAACTATGTCGTGCTACAATATTTACTTCTTAGTCTACTTCTCTTAGCAGAATTCTAGCGAGTAATACCAATTCATATTATAAATACCTTGCCAAAGGACTTGTTGACACTTGCATGGAACGCCAGACTAGGGTATTCCTTGGATAATACCCTTAGCCAACCTTTTGTTACCCAAGCAGGGACCAGATCACACTAAAAAAGGAAGCAAAATTAAGGCCACTTTCTAGACATTAATGAAATAGAGAAATCAAATAAAAACTTCCAGTATTGTAGAAACAGAAGCAAAAACCTTATTCAACAGAAGGATCATGTGTTTATGCTTGCAATGCTCTTTCAAATGCTTCTCGAGGTGATAGCATCTTGTACCTTGTGGGTCCCTAGCATCCAATACCTGTATCTTAAAACATAAGTACATGGTGTTCTGCTTTCTCCTTCAACTTTGGAGTGGTTAAGGGAATGCTAAATATATAAAATCAAAAACTTGGAAAGGAAGAGCAAGAGATAGAGGGATGGAATTTCAGTTGAAAATTCAGAAAATGTAATCATGTGAACAAAGTGAACCACTTAAATGAAAACAACTGGTCACAAGTAACTCCATCAGTCTTAAGTCTTAATACATCTCTAACTAAATCACCCGAAAGAATTTTAGTATCACGCCCAGAGCATGGTTAGATGACCCAAGAGGATCCAAATTAAACAAGAAATTTCAAACAAAATCCTAATAGTTCTACTTCCTATCATTATATGAATTTATGGCAGGTACTGCTATGTTGCAAATGTTTGTTAGGCATAGAACCAATAAGTAGCATAACAAGCTAACCGAAAGACAATAGAAACAATTTAGTAAAAAAAAAAAGACAATAGAAACAGATTTTCAACTCAACTCAATTACTGGAGTTGAAGAAACGTAACTTCAATTTAATAGTTGTTAGATGCAAAATATGTACATTTGAAAAAATGTGATCAATTAACATATAGCTAACCTGGACAACAACGTCCGAAGAGTCTATAACTTTGTAGAGCTCACCCCATATGCGTTTACTTTGACCCTTCTCAAACATATTATGCCGAACCAGATCTCTAAAACCATCCTCATTTCCTTCTACTGAGGTACTAGCACCATATTTCTCTTCAAACACATCTAAAATTGACAAAAGTTGTGTTTACCACCATTTTGAGTTAAAGAAATGCACCAACTTTACCAACTTAGTCCATTTTGAGTTAATTTTGTGTACCTTGAGAACCATCAGCCTTCTTGGCTAATGCCTCATAATCTGATACCACTAGCTTTGGACGCTTTCGCTTCTTCTTTGGTCCAAATGCATCAGCAAAAGGCTCCGTGTCAAGAAGATGAACTCTTGCTTGCTTGATAGACATAGAAAAAGGGACAAAATGATCAAACAATACACTGATATTATTTATAAAACGCGACTCAAAAAGCAATTTGGTAAACAGTGTACTGATCTAAAAGTAGGGGTTGACAGTTGAGACAAGGTTCAATATTTCAGAACCTGAAATCAAGTTCATCTTTTAAGTTAATAAAGGATAAACCTTGAGTGTACGAGTGAGTAGGTTCTACAATAATTATCAATAAAAATTAACAGAGCATGATAAAAATAAATCACAAGGTACATAGAATCACAACTATATCCAAAATTCTTTTTTATAGGTAAATAACTATATATCCAAATGTTATTTTCCTTTCATTGTTTCTATTCAAAAAATTCCAGGATATGTAACGATTACAGAGGTTCAGTGGAATTTTGAGGTTTTTTATATAGTGATCAGGCACAATTTCAAATAAAAATAAATAACATATTACTAAAGCTAGCATGATGTATAAGTTCGTAACCGAGTATCACGTCATATATAAACTAGATGGGGAAGAAAGACATCAAAATGGCATACATGTAAGAAGAGAAATGACAACAAATGCACAGGCTAAAGTCTTGAGCTACAGCATATATTGGAGTAAAAACATTATTTTCGGTTACTCTTTCCAAATGAAATTAGAACTTCGAGGAGAGAAACTCCTCACCTTCTGGTGGTCATTTAAAAGGGACATGGGCAACTTCCTCTCTTTCAAAATTACATTATAGTTACTTGATAAGCGAGTCTGGAGCTCATCCCGGAAGAATTCAAGCTCTTTCTGATTAACAACTCGTGTATTACCTACAAATTGAAGAAAAACAAGTTGAGATGGGAAAAAGTTAGCTCCTTTATTATAGAACACATAACAAAACATGCCAGCATACAAGAAAACAGAGTAAATAACATCCCGTTGACATTCACCACCTACAAAAACACTTTGATATCAAGTAGTAGGTACTTGAGGGTAAGCTTTTATGCATGACTGCTAGTCTTATGATCTTTCTCTACCTAAGAGATATCTTTAACGTATGTATCATACTGTTAAAGCCTTTACGCAACAAATTTATCTACTAATATTGAATAAGAGTTTACAATCACTTATATTTTTTCAAATGCATTTTTTTAAGTAGTCTTTCTTAAGCAGAAGTAAGCAAGAGCGTAGCGCTTCACTGGAGTAAGCAGGAGTAAAGAGAAGAAGCACATCTCTTTATAGGGGCTTCATGTTGTAATAAATTGCTAACGAACGCTAGAATTGGGATCTACACACAAGTAAATCAAATAATTATAAAAAAGAAGTCCAGAAAGAAGAGAAGTTCATATACCGAACCAGCGGCGATCAGGCTGAATTCGAGTAGAAGGCAACTCCTTGGATTGCAAATCATGTTTGAGAATTGTTCCTTTAGCGTCTCGCTTTGGCCTGGTTTTGTACATCTTGAGCCGCCGCACAGTGGAGGCGCTACGGCCGCCTTTGGTTCCTCCACCATTATCTCTGTTGGCGTCGAGAGAATGCTTCGGTTTTCCCGATACATTCACCGATTTCTCCCTCTTTTTCGCCATCTTCTCTCAGTCTACAAACAAAAGGATACGAAAATTGCAGATAAGATATGTTGGTGGAGGTATGTATATAGTTGTAAAACCCTAGTTCAAAACTCTACAAAAGTAAAAAAAAGCTGAATACCCGAACAATAAGCTAGGGCTTCCCAGAAAAGGGAGGATATGTGGGGAAGGATACGTCTCTAATTTTACAAACACGTTACTTCAAATCTATTGATTAACAAATTATTTTAACATAATTTTCCGCTCTACACAATATTTTAAAGTAGAATATACCCTATCAATAATTTATAAAATATTTATAGAATAGTTTGTGTCTCTAACATTATTCATATGTTATAGTAGTAGTATTTTATACTCCCTCTCTAGCTAATTAGACGTTTTAGAGATGGACAGAAGAATTATCTAAGAATTAAAATAATGATTATAAAATATTAAATATAGTATTTAATTGTCTATAATACTCTTAAATCTTTTGTTGGGATAAGGAGAGTTTTGTTGGGATAAGAGTACAGAAATAGTTTAAAGTATCAAAAAATAGGCAAAGTAATAAGGGGTAAGTTTGGAAAAATTATTATTAATTCTTCTAGATTTGAACACGTTAAATAATTAGACACAAATGAAAACTCTAAAACATCAAAGATGTATCCCAAATCGAATGATTTATTATTTCTAAATTCAAAATCAATTAAGTAAATTATGTAGATTTATTTATGACAGTTTCTGAATCGAAAAATATTTAATAGATGGGTCATTCGTCCAAGACTATTACGTAGTGACCTTATTAATATATAAAAATATATATTATTAATAATTAAAAAAAAATAAAAATCTCATTTTTTATGAACTAAAACATAATAAAAATGAGTTACAATATTAATAAAAGTGATTAATTTTAATATTACAATTTTTTTAGTAAAAAAAATTTAAAAATTGGGTCAATTAATATCGGTGGTGAACGGACCAACCCGAATTTTGATCAAAACTTCCAAATTGAACCGAAAGGCAAATTGATTTTAATTTTTACCAATCCCATTTTAAAACAATGCTAAAAGTACCAACTAGAGAGAGAATGAGCCTCTAGTAATTGGACAGAATGTAGACTAGGTTTTGCAGGTTTTTACTAGACAACTTATTTTTTCTAATCTGTAGTTTTTGTTTTTATTAGGCAATGAATCATATGTTGACAATAATATTTTGCAAAACAATATTGTCAAAATAGGAGTACAAATGTTACCATTATAATACTAGATCTCAATTTAGTTTCCTCCAATATACCAATCATTTTTTTATATAACTTAGCCAAAACTAAAAAAAAAAAAAAAAAAATAAAAAATTACAAGAATTTCTACAAGTTTTTGGAATTCATGTACACAAATTTATATAATGCAATTAATCACGGTGTTCGAGTAGCATTTCCACCATGCATGCAAATATTGTGATTGAGTTGTTAAAACTTTCATTCTAATTAGTAAGCATCTTGCATGAATAGATTTTCTTTTTTCGAGACTCAGTTTTATTATAATTAATCTTCAACATTTTAAGTATTTCCTACTCATATATGCATGGCATAATATTAATTATTTATTTATGATTTGACACATTATTTTATATGTTATAAAATACAAAACTAAGTTAGACTTTTTAAAATTTTATTTTGAAATATTTTTTTGATTTGAGATATTCTTTTAGACTCTTAATTGATACAAGTTCATTTAATTTTAAATAATATAATTTTAAAAATAATAAACCATCTACAAAGTAATACTACTAGTTACAAATTAATTACAAGTTTTATTATTTTCAAAATGTTAATGAATGAAATAAATTCTGAATTTGAAAATTCTTTTTTTTAAATCATTTTGAAGAGTACAATATAATCTCATAATTAATTCCGTAACCACTAATTAATTATCAAGTCGATCCTCACACATATTTGATAAATAAATTTAAACAAAAAGCTCAGACATAATACGATTTTTTTTTTCATGTTTTTTTTTTTGCATAATAAGATTATTATTTTTCAAGTAATGTTTTGTATTCCATGACTTTATTTTTAAGAAATTGTTAAATCCACAACAGAAAATGTTATTTCCATAATAAAAGTGTTGCTATAGATCTTCACCGTCGCTATACATCTACAGCGACACTTTTGTTGTGAAAATAACAAAAAATATTATGGATTTAAAAATTCCCTATTTTTATAGTACATCAAATGAGAATTATACAGAGCGAAAGCATTCTCGGTACTAACCTTACACCACCCAGAAAAAAAGAAAGGGTGTAAAGTACAGAGGCCACCAACATGTTTCCATCTTCTATTAGTAGATTACTTCAAAGAAAAAAAATACAAATTTAGTCCACTGCTTTGCCATATAAAACCTGCTTCAAGAATGGTTAGGTTTTTGGATTGTTTGCCAAAATATGTAACACTACATACAGTTAGTCAGGTCAGTCTTTTACAGTCAAACTTGTATTTTCAGACGGCAAATCTGTGGCGTCTGCTTCCAACGCTAATCTGAACTTGAGAGTCTTATGGAGGCGAGCAACTGGCTGGACTTGCTTAGCCGAAGATTGTTTTGGTTCTATTATGCATCTGCTTGAGAAAAGGTTTGCTTCAGACGGTCCGGTCTCCTCGTGAACTACTGGAGTGGCATCTGAAACAAGAGTTGGCTGCTCTCAATCAAAAACCAAATATATCACAAAGTACTAATGCGTTAAGAACACAAAAGTTTATTTTAAACAAAAAAAAAGAGAATATAATTAAATCTATGATGTAAAGCAGATACGGGTTATGATCTTATAAGCATCCCTGTACTCTGGCAATCAGAATAATTAAATGCAAACAGCCACTTTTGAAGCCTACTAATATCACCAATGAACTATGTCTTATAAGGGGAACGGCCCTTGATCCACAAACTCTCTCTCTCTGTACCATTCTAATACTTCGGGTAAAATGCAAATGTTGCCCTGAGGCCTGAACTTTAGGTGTTTTTTTGAACTCAAAATCTCAGATTTAAAATTTTGGACATGAGACCACTCAAGCACCACAAGACTAACTGTTAGATTATCCTAAGAAATAAGTTTTGTACTAGATCAATTCATTATTATTATTATTTTGAAAAACTCCCACAAGATCTGTTGGTAATTATCTTCTCAAAACTACTCGTTAATTCAAAATAATAGATATGGGCAATAGATTAATTACACAAGAAATAAAAATCAAACAAACAATTACTGACCCCATTCCCATTCTCAGCCATCTCCGCCCAAAATGAGGCTTCTTCTTCTCCAACCTCGATAATAAAATCTAGTCGGAATCCACAATTTCATCGGATTCTACCATTAACATCTATGAAACCACCCATAAAATTAAATGAAAGCCCAAATCAACAACAAATAACAAACTCCCATAAATCAAAAACCAAATCAAACCTCACCTCAGTTCTGTACACATACCCAACAGTCCCAAATTAATAAATTCTTCTTGTTGGGTTTTGTTGTAGGGCAATAACGTGGTTGGAGAGAATAGATCAAAGATGAGAAGTTCAATGAATTGGAATATGGTAAAGATGAAGCTTCCTTCGTGGTGGATTGGCTACATAATGGTTAGTAGAGGTGACAGATTTTTTCTGGACCGATTCCTTATCTTCTGATTTTGATTTTGTTTCTAGTTTAGTATGTTACTTCATTTATTTAATCTTATTTTCTTTTTGTCTTTCTTTTTTCTAAAAAGAATTCTGTTTTGCTTTTGTTTTAATATTGCTTTTCTTTTGCGTTTGAATTGGAATCTGATCTCAAATTAAAAGCAGTTTGCAGATCTGGAATTTATTGCTTTGTAGCTCTCCGGTTGAAATCGGAATCGGAACCCGAAACAGGGGAAGATTTTTGATTCAAAGAAACAGGGGATTTCTATTTTCTTTAGGTAGCTTTCCTCTTTTCATTCCTCACGAATTTCTGAGATGATGGCCACTGAACGCGAAAGATGTTGTAATTTTTTGTATAAATTTAGAGAACCTAACTTCTGGAGATTTGAAATTGTTGAGCTTAGATGAGAGACGACAATGGAGATGATGGTGCTTTAAATTAATGGGTATAAATGTCTTTTAATAATCTGGCGAGGATGGGGAAATGAATTGTTTTGGTTTAAAATTTAATACTCGAGTAAATTTAACGGTTAGGCTTTTGGTGCTTGAGTGATCTCATGTCAAAATTTTCAAATTTGAGGTTTTGGGTTCAAATCTTGGGAAGAACCATGTTTTTGGCAATTAATTTGAAAAATGTGCCGCATGTGCCATATAGGCAGGTCAACGCACATATGGCACCTGGGGACTCAATATCCAAATTTTCGAATAGAAAGAGGCTCGATTTGCGTTGACCAAAATAAAGGAGCTCAATACACAAAAACACCTAAAGTTCAGGGGCCACATTTGCATTTTACCCCTAATACTTCTATAAAGATTTAAAAGTTTAAATTATTAAGTGGCAAATTTTTTTATTATCCGTCATATCGAACTTGGTTTTTTCAAAAAGATATTATTTATTAGAGTGTCAGCTATAGATTGAAACCATGCAAAAGAGTCACCGTGTACGATGGTCATATGGATTTATTTTTCTTGCTCAAAAATAGGAGGAAAAGAAAGAGAAAACTTGTTATTCTAGCTCTTTTGCATCAAAAAAGAGAATGGTAAACTATAAGAACAAAACAATGTCGATGAGTATAAAATTCTTAAAATAAGAATGCCTAGTTCCTTTAAATAGATATGTTAGAGTAATGAGAAACAAAATTGACTCACCACTTTCATTGAACACAAGGTATGTCCCAATTGTTTCTTCATATTCCCCAACCTGCAAACTCAAGTACCGGTAAATCATTACTTATTCTCAGCATCCTCGCATGGCCAAATCTGAAAACAGGTAAAAGGAGGGGAAAAGAGAAAAAAGGTGGGGCAAAAACAATTCCATAAGTGAGATTCGACCATCTCTGATCAACCATAGTTTAGATAAGTAGCTTCTGCCGAACAAAGCGATACTCACTACAAAAGACTGGAATGCATAGATCTGATCCATTATGCATTCATGCTGCATATGAGAGCACTGTATTTTGGAGTTACAGGAAGTCTATTTCACAATACCGCATGACATAGAAAGAATTTAGAGTGAACTCTTCAAAACGAGCACTTCAGGTGAGGGAATGAGTGAAGGTGCCAAAAATATTCCATCTCCCTATTCCTCCCCTTTCTTCTTTCTCATTTTCTTTTAGTTCAACTTCCACTAACATATTCATGCTATGAAGCTGTTTCCGATTTATAGTCTTGCAGGAGAAATAGAGAGAGAATAAAGATAGATTGGGGGAGAAGTTTCAATTCATTTCATTGATAATCCATCCTAATACAAAACCAAGCATCTTATAGGCATAACTAATAACTTACATAGCGAATAAATCCTAGCCTTTCATTCCATTTCTAATCTTAGTAATTCATTTTTTTACTAACTACTCCCTCCTATCCTAAATAAATGACGTTTTAGGGAGTTTAATTTTATTCTATATAAGTGTCGTTTTGGAATTTCTATGCAATATTGCACTATTTTTTTCCTAATTTACCCCTCTATTTAATATGCTTAGTAAATGCAATTCTATGAACCATTTTACCACATATACAACCAAAGTTCCATTAACCCATTAATTGCCTTCATCTTTGACCATTACCTTTTTTATTCATTTAAATACGTTGTTGTAGAACTGAACATAAGCACACAAATCTCCGTCGTAGTAAAGCAACAACCTCCGTGGTTGTAGTTTTTTCCAGCTTCCCATTGACACTTCTTTTCAATAAAGCATTGTAAATTTCCCATCTTTTTCCATTTGATAGGTTTTTCTTTGATTTTCTTACTCTTTCTTCTTCTTGAGATAGCTCAATATTTTCTGCATGTTAGAAAGATTATGATTACAGATAATGAAGTGAAGTGCACACAAAATGAAAAAGTATTACCTGGCTCCATGGTTGGAAGCATTGTAAATTGCCCATCTTCAATGTTTGATCTTCAAATGGTGACTCATAGTCTTCATTTGGAAACATATTTAAATCCAATACATCATCTGAAGAAGCATCTCCACTTTCGTAGTCGAATGGCAATTGTCTCTTATTGTTTATATTGAAAGCAATGAATGGATGTAGAATGACAATTGCTTAGTTTCATATCAATATATAGACATTACGGGTTATGAAAAATTGTTTTGGCTCCATTGCAAAATTTTAAATTTTACTCCATTAGAAAATTTTGTTTACTGGAAGCCATAAAAATTTCAGTTTTGACTCCAATCAATTACAGTTTTGGCTCTTCAGGTTGGCTCCAATTGCAACACTTATTTTTACTGAAGTTAAAACTCAAAAAATTGATTTACATTGGGAGATGAGGAAGGAACGTTGAAGGGAATGTAATAATGGGGAGAATAATGGATCTCCATTATTCTCCCCATTTTGTGTTGAGAGAGAAATAATTAATTAGGGATACAAAAGACATTTTGTGTTATTTCTTAATAAGTGTGCTTAATTCTAAAATGTCATTTAATCTGGATAGGAGGGAGTATTTTAATACTAATTTATCCAATGCATCTTTTACTGCAATAAGGTCAAGATGCGTAACAATACTCCGCTCTCCAAAAACCACCTTGTCCTCAAGGTGGGAATCTTGTTGCCCTTGTGAAATAATAGTCCAAATGTTGCATGCAATGGTAAGGTACCAAGCAATAGAAGCGAACAGGCTTAGCAAAAACATGATCTTCAATGATGTCAACATCATATGCTATCACCATCCTACCAATAAATGATCCAGGTTTTGCAAATTGATAGTAATGTATACATGTATGTATTGCTGTTATTTCATCCTCAGACTTGTACTTCTTTGCTTCCTGTCTTCCTGAACCACCTGCTTTAGAACTTCAAGTGATACACACGTAGAAATTGCACAAAAATTATTTCCTTGCTGCATTTTAAAATAGTCAACACCCAAGCCTTCTACCCATGAGCTCTTAATAAACCAATATGGGAAACAATTTTCCACCACATTCCAAGCTGTAAAATCTGCTTGATTTCCATCTATGGCATGGTATACAAGCTGTCCATTAGCCAAAAAAATTTCCTTCTCAAGAGCAAGTGCATAGGTTGCTTCAAATAAGCTTCCACAAATAATGAAAATGTGACTTGTATGTTGATGCACAAGATTAGATAGAGCAGGGCCCAAAATGGATAGGAGTATCGTTGCACCACATGTGATGACAATAAGCCACATTTCAAAAATCACCTTGCCCTCAAGGTGGAGCTGAAAGTTGTCTACGTTAACCCATTTGCTTCTATGCAATGCAGGGGTTGTCTCCAAGATTGGTTAGCAACATTCCCCCTGGATCAAAACTAAATCATGGAATTGTACACATTTGTGTCTCACCATTGCTAGCTTCACTATACTCTCCTTGTTGTTCTTCAACATGTACCTTGAATAGCCTAATAAATGGCCTAATTCCGATATGAACAACCACCCTGTCGACTACTAGAACACTGCCATCCCAACAATATACTTCCTTGACCTCTCCATTAGCACCACCGGATACTCCGACGGCTATTGTGCCTTTAATGATCTCCTTGTTTATATAATCTCTCCTATAGAATGAAATGATGCCAACAACGAAAAGACAAAGCATGAACCATGGATCCGGGTAAAAGATTGTTACCTCTAAATTGTTGATCTCTGTCACTGCACCAACTTTGTGATCTGTGTATCCTTCCCCAACAATCATGGCTTCAATTTGTGTCAAGGCCCCAATTGCGTGAACACGAATGCACCCCAATGTACGCTTCAATGCATTCCAAGATTTTTCTTCTAAGAAACTACACTTTGAGACCAATCTCAAGATGCATAGCTCAATTATGTTCATATATAAACTGAAAGTTGGATGAAAAGGAGCATGTAAAGATGAAAACGAAATCAGACCATATGTATTCATTGATGAGATTACTTCTTGGTCATACAGGACACCATTTTTCACTTCATTCCCATCTCCAATTATTTCATGATTTTTATATATGGCTACAAGTTGTTGGGCAATAAAAGAATTCTTAAACCCAAATGCCTGGGCATAGGTTGCTTGGAAAGCTACATTAGTGCTACCCAATTTCAACAATATTTCCTTCTCTTTTTGTGAATACAGCAAGGCTGCCCAACCACCAGTATTCAGAAAATATGGTTTCAATAACCGGCGTTGAAATTTAGTACTTCCAAGCTGACCAAGATACACTTGAATGATTACTGCTCCACGCAGTCCAAGAAAACCTATTTGTGAACAGCTCAATTCTTTTTCGTTGATGCTTGTAATCCACCCGCAACGATGATATGCCACAAAAGTAATGTCAAAGAAGATCAGCCGTAGTACATGAGGAATGAATCCAGTTGCACCTGTTATCACCACTTGACTTTGTTTTAGATATATTCTTTCCACAACCTCTATTTTTACCTCATTAAACTTAGCACTCTCCACTGGTTTATCTTCCCATTCTTTTGAGTTTCCAAAAAAAAAAACTTTGTATCCTCAACGAATTGCCAAGCTATAAGGAATTGCATGCTCTGTATCACCCTTAAGTAGCTATCAAGAATTGAATGCTCTACCTCATAGCTAAATTGAATTTTGTTCATGTCTAATAGAGTTGCCATTATCACTTTAGCCCCTCCCAGGCCGTGAGCATTTATCTGACTTCTCAATTCAAAAGTCTTCCCTCTTTCACCCCAATACAAATCAAAATGCTTCGATTCAGATTGTTTAATAAATTCATATGGATTAATGGATACCCCATAAATTGTAGACCTCTTCAAAGCTTGTTTAAAAAGGACATACCCTTCCCTTTGAAACTGAAGAACTCCAATTGGTATAATAACCACCCCTGCAATTTGGTTTTCACCAAGTTAAGGAACACATGGAGCAACTACGTTCTCGAGATTATACATCCATTCAGATCCATTCATCCCTAGAGAAACATCAATTGAATTGCTTCTCATACTAGTGCCACCAAACTCCTTGATAGTGTTATTTGAATCAAGCTGCCAATTTCCTACTCTTTTATTCATTTCTCAAATTTTTAGCAACTTCTAAATTTATTTTCTCCTCATTTTGTGCATATGACAAGGCATTCCATCCACAATTATTCAGCGAATATGGTACCACAATGCTCTCAAGCTTCCCTCTTTCACCCTAATACAAACTACTTTCCCTTAATTTAGATTTCCAAGAGTTTTTATCCATCCGCAACATTGCATCAAACACTCCACAGTCCACATTACACCAGGCATTGTGGCAAAAATTAAATGGTTGAGATCACCACATCTAGGTGTGATAAGATTTAAGGTATGTAAACAAATGTCATATAAAGCTTCATAGTCTAGAACCATGCACTCATCTGCATTTTCAACCAACTGATGAACCAACAAAGTTGCATTGTAAGACTCAACCACATTATTAAATACTAGAAATCCTTGTAGACAATCACAATTCCTGGCTTCTTTCCTCACAACATCTAGCATAGAACCAATCAACTCAGTTCCTTCAATGTAATGCCCTTTTGCCTAGTTGTTACCCATATCAGATTGGACAAAAACAAAGTTGCCTAAACAGATGATCTGAAACATTCTCTCATTTATCTCTGGCTGCAAATACATGTAGTCGAAAATTCGACTCTCATTCTCAACAAGCTTATCAAATTTGTTCATATTCTCCATATTTTCAACAATTATCAACTTATTAGTACCATTGGCAGACTCAATATCAACAATTAGCTCCTTTGGTTTCCTAGTTAACCCACAAATAACACTTATTGGAATTTCAGCCCCACCTCCACTATCATTGCACTTTGGCGGATATTGATTAGTTACAACATACAAATAACCCTCCCTCTCGGCATAGCTAGAATTTAGAATACTCTTAGGCATATCATCAAACACCTTGCCCACAATACTAAACTCATTTTGATTTGTACAAAATTTCCCCACAACCAGGTTACTTGCTAGAAAAGGAGACAAATCGACTTACGAGAAGATAATTACATTTGACTTGCTCCTTTAGTTCTTCAACTTGATTATTGAGTGGAGTTGGGTCTTCAATTTTCTCCTTAAAGCCTTCCTCATCCCCATCATCCACGACAACTGGATCAATTTGTTGAATCTGCAATTGAGTTTGGTGGACCTCTTCCTCTTCACAATCCACAACCTCATCATCTAAATCATATTCTAACTCCACGGTTTCAGTTACTACGCATAAACAGTCATACTCTTCCGTATAGCCACAAATAAGCACTTTTCGATTATGCTTCGGATCAGATTTCAGGCGAGCTTGCTTCATATCTTCAACAAATTGATTAGCAAATTTTGTCATAGATTCTGAAAATCTCTCCAAAAATTTGTTCAAAGCAGCCACTGTGGGATCAGGTTACATGGATTCATCTTTCATTTCTCTCAATGAGAGCACCATTGTTACCGATTTATAGTCTTGCAGGAGAAATAGAGAGAGAATAAAGATACATTGGGGGAGATGTTTTAATTCATTTCATTGATAATCCATCTCAGTACAGAACCAAGCATCTTATAGGCATAACTAATACCTTATATAGCAAATAAATCCTAGCCTTTCATTCCATTTCTAATCTTAGCCATTCATTTTTTTACTAACTATTTTAATACTAATCTATCCAATGCACCTTTTACTGCAATAAGGTCAAGGTGCGTAACAGAAGCACCCTCTGAAATGGAGCTAGGAGAATACAAACCTCACTGCATGTAAAACTACAAGGTTATGTACCAAACCTCTGAATTGGATACATAAAGAATACTAAACCTCACTGAAGAGAACACTACAAGGTTATGTAGGTAACTCTTTTTTGTGAAATTCTTTGTTTAATGTTCAGCAATGCATAGGTTCAACTAAATGCTTCTGCACACCGATTCATTTCATCTAGGATCTGAAACATCATTAACTGCTTCAAATTTTCTCTGTACTAATTTTCTACATCACACCGTGAAACAACAACTTACTAACACTATGACATCTGATGCCTTTATGTTCCAAATTGCATAAAGTCAGAAACCTAAATTTGATAATATTAAAACGGCAAAACTAATGATTTAGCCACTATAGTTGGCAGCTTTTATTTATTATACTACTAAACTTTTAATTTCTCAAATTACACAAGTAAACTAATTAAAAAAGAAGAAGAAATTGGGCCCTTCTGTTAAATTGACTAAACGTAAGTTAAATTATTTCAGGTTTTTTTCCTACGTGCCACGTAAAAGAAAAAGAAAAAAGAAAAGAAAATGATATGTCTATAAATCTATAAATGTATATTACAGATATTAAATAGATCGAGAGAGATAGGAAGCAACACTAATTAACCGAGAAGGAGCCCAACTTTACTCCAGTCGGTAACATCACCACCAGCGAAATCAAAGAATTCAAATCCAAAAACAGTCAACCCTAATGTCTCCTCCACTGCCCCTTCACTTCTCATTCTCCCGATAGTCGAAGCAAGTGGTCTCATTCGCCTCGATACTACTAATTCCTCCGTTGTCGCACCCGCTTACTTCCACCGCACTGCCGTAGAATTAGTTTGTCGTAGGAGTAGGAAACACCTTTCTCACCAACATCGGAACATTCGGAACTGACTTATTCATCGCTGTCACTAATTCAAGAGGAGGATCGATGATGAATTGGGGGAGGTGGGGATGGATGAAAGCTATGTTCCATTCCTTCTCCGTCACTAATTAGCAAGAAGAAAATGATGAGTTGGATGGGGAATGGATTTCGCCGTCGCCGGGGGTGAGTTCTTTGATGTTGTTGGTTGCGGGTGAAGGTTGGGGCAAGAGAAATTCCTTGCTTTTGTCCTGGTAGCTTTTCTTCAATTATGGAGGTTTTATTAATACTGGTGATAAAAAAGAAGGAAGAGAAAGTATGGATATACTAAACCACGTAAGCACAGTACAACCTATGTCATTTTCTTTTCTTTTTCCTTTTTCTTTTACCAACCACGTACGAATCCACATGAAACAATTTAACAGACGTAAAGTCAATTTAACTGAATGACCCAACTGCTTTTTTTTTTAATTAGTTTACAGGTGTAATTAGAAAAATTAAAAGTTCAGTGGTGTAATAAATAAAAGTTGCCAACTATAGTGACAAAATCATTAGTTTTGCCATATTAAAACCTTCAGCTTCTGTACTCTAAAAAACAATCAGAGAGAGTGAAGAACATTACGAATGAGGAAAAATGAAAACAGTATCCGAAGTGTATAACATACAGTTAAGTATCTACAATGTGAAAAAGAGAGTTTCAAGTGCAGATCTCAAAGTGAACAAGTTTTGCAAGCCATAACTCACCAATTTGAGTTTGTTATTAATAATCAATGTTGGGTTCAACGTGTCCAGGCCCTGCAGTTTCACAATAAAACAGAATGTATTAACTGGCATTAATAATATGCTAATTCACTGAGGACTACAAAGAAAAATCATCCTCTGCCTCCTTCCAAGACAGAGTAATTTAGTTTTTCGTTAATTGCAGTTTTTAGAAAATAATTGAGAAATACTAAAAGCACTACGAAGGAGTAAATTTTTCTCAGGAGGTTAAATATATTTTTCGTTGATTCTAGGGTAGAAATTCTCCCTTAGAAGAATTTTGCATTAGAAGTCAAGAGTCCATAATTTCATATATGCAAAATCTTAGCAAAGAGCTAATCCTTGATATTTCCAAAGTTTTTTTATAAAAAAAAATCTCAATATCAATGTATGTTCTAACTTAGAAAGACTAGTTATTCTATATAAGAGCATGAAATGCTAAGTAATATCTTGACAAAAGGCTTTTAAACAAGGCAAACAATACATCTATTAATCGTGATAACATCAAGAGTAATCACAAACTTTAAAAGGGGAAAAAATATTAATAAAAAAAAGTAGAAGAAGTAATCTAGATTCTTAGACTTACAGATAGAACATAAGGTGCATTTGGCTGAATGTCAACTTGCTCAGAAACAGCATTCAGATCAAGTAATACATACTCTTCTTCATTCTTCTCGGAATCATGGGATTTCGACATGGTCGTCATTACCTGTACAAATGGGGACATTGAAGGTTAAAGACAGTTAAGCTTTGGAGTTTTCACAAGGCAAAGATATGCATTACCAATTGAGTACTCCTATAACATACAGGTCTTCTAAAACTAATTTTCAAAGAGTATTACTAACCTATTCTGGCCATTCTGCACAAAGGATATGATACAATATGTCACAAAAAACTCCCAGTTCTACAGTAACTACACTATTTGGATCCTAAAAGGTATACTACCAGTGACTGAAAGTGTCTGCCACTGTCAATGTCTTAACAGCTTGGTCCAATCATCTCCAATTTTTTTACTTTAAACATCGAATCTGCTCGTTAAACTAACCCAATGCACTAAAATTAATGAGACTTTTTACTGTGTTTGATCCATAACAACTAATTTGAGATGAATTAAATTTGCTGCATCTCTACATACCGATAATAATCATAAACAATGCTACAATTTCATCTACTCTTATAAGCCAATTCCAAAATCAAATCAAACAGAATACAAAAATCTAATCAAATTTCCATATAGAAACGTGAAATATTGATAAATTAAACTTACTCACAATTCGGCTAATATTCTTCGGTACTGAAGAACAGCCCCGACGAAAATCGATGCCGGAACCTCGTCGCAGTGATTCCTTGTTCTCCCCGTGGGTGATGATTAATGGGCTTTCTTTGGTCTGTCGCTTAATGGGTTTGAGTTAAAATCAAAGGCCTTCAGCATATTGGGCCGTTATTGGATTTGAGAAATAATGATACAGATCATTTTACAGGCCAAAAATTAGTCTAGGTCGGGCCGGTCCTAAAATTATGGGTCCTTAACACTAATATATATACAATTAAAGCTATGACGCCCAAAATAGGTAGATACATCACCCAATCATGCCAAATACATTGGATATAAACAAATGCAACTTGAAGAATACAATTATTGTGCAAATATACGACAACACATAAAGCTGTGAATTTGAATACAAATATTATACAATGTATAATATACAAACTCAAAAGGAGTCCTCATTATTATTATTATTGTTACATTATTTTACAAAATAGTGAGGACTACTAAAATAACTATCCTGAACCATCACTCCATACCTTATTAGTTCCTCGCTATGTTCTCACCTCCTGATAAGAAAAATGGAACAAAAAGAAAAAGGGTGAGCTCAACTAGCTCAGTAAAGAATATTATGACTAAGATAATATACAACAATTTATCATTGGTCTTCAACAAGGAAAAATTTGATAAAATATAATAGACAACAAGTTTTAGATCAACAACTGCAGCGGAAACAACAATCCATTAGAAGAGTCAATTAGAGAATGAATTTTACTATCTTCTAATATTTAAAAGTCCATCATCAATATTTTATCCCTGTAACATCAATTAATATACATCTTGAATCAAATATTCATCTTTGCACTACAGGCCAAAGATATTCATTTGTATCACCAGTTGATCATGTTCATCTCAACACCTATTCATTTTGCACTACGGGCCAAAGATATTCGTTAATCATTAATCTTTGCACTACATGCCAAAGATATTCATTTGTATCACCAGTTGATCATGTTCATCTCAACACTTGTTCATCTTTGCACTACGGGCCAAAGATATTCGTTAATCATTCATCTTTGCACTACAGACCAAAGATATTCACTAATATCATCATTTAGGACTGAGGATGATGAAAAATGTGAGACCCCAAATTTTATGAATAAAGATTTATTTTTCTCGATTTTTTTTTAATATTATGGTGTGGATTTTAGATAATGTTATAGTTGTGGTTAGTATTTATAAATTTTGTAAAGTATGCAAGTTGTCATATTATATTCGATTGGTCGGGGAATATTTGTTTTATCAGGGAATATTCGTGCAATGGCACAATCATTGGTGGACCCCGCAACGGAATTATTGTCTGATTGAGAAAACGACAAAAATACTTTATGAAAATAACGGCGGAAGTTTTACCGTTAATTGTTGAAACACCCGGTGTTAAAAAATGCGATGTCTGGCGTGGTTGCGTAGAAGACGCGCGGTATTGATTATTGATGCTTACGTGATAAGTCGATCGGTTTTGTTTTATTGGTATTATTAATGTAATAAAAGCAGAATACTTTTATAAAGTTATTCTATAAATAGAATATATTATATTCTATTACGCATAGTATTGCATAGTTCTGCGTAGTATTTTGTATAGTAAAATCTTTTATATAAAGCAGAATACTTTTATAAAGTTATTCTATAAATAGAATATATTATATTTTATTATGCATAAGATAGTATTATAGATGCATGCATAATAAAATCTTTTTATATAAAAAATGTAATACTTTTATAAAGTTATATCATTTTATTAGACAATAATTAGAATATATTATATTTTATTATGCATAGTGTTTGTAAAGGCTCTGCATAGTGTTTGCGATAGTAAAATCTTTTATAAAGTTATTCGTTTTATTAGATTATAAATAGAATATATTATATTTTATTTAAAAGATGTTGCTTTAAATATGGACCGTCCGATTAAAGTAAATCAAATCGACCATTTCATGAGTTAGTTCTTATGCAATCCATTTTTCTATAAATAAAAGTTTATTCATTCATTATTTATTCACGAATTCAATTGAAACTCTAGAGAGAGAAACTATAGAGAGAAAGAAGAAAAGTGTTCTCTACTATTTCACTACTTATATCCAAAGACTCTTCTTTCTAAGGTAGAGAATATTATTTGTTGTACTCGTAAGGGGTACTCTTTCTTTCTTATTTATGAAGAGAACTTCTGTTATTCCATTCTTTATTATTCTGTTGGAATAACCTATATATGCGGGCTACCCTATACTTGATGAAATTCTTATGTTATTTCATTCTTTATTATTCTGTTAGAATATCCACGCCAATGCGTTTACGCCTAACCCGGGTTCCATTATTTATTATTCCGGTTTAATATCACATGCGTGCGTGCGTACATGGGACACAGTTCCATTATTTATTATTACATTGGAATAATCGTGCATGTGGTTTATCGCGTGCGTGGTGAATTCTTACGTTATTCCATTCTTTATTATTCATTGGAATAACACATACATGTGGATTACCACATGCATGGTGAATGACCCTTCGTATTCATTTCTTATTAAATTGTGGAAATGAGCTATCTACGTGGATTACCGCATGGCGGGTGAAAATCCATTGCAGTTTCATATATTCTATGATACTCTTTTGGTTAAAGTTTTGGCTTATATACTTCATGAAATTAGTGGAATATCCTCGATATTTCAAGGCTTCATCCAAAGATCTTTTCATGAAAATATTCTTACGAGCATTCTTGAATTTTACTCTACAAAGCAGTATCATGTTGACAATTTGGACATTATCAGTTCCTAGATAAATTAATTCTTGAACTTGTTTTTTTAATTCTTATATCATTGTCATCATCCTCATGTTTCTTTTTTTGAAAGTCATATGTGGCCTGTAGTGCATAGATGGACTTGGTATGATTATGACTAGGGATTATTCGGTATAATCATAACCGTAATGTTACAAATGATGTGAAAAAAAGTCCTCATTGGCCCGTAGTGCATTGATAGGCGCTTTTTTGGTATGATTATGGCTATGGATTCTCTTTGGCCAGTAGTGCGATGATGAATTGTTTTATGGCATGATCGGAATGATTGATGAAAACATGATTATCTTTAGTAGTAGTGCATGGATAATTCGTGGTCGTGATATTAAAGAATATCCTTGGCACGTAGTGCGCAGGATGATTTGATGATGTGGATTATTTATTAAGTTGAGTCTCAAACGATAAAAGTGATGAAAAACCTTTTAAATCATGAAGATAATAGATTTTATTTTCTACTTGACTCTTCTAATGGATTGCTTGTTCATTGCAGTTTAAACTTGATAGTTATTATATTTTATCGGTTTAACACTATTGAAGGCTAACGATAAATTATTCGCATTATCTTAGTCATAATATTTCTTCTTGGGCTAGTTGAGCTCACCCTTTCTTTCACCGTTCTCTTGCGGAAATGAGAAGCGTATTTGGGACTAGTCGGGGAACAGAGTGATGGTCCTAGATGTTTGCATTAGTAGTCCTCACTATTCTCGTGAAATAGTGTGATAATAATTATAACGAGGACTTCTTTTGAGTTTGTATACTCTAGAGGATAGTATTTGTATTCAAACTCACAAATTTATGTTTTGTCGTATTGTATACCCATCGTTGTATAATTAAGTTGTATTTGAATTACGCTACGATCCATCGGCGACTCAAGATGGGTGATGTATACCTAATTTTGGGGGCGCCACGGTTGGTATCGAGCTTAGGATATGATCCTGGCTAAGATGTGAGACTAGAACTAGGAGGGGAGAGATGGGGAATTCTTCGCTAGTATGACTACTTAAGTTTATTTGGTATTTAATTGGTGGCCGTAGTATAGGGATAATATGTGATATGTTAATTAACCCTTGTTTTATGGCGTTGTTTGAAAATGGCATCCGAAAATGCTTAGATAAGAAATGAAGCACATGAGACCGTTGAGTTAGCTCAACCAAAAGGTAATAACCAACAACACGATAATAATCATCACCAATTGGCAGCCGGCCATGAACAATGATAACCATCGTGGGGAAATTATCATGCCAAGAATGGTAACCACTTGGTGGTAATCATGGCCAAGATAATAGAAGTGGAAATTTCAAGAAGAAGGTCATTTAGATCGATTTTTGTCAGTATAGTGAAGTCAAGTCCATTTGGGACGGTGGTACCAAATCGCGGATCTGAACAAAACAAAGTTTCGGTGGTTTCGGGAAGAGCGTTTTTCGTGACTTCTCAAAAAGCGAGTAACTCCGACGAAGTTTAGCACAGGTTAGTTAATTATAAATTTTTGAAGTTTATACCTTATTAGATCTGGGTTCAACCCATTCTTTTATCTCTCTTGCTTGCACTCAACGTTTAAATTTGACCCTAGAGAAGTTAGACTTTGACTTATTGGTTGAAACTTCGTTAGTAGAAACCTTCGTTACCTCCACTGTTTATAAATCTTGTTTAATTCAAATTGTCACTTTCACGTTACCTGTCAATCTTATCTCTTTGAAAATACTTGCTTTTGATGGGATTTTAGGAATCGATTGGTTAACTACTCATCATGCTTTTCGTAAGGTTGTTAGCTTTCATATTCCTAACCAACCTGTTATGCGAATCCAAGCAACCAAACCACTAAAGTCAATCATTGTCATATCAAGCCATAAGTAAAGAGCCCCAATCCTTTCGTTGTTGACTTTCTTGTTTGGAATGCACCGAAGCCAGACTTTCTGTAGGCAACGTCGTGAATGACGATGGCAAGTTGATAGGTATCAATGTTGTTAGGTTTGTAATATTCATGAACGCAATAAAATTGCAAAATTATGCGGAAACGTGTAAAAATCAGAGTTTTAAAATTTTACAAACCATATACCCGGATCACCCTTTATGCACAATTATTAATTAAACGAAAAGATAAAGAATAAAATCATACCTTGAAGATCGAGCTTCCTCAGTACAAGTTCACCTCAAATCCTTTCGCGTTCAACTTGAATTCACCGGGTTTGGTTCCTTCCTTCGATCAACGTTAGCCACCCAAGTGTTTGGCCTCAGGGGTGATCCACCAAGGAAGAAGAAGGATTTAAGAAGTTGGGTATTTGGCTTAAACCCTAGTTTTCTATCTCTATAGAAAAGAACGTACTCTCCAACAAATTGGAATTATTAGGTATGTTGTAAAAGTCAACAACCACACCACCCATAATAAAACTCCTCTTA
The DNA here is from genome assembly GCA_020205615.1 of Panax quinquefolius. Taxonomy (NCBI): domain Eukaryota; kingdom Viridiplantae; phylum Streptophyta; class Magnoliopsida; order Apiales; family Araliaceae; genus Panax; species Panax quinquefolius. The sequence goes on along the minus strand of CM035164.1, from coordinate 122,927,125 downwards.
TTTATAGATGTGTGCAACCCACCTTAACAATTAAGGAATTGGGTTTTATTTAATTAATTAAATTCTTTTAATTAATTAAGCTCCCTAATCTTATTAGGGATAATTAATTAAACTTCCTTTAATTAATTTTCCCTCCTAATCCTATTAGGAATAAATGAGAGTACTTATATTAAATTAATTCCTAAACTCTTTTAGAAATTAAAATAATAATAATTGTAATAATATTAATAAGACTCTCTTATTAATTTATATTTAATATTTCTAAAATATTAAATAATAAATATTAAGCTATTTAATTTATTCTATCACCATAGATTAAATTAAATATACTTAACTATATTATTACGATTATGCCATTAACTTCTTAAATAATTATTCTTCCTTTTATGGTGTGACCCTTTAGGTTCTCCATATTAAACCGGTTGTGAATAAATCAATTAGAATAATTCTAATCTTATTTAAATAAATAAATTAAACAATTAATTTATTTAAATAAATAATATTTATTCTATAATAGGAATAAGCCTCCTAGCGATCAACGACTTTTCGGATAATATAGATTTCAACATTAATCATAAAAGAACCTTTGAGTAAATAAATAAAGCATAATTCAATCCTTCCACCATACAATGTCCCAATTAAATATAAGACATGGAATTCTTTGTCAAGTCTTATTTTATTTAATTATATGTATTTCGACTCTTAAATGCATTAACTCAAATAATGCAAATTAGAAACTCCTTTCTAATTTCATTCGCCGCCGCCAAGGACTACTTGGGTTGTCATTTATCGAATCACATAGGACATTTCTCTTCTTTAATAAGTGGTAGATTCTTTATTGATCATACATTATCTCCATGTACAACTTATTATACCCAAGCATACCCTTTGATATACCCTAAGGGTCTTAAGGAATAAGTCAAAGTATAACTCATCATACACGCGATACTATGATGATCTCAAGTCCAAGGATTACTTGTCTTACTATCACTACAGAATTCCTATTGACGGGTAAGTAAAACTCCATTAGGTATTCCCTTGGAGCCGAGCCGCGTCAAATTGAACTTATTCTCTAATAAGACCTACATACTTGCTTTAGTGTCTCCACACAAATGATCGTGAGATCAATCATCCTCATCCAATGAAATGAAGCAACGTATGTACCAATCTATCAGGATTCACTAATCCCCAATTTAGTAATCCAATGATTGGGAACTATTTTAGTTTTAAGCTTTTTAAGAATTTAGATCTCATTAGAATGATCATCATCATTATTCTAAAAGCATTGCTTAAAACTATGGGTTTATCACATTATAAAACAACATCATGTAGATAATTAAAAGTCTTTAATAAATTAATACTTTTATTAATAAATGAATAAGATTGTTACAAAGTATATGCTTTATCATCAAACATGATTGGCTTGTGTGCATATTACTTTCAAATGTGACATGTTATCCAAGTCTTGGACGAGAGTCACAGTTTTGAATGATATTTCTATTGTTAATAAATTTCCTGACGTATTCTTGAAGACTTCTTAGCCTACCCCTAGAGCGTGAAATTGAATTTTGTATTGACCCCAGTACAAAACCCATTTCTAAAACCGTTAAATATTTATTCAACTAAAGCGAACGTAACATGCGCCAAAGAAGTTGGCTCGAGCTGTTGAAGATTACGATCGTACCATTCAATAACATCGTGGGAAAGTGAACATGGTAGCTAACGCGTTGAGTAGAAGATCGTATGCGGTTACAAATGTGAATATACGACCCCACGTGAAGATAACGAATATACGAGTAGAATCGACTTTAATCGATAAAGTTAAAGCCGCTCAAGCTACATACCCGGAGCTGATGAATGTGAAGAATTAGGAAGGTTCAAGAGGGCGTTATTCTAGAAGCAAGAATCGACGAAGAGAGAAATCTCAACCCTCGATTTAATTGACCCATTAGAAATCCTCGATCGAGTAGGGCGTGGCTTATAGACTCGTTTCTGCAAGTATGTCATGCGTGTTCGAACATTTTTTCAGATCGATGTTACGTAAATATGTGGACGACCGAACCACATTATTAAATTAGAACTAAACGATATAGCAGAAGATTTAACGTATGAGGAGATACGTGTTAAAATCTTGGATAAGAAGGATCGTATTCAACACTCAAAGGTTATACCTCAAGAATTAGAATATGAAATAAAGTCAAGGTATTCTCACCTCTTCGGCATACCAGGTACGTACGTAAATTTCGAGGGCAAAATTTCATAAGGAAGGGAGATTGTGAGACCCCAGATTTTATGAATAAAGATTTAATTTTCTCGAAATATTTTTTTAATATTATGGTGTGGATTTGAGATAATGTTATAGTTGTGGGTAGTATTTATAAATTTTACAAAGTATGCAAGTTGTCATATTATATTCGATTGGTCGGGGAATATTTGTTTTATCAGAAATATTCGATGCGATGGCACAATCATTAGTGGACCCAAAGAATGTAATTATTATTCGATCGAGAAAACAAACAAAATACTTTATAAAAATAACGATTTAAAGTTTTACCATTAAGCTGTTGAAACACGGTGTTAAAAGTAAGTGAATAATATGCGTGGTTGCATAGTATACACAAAGATTGATTATTGATCTTACGTGATAAGTCACTCGGTTTTATTTTATTGGTATTATTAATGTAATAAAACAGAAAACTTTTATAAAGTTATTCTATAAATAGAATATATTATATTCTATTATGTATAGTGTCTGCATAGTATTTTGTATAGTAAAATCTTTTTATATAAAACAGAATACTTTTATAAAGTTATTTTATAAATAGAATATATTATATTTTATTATGCATAGTGTTGCATTGTGTTGCATAGTGCCTGTATAGTAAAATCTTTTTATATAAAACAGAATACTTTTATAAAGTTATCTATTTTATTAGACAATTGTGATGCCCCCAAAATAGGTATACAACACCCATTCTGAGTTATCAAAATACATGGTACAGATACAACTACAACTTTATTAATACAACATAAAAAATGTGAGTTTAAATACAAATATTGTCATCTAGACAATATTCACACTCAAATAAGTCCTCATTACAATTATTGATACATTATTTTACAAAAATGGTGAGGACTACTAAAACGACTTCCTAGAACCTTCATTCCATACCCGACTAAGTACTCGCTACATTCTCGCCTCCGAGAAGAAAAATGGAACAAAAGAAAGGGTGAGCTCAACTAGCCAAATTAAAGAATATTATGACTAAGATAACATAGAACAAATTATCGTTAGTCTTCAACGGAAAAAATTAATAGAATACTGATAGACAACCAGGTTTTAAATCAATCTTCGCAATGGAAATAATAATTCATTAGAAGAGTTATGTAGAGAATGCAAACTACTATCTTCTATATATGAATTTAAAAGTTCATCGTCGATATTTTATTCTCGTAACATCAATCAATATATATCCGAAATTAAATATTTATCTTTGCACTATGAGCCAAAGATATTCATTAATTAAGTCATGTTCATCTAAACACCTGTTCATCTTTGCACTACGGGCCAAAGATATTTATCAGAAAATCATTCATCTTTGCACTACATGCCAAAGATATTCAGTAATATCATCATTTAGGACTGAGGATGATGAAAAATATTTTAAAGAAAACGAATCTAGTGAAACAAAAGAATAAATATTAAGGATTCGTATTACTTTAAACAATTCAAGTTCAAAATACTTCATAAATAACCAGAGTGGAGTAAAATTCAAGAATGATCAAAACATGGATACAATCAAAGCTAGTATCCATAATAGATATTTTGGACGAAAATGAAAATTCAATTTTTTCCGTGAATAGTGTCGTATTCGTGAATAGGTCAGATACGTGAATAAGGTCAGATATCGTGAATAGTAACTCGACACTAAAAGATAGAAATTTCACAAAAAAAAATCATCATGCTTTGTAAATAGTACTCGTGAATAGTAACTTATGAATAGTAACTCATAAATAGTAACCCCGACATGAAAAGTTTTAAATTTAATAAAAATTGGACTAATATTTTAAGATAATGATATTGAAGAAATAATATCATTTACTGAAGAAAATAACATCCTTACCTCAAAAGGATAGTACTTACATTTGGAATCTTTGGATATAGTCTTTGAAAGAACTTTATCTTAGTATAGCAATACTCAAAGTACTAAAATACTCACAAAAATACACTCGATATTATAGAGAGAAAAAGAGAGAGAAGATTTTAGTTTCTGGTGTGATTTTTAATTCTAACCTAAGCACCGTATTTATAAAAAATTGCTTAGAACACCAAAGCAGAAAATTGAATATAATAATATTATATATAAAACAAATTCCTACGCCCACTTTGAAATATGATTTTACCACCCAAGCACATGTTAAAGATTCCTACAAACATTTCAAAACGCGTTTTTCTTTTAAAACATAAATAAAACTTCTAAAAATCAATTATTACGAAACTTGGGAACTTTAATAATTCATAATAAATAGCCCTTTTGTAAGACCCGAAAATTTTTTTAAATAAAAGGAATTTCCTTTATTTATTATTTTGAAATAGTAAGGGTTGATTTGATTAATGTGGATAGTTAAGGGTTAAATACGCAAATATTTCAAAAATAAGCAAGTGGTTATAAAATATCAAAATAAGCAGTTTTCAAGTTATAAAATATTCATTGTTGCTCTGGGAATATTCGTTTGGTCGTGGAATATTCAGATCTTTCGGGAATATTCGCGACGACCAATAGTGACCAATGCCAGGCCTCATAACGGAAAGCGATTGGATGAGGAAAACGACAAAGTTTGGGTGGTTATAAATAACTACAGTAGTTATTACAATTAAGATCATTGGAATACCTTGGTTAAAATACGAAGAATACGTGTATCAAGAAGAGCAGAAGGTATTACCAGACAATGATTGTTGAATTATTGATCCTTACGTAGAAGGCACTACTCAATAATTATTACTGATAATTATCGTTCAATATTTTATTTTATTGATTCAATAATTCATTGCGTTGGTATTTTATATTATTCATTGTTTCAATAATTGTCCGCATACATTATTTCCATTATCGATTAATAATTCATATTATTTGAATAATATTATTAGATAACATTATTGGCAATGTCTAGAAAGTTCGCATCAAGGAGAGGTTTGGTCACCTAATTGCTGGCGCAAAGAAGGAGAGATCCTTATTGGAAAGCCCCTCTCAGGAACTACCGTGGTTATAATTGGTGTGATTTCGTAATATTATTTGTGAATAATTAATTATTGATTCATATGATAAAGAAATATTTATTTTATATGAATATAAATGATGGATTTATTTATGTGGTTATAAATGAAGAATTAATGTTGAGGTGTTTTATCAAGATTTTATCGGATTGGAGGTGTTAAAAATCAAATCGGGGTTTTGAGATATATATCATGGGTTATAATTTTTAATCCCAAACCGTTAGATCGTTGTAATTTTTGGATATGTTATACATATATAAGTTGAGTATATGTCCACAAATTTTGAACCGTTAAAGATGAGCGAATAATTTATTATGAATTTTAAGAGGTGACTGATTCGAAATTAGGTTTATAAATGATTTTGGTGGAAAATTCTAGAATTGGTGGGCCCCACTTTTGGTTGGTGAAGAAATGTGCTCAATTGAATTTTCAAATGTGGTGGGTGGGAATAGTAGTGTGTAAAGCCATCGTGTTGCAGTTAAGTCCTGCTTTACGCAAGCTTAACATTTTCCTATAAATAGAGGTTAAGTTAGAATTGAAAATCACACCGTAAACAAAGTTTTTCTCTCTTTCTCTCTATATTATTGAGCGTATTTTGTGAGTATTTAGATACTTTGAGAGTTCTTTGCTCGTAACAAGTTTCATTCAAAGATCACTTCCGACCTTTCCTTCCAAGAAATCTTGATTCTTTGAGGTAAGGGATATTATTTTTTCAGAATGATATTATTTCTTCAATATCATTATCTTTGAAATGTCGATCCAAGTTTTATCAAATTTGGAACTTTTTCATGTGGGGTTATTTATTCATGAGTTACTATTCACGAGTTACTATTCATGAGTTACTATTCACGAGTTCTTATTCACGTAGTACTATTCATTAAGCGTGAAGATGTTTTTGTGGAATTTCTATCTTTTTGGTGTCGAGTTATTATTCACGATATTCACGATATTCACGATACCAAGACTATTCACGATATCTGACTATTCATCGAAAAATAAATTTCTTCTTTTCGTCCAAAATATCTATTTTGGATACTAGCTTTGATCAGATCCATGTTTTGATCATTCTTGAATTTTACACCACTATGATTATTTTTGAGGTATTGTTGGACATGGATAAAACAAAGTACACTAATCCTTAATCCTTAATCCTTGTCATTTTGTTTCTTTGGATTCGCTTTCTTTAAAAATATTTTTCATCATCCTTAGTCTTAAATGATGATATTATTGAATATCTTTGGCTTTCGTAGTCAAAAAGATGAATGATTTCTGAAGAATATCTTTGCCCGTAGTGAAAAAGATGAACAGTGTTTAAATGAATATGACCGATCGATTAATATCTTTGGCCTGTAGTGCAAAGATGAGCAGGTGTTTAAATGAACATGACCGATTGATGAATATCTTTGGCCTGTAGTGCAAAGATGAATATTTGATTTGAGATGAATATTGATTGATGTTACAGGATAAAGATGACGATGAACTTTTAAATTCATAGATTATAGATAGATTTCATTCTCTACTTAACTCTTCTAATGAATTATTATTTCATTATGAATATTGATTGAAAATTTGTTGTCTATTGTATTCTATTAAATTTTTCCTCGTTGGAGACTAACGATAATTTGTTGTATATTATCTTAGTCATAATATTCTTTATCGGGCTAGTTGAGCTCACCCTTTTCCTTTTTGTTCCATTTTTCTTCTCGAGGAGGCGAGAATATAAGCAAAAAGTCTTGAGTAAAAAAATGGAATGAAGGTTTTAGAAAGGATTGTTTAGTAGTCCTCACCATTTTTGTAAAATAATGTATCAATAAATGTGATGAGGATTTATTTGAGTATAGATATTGCCTGTAAGATAATATTTGTATTTAAACTCCTGATTTTACCGTTGTAATAATAAAGTTGTAGTTGCTTTCGTACCATGTATTTGACATTTCGAGAATGGGGTGATGTATACCTATTTTGGGGGCGCCAAGGTTGGTATCGAGCTTAGGGATATGATCTCTGGCGGAGATCGGGAAATAGAAACTAGGAGGGAGAGACGAGTAAATCCTTCGCTAAGTGTGTCCTACCTAAGCTTATTTGTTAGTTGGTCAAGATATAGGGATATTATGTGATTGATTTCCTTAATTAACCCTTGTTTTTACGACGAGATTTGAGAATGTCGAATCGAGAATATTAATAGTGGAGTAAATGAGACCGTGGAGATGCTGTACTTACCAACGAGGAGAGCGTGCAACAGTGGCAATATTCCTCCTGTGAATAACACCATGGAAAGCGAGATGATGAACGAGGGATGTTTAGAAGTTTTTTGCGATTCATGCAAAATCGCACGAGGAGACTCGTGTTCAAAAATATAGGAGGAAATGATAGTAATTCACGGGTGGTTGGCGGCCAAGCAGATTCAAAGAGTTGGGACCACGAATTTAAGGAAAGCGAGATCCGATCACGGCGGAAACATGGGTCAAGCAAATTACCAAGATATTCGATGTCTTGGGATGCGCGGAGGAAAAGAAGGTTCCATTTGCCACCTTTATGTTAAAAGTGGCGAGGCAGACATCTTGGTGGGAATACGTGAAGCGTACTCCATCCGGCCGCACTCGGCATGTCTTGGGAGATGTTTCAGAGAGCATTTAATGACAAATACTTTCCTCGAAAGTATTAAATCGTATGAAGGAAGTGGAGTTTATTAGATTAGAAGCGTAAAACAACATGGCGGTGTCTCAAGTCTGGCGAGGCAAAGTTTGCGAGTTATCCGAGTTGCACCTCATTTGGTGGAGAATGAGGAACGTATGACGCGGATGTTTCTTAGAGGTTTTGAAACCCCGATACGCCAAGATCTCATTTCTCATAAATTTTCTCTTTATTCAGATGTTGTCAAAATGGCTCAATTATTAGGCGAGATAACGAAAGTACGTTCAACCGAGGGACCATAACCGAGGATCGTACATCAAGATAGCGATCATCGAATAATGATAACGGCGGAGAAAGAAGAATGACGGATAAAATGGTAACCACTGGTGGTAATCGTGGTCATGAAAATAGAAGAAGCGAGTCGGGAGGAGATTTTAAAAGAGGAGATTTAACAACGACTATGTGAAGACGATAAAGTTTAAGCAAGAATCGGTTCTAAGGAGGAGAAAGACCACCGGTCGTATATTTACAAATGCGGAAAAGAGGGACATATCACCCAAAGCGCCCACAACAGATTCAAGGTATGTTATAATTGTGGAAAAGAAGGACATATCGCTTCGAGATTATGCGATATCGAAACCAAGTTCAATGGAGATGGTGACTCAAAAAGATGTCCCTAAAAGTCAAAGTCAACGATTCTTGGAAGAGCGTTTGTCGTGGCGATGGTCATAATGCGAGAACCCAAACGAGGTGATAGTGCGGGTAAGTTTATTTATAAATTCTTGCGAAGTTTATACCTTACTAGATATTGGTTCTACCCATTCTTTTATCTGTCTTGCATGTGCTCAACGTTTAAACTTGACTACGGAGAAATTAAACTTTGACTTATCGTGGAAACTCCATTAGAGAAACTTTCATCACATCCATCGTTTATAAATCTTGTTTGATTCAAGTTGGCACCATTACATTACCGTTAACCTTATCTCTTTAAAGATATTTGCTTTTGATGTGATTTTGTGGATTGAGGTTAACTACTCATCATGCCAAATTGATTGTTTTTGTAAGGTTGTTAGTTTTCATATTCCTAACCAACTCGTTATTCGAATTCAAGCAACTAAACCATTAAAATCAATCATTATCATATCTAATCATAAAGCTATTCGCTTTTAAAACGGATGTCAAGATTTCTTAGCCCATGTTATGGATTTGAATAAAGACACGCCAAATTTGAATAATATTCTTGTTGTTATTGATTTTTCCGACGTATTTCTCAAGAATTTCTTGGTTTACTCCCCCAAAACGTGATATTAAATATTTTATCGATCTTGAACCCGTACAAAGCCCATTTCTAAAACCCCATATCGAATGGCTCTAAACTCGGGAGTTAAAGGTCCAACTACGTGAAATCGGTTTCATATCGTCCTAAGACATCTCCTTCCTGCTTTATTTGTAAAAAGAAAGAACTTCAGTATTGACTATCGGGAATTGAAGTTCACCATCAAGAATAGGTAATCACCTCAATTGATGACTTGTTTGAATGCAAGGGCACAATTCTTTTCAAAAATCGATCTTCGCTTCCGGATATCATCATTGAAAATTAGAACCGAGGATATTGACTTTAACTCTTCGGTATGGGCATTATGAATCATGTCTTTCTGACTAACTAATGCTCCTATGCGGCTTCATGGATACGATGAACCGAGTATTCAAGGAATATTTGGATCGATTCGTTGTCTTTATTGATGACATCCTTATATATTCCAAAAAGTCGTGAAGATCATGAGCACTATTTGAAATTCGGTATCTAAAGGCTTCGCGAAACCAACTATATGCCAAATTGAAGAAATGCGAGTTCGGCTTGAGAAGTAGCATTTCTTGGGCATCAGTGTCAAAACATGGAGTATCCGCTGATTGGCCGTGAAGATTGAAGCAATACAAAGTTGGAGCAACCAAGTTCGATGATCAAGTAACGAGCTTTTTGGGCTTAATTGGTTATTATCGGAGATTCGTGGAAGGGTTTTCTCGAATCGCTACTCCATTAACTCAATTTAACTCAAAGGATACAAAATTCGTTTGGAGTGAAGAATGCGAGAAAAGTTTCCAAGAGCTTAAGAGGAGACTTATTTCGAGCACTGTTCTAACAATACCATCTGGTTCGGATGGATTTGTTATCTACAAATGATGCTTCGTGCAAAGGGTTAGGATGTGTTCTCATGCAACGTGGGAAAGTCATAGCCTATGCCTCGCGACAACTTAAAGAGTATGAGAGGAATTATCCTACTCATGATCTAGAGTTAGCGGTGATCGTTTTCAGCGTTAAAGATATGGAGGCATTATCTATATGGGGAGAAAGTGGAGATATATTGCACCATAAAAGCCTTAAATATTTCTTCACTCAAAAGAACTCAACACGCTGGCAATGACGTTGGCTCGAACTATTGAAAGACTACGACCACACTATTCAATACCATCCTCGTAAAGTTTAACGTGGTAATGGCGTGTTGAGTAAGAAGATCATTATACTATAGTAGAACGTCAAAGACTAATTTCGTATAATTTACAAATAATAGAGATGGAGATGAAAACTCTAGGTACCCACGTGATGATATACTGACAGAGCCAACTTTAATCAAGAAAAGTTAAGGCTTCAAGCCACCGAGCCTGGAAAATGATGATGGCGCGTATGAAGAAGAAAGTACTGAAGGAGCTATTCAAAAGCGAGAATTGATGAAGAAGGAATACTTGAGTCCACTCTAGGCTTTGTGTTCCTAACGACTCTGATTTGAAGTACAAGATTATGATGGAGCATCACAATACACCATTTGCAATCCATCTGGAAGTACTAAAATGTATCGTGATCTTGAATACATTTTGGTGGAATAATATGAAGAGAGAGATTGCAAAGTTTATCTCGATGTGTTTAACTGGCTAACGTGTAAAGGCGGAGCATCTAGTACCTAAGGGTCCGTTGCAACCACTTGAGATTAGGAATGGAAGTGGGAACACATTACCATGGATTTCAATTACGGGTCTTCCTACGGTTTCTCAAGGCATCAATGCTTATTTGGGTTATTGTTGATAGATTAACCAAGTCTCGCTCATTTCTTGCCGACACGGAGACTTATTCCCTTGAACGTCTTGCTAGTATATGTACGTAAATGAGATCGTGAGGTTGCATGGCATGCCTGTATCCATAGTTTCGGATCGTGACCCAAGATTCACTTCAAGATTTTGGGTTAGCTTGCAAAAAGCTATGGGCACGGATTTGCGATTTAGTTTGGCATACCATCCCCAAGCGGATGGGACAATCGAGAGAGGACTATTCAAACTCTTGAAGATCTATTAAGACTCGTGTCCTAGATTTCAAAGGTAGTTGGGATAAGTATTTACCATTGGTGGAATTCTCATACAAACAATAGTTATTAAACAAATATAAGGTGGCTCCATTCAAGCATTATATGGACGAAAATGTCGTTCTCCAATATGTTGGGATGAGGTGGGTGAAGCAACATTGTTGGGACCCGAGTTAAGACGTATATGACTCACCGAAAAGATCCAAATGATTCGATAACGTATACAAACTACCAAGATCGACAAAAGAGTTATCGCGGATCTTCATCGAAAGGACGTGGAATTTAATGTAGGGGATCATGTATTATCATGAGTTGCTCCATGGAAGGGAGTTACAAGATTTGGGAAGAGAGGAAAGCTCAATCCACAATTTATTGGTCCATTTCAAATTCTTGACAGAGTAGGAAATGTAGCCTATAGACTTGCGTTACCTCCAAGTATGTCTCGTGTTCATAATGTTTTTCATATATCTGTGCTTCGTAAATATGTGAAAGACCCGAACCACGTTATTGAGTTAGAACCAGGACGAGATAGCCAAGACTTAACGTATGAGGAGGTACCTGTCAAGATTTTGGATAGGAAGGAGCATGTCCTACGCTAAGAAAGGTCATACCACAAGTTAAAGTTTTGTGGAGGAATCATGCTATAGAGAAATGACCAGGAATTGGAAACGGAAATGAAAGCGAGGTATCCTCATCTTTTCAAACACTGTCGTACGTCAATTTCGAGGACTTAAATTTCATGTTAAGGGAGGTTGTAAGACCCAAAATTTTTTAAATAAAAAGGAATTTCCTTTATTTATTATTTTGAAATAGTAAGGGTTGATTTGATTAATGTGGATAGTTAAGGGTTAAATACGTAAATATTTCAAAATAAGCAAGTGGTTATAAAATATTCATTTTTGTTTGGGAATATTCGTTTGGTCGTGGAATATTCAGATGCTTGGGAATATTAAATGCGACGGCGCAAGCGACATATGTGTGGGCCCCCATAACTGAAAGCGATTGGATGAGGAAAACGACAAATATAAGTGGTTAAAAATAAACTGCGTAGTTGTTACCGTTAAGATCGTTGAATACTCCGGTTGGTTAAAATACAAAGAATGTCTGCGTGGTCAGACAAAGCTACACCAGATTTGAAGATTGTTGAATTATTGATCCTTACGTAAGAAGGCACTACTCAATAATTTTTACAAGAATTATCGCTCAATATTTTATTTTATTGATTCAATAATTGTTTGCGTTGATATTTTATATTATTGTTGTTCAATAATTGTCAACGCATTATTATCTCCATTATTAGATCAATAATTCATATTATTTGAATAATATTATTAGATAGCATTATTGGCAATGTCTAGAAAGTTACTGTCTAAGGAGAGGTTTGGTCACCTAATTGCGGCAAGAAGTGAGAAATCCTTATCGAAAGCCCTCCTCTTTCGAGGAACTACTGGTCATCATAATTGTGATTACGTAATATTATTTGTGAATAATTAATTATTGATTCATATGATAAAGAAATATTTATTTTATGTGGATATAAATGATGGATTTATTTATGTGGTTATAAATGAAGAAATTATTGTTGAGGTGTTTTATCAAGATTTTACCAGATTGGAGGTATTAAAAATTAAATCGTGGGTTTTGAGATATATTGCGGGGTTATAATTTTTAATCCGACCGTTGGATTGTGGTAATTTTTGGGTATGTTATACATACATAAGTTGAGTATATGTCCACAAATTTTGAACCGTTAAAAATGGCGTAATGATTTGTTATGAATTTTAAGAGGTGCTTGATTCGAAAATTAGGTTTATAATTGATTTTGGTGGAAAATTCTAGAATTGAGTGGGCCCCACTTGTGGTTGGTGAAGAAATGTGCTGAATTTTATTTCAAATGTGGTGGGTGGCAATAATAGTAGCGAGTAAAGCCATCAAAAGCGGAGTTAAAGTCCTGCTTTACGGCTAACATTTTCCTATAAATAGAGGGCTAAGTTAGAATTGAAAATCACACCGTAAACAAAGTTTTTCTCTCTCTCTCTATATTATTGAGCGTATTTTGTGAGTATTTAGATACTTTGAGAGTTCTTCATTCAAAGACAAGTTTCATTCAAGATCACTTCCGACCTTTCCTTCCAAGTAATCGATTCTTTGAGGTAAGGATATTATTTTTTCGTAATGATATTATTTCTTCAATATCATTATCTTTGAAATGTTGATCCGAAGTTTTTATCAAATTTGGAACTTTTTCATGTCGGGATTCTTATTCATGAGTTACTATTCACGAAGTTACTATTCATGAGTTCTTATTCACGATTCTTATTCACGAGTCTTATTAAGTAAGCGTGAATGATGTTTTTTTTGGAATTTCTATCTTTTGGTGTCGAGTTACTATTCACGATATCTAAGACTATTCACGATACTGACAAGACTATTCACGATACCAAGACTATTCATCGAAAAATAAATTTCTTCTTTTCGTCCAAAATATCTATTTTGGATACTAGCTTTGATCAGATCCATGTTTTGATCATTCTTGAATTTTACACCACTATGATTATTTTTGAGGTATTGTTGGACATGGATAAAATAAAAGTACGAATCCTTAATCCTTAATCCTTGTCATTTTGTTTCAATTGGATTCGTTCTTTAAAAATATTTTTTCATCATCCTTAGTCTTAAATGATGATATTGTTGAATATCTTTGGCCCAGTAGTGCAAAGATGAATGATTTTCAAGAATATCTTTGTCAGTAGTGCAAAGATGAAGCAGTGTTGAGATGAACATGACCGATCGATTAATATCTTTGGCCTTTAGTGCAAAGATGAGCAGTGTTTAAATGAACATGACCATGGAATGATGAATATCTTTCGCACCAGTAGTAAAGATGAATATTTGATTCGAGATGTATATTGATTGTTGTTCTGAGGATAAAAGATGACGATGAACTTTAAATTCATACATGTAAGATAGTAGTTTGCATTCTCTACTTAACTCTTCTCCGCGTAATATTGATTGAAAATTTGTTGTCTATTCAGATTCTATTAAATTTTTCCTGTTGAAGACTAACGATAATTTGTTGTATATTATCTTAGTCATAATATTCTTTCTTGAGCTAGTTGAGCTCACCTTTTCCTTTTTGTTCCATTCTTCTTCTCGTGAGGCGAGAATATAGCGAAAGTAATTAGCTCTGGGGTATGGAATGAAGGTTTTAGAAAGGATTGTTTAGTAGTCCTCACCATTTTTGTAAAATAATGTATCAATAAATGTGATGAGGATTTATTGTGAGTATAAATATTATCAGAAGATAATATTTGTATTTAAACTCACGCTTTTTCTTTGTTGTTATAATAAAGTTGTAGTTGTTTCGTACTCATGTATTGACAACTCGTGAATGGGTGATGTATACCTATTTTTGGGGCGCCACAGATACGCCTCCTTTTTATCCAAGATCTCGACAGTACCTCTCAGACGTTAAGTCTTCTTGCTATCTCGTATGGTTCTAACTCAATAACATGGTTCGTGTTTTTCACATATTTACTGAAGCATGTATACGTGAAAACATTATGAACACGAGACATACTTGGAGGTATGAGTCTATAGGTCTCATTTCCTACTCTACCAAGAATATGAAATGGACCAATAAATCGTGGATCGAGCTTTCTCTCTTCCAAAATCTTGTAACTCCCTTCCATGGAGCAACACACAATAATACATGATCCCCAATACTAAATTCCACGTCCTTTCGTTGAAGATCCGTGATAACTCTTTTGTCGATCCTGTGCTATTTGTATACGTTGTCGAATCATTTGGATCTTTTCTGTAGTCATACGTTGATGAGTGAGTTTTATACACATGAATTGGATACATTCAGGCTTAATTTATTGTTGTTCTCAAGTCTTTTTGATTAGTTTTTAAGTGTTTCTGTCTATTCATGCATGTTTTATGTTGTTTTGTAGGAATTGGGACAAAAGTTACATGAATCGACGTTCGGGGTGGCTAGATTCGCGTTTTTGGCTTGCCATTTACAAAGCAGTCACTTCAGAGCCAATTTGAGTATTTCTACAGACCTTATTTCGAAATTCTTAAAGAATGAAAGTTGTAGATTTACTTTTTCTCTTTTTGGATCATCTTAAATCATCTAAATTGGATTTCGGACGAAGAAGTTATGGCCATTTTCCCAAAGGACGTTGGAGTAGAAAAATGTCGAATGGGTAGCGCCGGGCGCTAATTTTAGGTTTATTTGCAGCAGCTTGTGGCGCTTATAAGGCGTTGTCTCGAAAGCGTCGTGCCTAATACCAAGCGCCTGGGAAGAGGTCAAAAGTGCCTAGACGCGCTTGGGGGTAATTTTGACACCTTTTTGACTCCAAATTGGATTGAGTTTGTTCCAAAACAAAAAATTAGACTTGTAACCTATAAATACATGATGTAAGGCATAAAATAGGAGGAGATTACATAGATTAGACTAGATTAAACACTCCTTTAGATTAGAACATAACCCTAGTTCTTATTAGTTTTGAAGATTGAAGCAACTTGGAGACCTATCAAGATCAAGAAGAAGAAAAAGAGGGAGCATCGATTTCTTGACAATGCATTCTATTCTCTTCTCTCATCTTACTTTTTATCTTTTAATGTCTATTCAATTGTGGATTCTTGGTTTTAATTCATTAATTATGAACTAATTCTTTTTATAAAGATTTCAATTGAACCTTTTATGTTTATGAATTGATTATTTGATTTATTCCAATCATTTATGTTGAAGTGAATTGTTTATCATGCCTTGTATTTATTGATTAATTATCTCGCCAATAATTACCGTGTTACTCTGAAGGAATCGAGAAAGGAATTCTAGGGTTAGAATCAGGCGGTGACATGTGACTTAGTTATTTGCATGTTGAATAATTAGGTTTGTGAATAGAATGAGAATATCTATTTGTCGTACGTAATACATAAGGAATTGGGATCAGAACGAGTTTAATTCAATTGTTTTGCATAGAGATATAGCAAAATTAATCTGGGTTAAATAGACGGAAATTGATCACTCGAGAGAGGGCTTTTGGCATTTGAGAATTCCTGTTAACAATTCAGTAGACATAATAATTGGGATAATTGGATAATTGGTTTATAGTTCATAATTGGGGATATTGGAGTCTTAGCCTTTATTTATTTGAATTCATTTATAAAGTAACCTAGTTTTAATTAGTTAATTTAGTTTTCTTAATTAGAAAATTCACAATTTGCTATTATTTAAATAAAATTGATTTGGTTAAGAGTTAGTAATTGATAAATTTTATTAAATAATTCCTCGTGGGAACGATACTCTACTTTTACTTTATTACTTGTTGACCGTGTATACTTGCACGTATTCATTGATTGCGAAATCGATCAACAAGTTTTTGGCGCCGTTGCCGGGGACTTAGTTTAATATTTTTTTACTAATATTAATTTCAATCAAATTAGTCTTAATTTAAACATTTTTTTTTACTTTTCATTCTCTTCTTATATTTATCTCATTTTAGGTACCATGGATGACTTTGAGTATCAATGGCCATACACGAACGTGACTCAACCAAGGGTAATGGAGATTGACAGACTCGCGACACTTTCCGCAATGTCAGTACAAATTAAAGAACTTTCGAGGAAGTTGGACGTTATCGCATCCCAATAGAGTCGAAGGATGGCAGTTATGTGTGACTATTGTGCTGGCAATCACCCGAGTAATCAATGCACCATCAATATTGGGCCGGTACAATATGGTGGTAACTACCTCAATCAGTATGCATATGATAATTATGAACAAGTTTGGGGGTATCACCCGGATTTTTCATGGAGTAACAATCAAGATCAATTTTATGCTCCAAGTCCAACATACCCACCGGATTTCTCGTGTCCACCTCCACTACAACAGGAAGAACATTCAAATTGGGAGGAAGCCTTGGAAAAAGTTATTAAAGCTTCGAAAAGAAACACGAGGAACATGAAAAGAAACTTAATCAAATGGAGTCGAGTATACAAAGTCGTAATGCATCGATCAAGAACTGGAAAATCAATTGGGGAAAGATAGCACACGCGTTGAACAATCGTCCTCAATACACTTGGCTCTATGATATGAATTTCGAGATCGATGGTGAGCCCGAACCAAATCTGAACCGGATATGCCAAATGATATAGATGTTAAAAGAGAGGAAAGACTTGGGGACCAAGAAAAAGAGATCGACAAAGATCTAACTTTGAGTACCAACGAAGATGAGCCAATTTCATTAGTGTCCCAAATGCCTCTTCCACCAAAGTTCAAGAATCCGGGTAGTTTTGCAAAACCATGCCCAATTGGAAGTCATGTGTCTTCAAGAAAGCTCTTGGTAACGTAAGAGCTAAGACAATTGTGGAGTCGTGGTGGGATGAAAAGGAGAAGATAGAGGAAGATTCCATTATGTTTATTAAGCTTCAATGCCCTAATCGATCATTGACATAATGGAGGAAACACCTAGTGGTTTGTCGTTTCTTAATGGGGATCCCATCTACAAAAAGAGCATGTTAGGTGACTTCAATTCAAGGGTTTTTGCTAATGGGAACCTCCCAAAAGAGACATCGCTTCGATGGATGGAGGGTTCCTCAATTTTCGTAGGGAATTGGATGAGAAATGAAGAAGTCAAATGAGACTATAAAACAAGCGCTTATCGGGAGGCAAACCCAAGTTCAATTTTTATTTATAGTTTTTATTAAGTTTTATATTAGTAGTTTTAAATTTGCATTTATTTAGGATTTAATAAAATTGCTTCTATCATGGTTTTACTGTGTTATTCAAGTCAAATTCAAGTGTGGTGCCCAATTTGTTCCATGTACTTAGCCTATTCTCCAAACTTAGCAGACAAGGAGGAAGATTGCTATATTTTCGTGGAAGTCCTCCGCTTTAATTTTTTCTATCAGAGCTATTGAGGACAATGTCTAGTTTAAGTTTGGGGGCATTTTTGTGTCGCATCGCATATAGTTAGTTATCTCGTGATAGTATTTTTTTTTTATGTGTTAGTATTATGTTTTTTAGGTTGCATATAATACATGGTATTTTTTTTGCATCTTCATATATGTGTTCATGTAGTATAATTGCATTTTTTCTTATTTTGCATGAATCAGTGTGATAGGTTGGTGTGGTCTTAGCTTCTTTTATAATAAGATTGGTTTTTGCATGTTAACTTGAATAAAGTGTTGATAATTGATGATGAGTTCTAATTTTAATCATGATGATAATCGAGCCTGTCTGAAACTTATGTAACCTGTTAAGACTTAAAGTTTAACTGCTTTTAATCCACTGGTTCAAGGGTTTCATAATTTGTTTCGAGAGAAAATCTTTGTTAAAATTTAAGGAAATTAGTGAACTGACCGGTAAAGGTTGGAATGACGTAAAAGCTTGAGTTTGGGGGAATCTATGGGATATATATACTAAAAAAAAATTGATGAAGAGAAAAAAATAGAAAATCCAGAAAAAAGAAAAAAAAGAAAAGAGATGATGAAAAAAAAAGAAAGAGAAAAACCGTGGTTAGTTTTGTTTCGGGGCCTTTGTTACTTGAGCAAGTACGTCCGAAGGGGTGTCTTAACACCTAGCGCCCTAAGGTCTTATATGGTCTGGGAGTCGTTGGTTGAAAGCTCGCTAAGGGTGGTAATCGTTAGCCTAATGGAATGAGACATTGCATGTACCATGAAAAAAAAAAACACGAGAAAGAGCAAAAATGCCCTCGTGGTTGAATAAAAGTATAAATAAATCCTGTATTTTTCCTTAGATTTGGCAATGGCTTAGTTTTAACCGGAGTTGTCATGTTCACAAAAGTAATTGAATTGGAACTGAAATTTTCCTTATAAGAAGTTTGTTGTGTGATTATCTTGAACCGTGGTTGGTTAGAATGGTTAACAAGCACACACACACAATATGGGTTGTGACGCCCCCAAAATTAGGTATACGTCACCCATCTTGGGTCGCCACTTACACGGTACATAAATTCAAATACAACTTACTAATATAACGTCAGCGTGCATAATACGACATAAACCGTGAGTTTGAATACAAATATTGTTCTACTAGATATTATACAAACTCAAAAGGAGTCCTCATTACAACTATTATCACACTATTTCACGTAATAGTGAGGACTACTAATGCTATCCTCTCGGACCATTACTCCGCTCCCCGACTCGTCCAAATTTATGTTCTCATTTCTCACGAAGAGAAAAGTGAAAGAAAGGTGAGCTCAACTAGCCCAAGAAGAAATATTATGACTAAGATAATGCGAATAAATTATCATTAGCCTTCAACAAATGTTAAACCGATAAAATACAATAGACAACCAGGTTTAAGCTGCAGCGGAATAAGCAATCCATTAAAAAAGTCAGTAGAGAATAAAGTCTACTATCTTTTAGGTTTTAAAAGGTTTTCATCAATTTTTATCGCCGAGACTCAAATTTTAATAAATAAACCACCACATCTAATCATCCCGCACCACTGGTCAAGGATTTTCATCAAATTATCAATGGTCATGACTATACCGAATCACCCCCGGTCATAATCATACCAAAAACTATCCATCACTTTGCATTACGTGCCATCGAGGACTTTTGTCACATCATTTATATCAAGTCATGATTATACCGAATGATCCTCGGTCATAATCATACTAAGTTCATCTATGCACGTAAGCCAAAGATAACATAATATAACATGAGGATGATGACAATGACATAGTAATTCAATAAAACAAGTTCAAGAATTATTTAATCCATGAATTATTAACGCCCAAATTGTCAACATGATATCTTTGTTTCGTAGAGTAAAATTCAAGAATGATCGAGAAGAATATTTCCATGAAAAGATATCTTTGGATGAAATGCAAATATCAAGGATATTCTACTAATTTCATATGAGTATAGAAGTCAAAGTTTTAACTAACTGGGTATAATAAAGAATGGAATAACAAAAGAAATCACCGTACATGCATTGCTTGATGAGTAAAAGTTATTCCAATGAATAATAATAACGGAACCGGTCGTCGTGAAATTCACAATCGGCTGAGGATGTTCCAAATGTAATAATAAAGATGGAACAGATCCGGTGTAAAACACATGTGATAGGATATTCCAACAGAATGATAAAGACGGAACCAGTCCTGGGTGTAAAAACACATGCATGTGATGTTCCAACAGAATAATAAAAAAGCGGAACCAGTCCAGGTAAAAAACACACAGACAGGATGTTCCAATGTAATAATAAGAATGTCACCAAGTATAGGGTAAATCCGGCGTATACAAAAGTTATTCCAATGTAATAATAAGCAATGGAATAACATAAGGATTTCACCAAGTATAGTAAGGGCGCCATATACAAAGTTATGTATAGGTATGCCACTTTTACAAAGTTATTCCAAAGAATAATAATGAATGGAATAATGTAAGTTCTCTTCGAAGAAGAAAGAATAACACCCTTTACCGTAAAAAGAACTGAATATAGAAGTAGTGAAGAAGCGAATACTCTTCTTCTTTCTATAATTTTCTCTATAGCTTCTTTCTATAATTTCTCTCTCTAGTTTCAATGAATTCGTAAGAAAATAATGAAGGAATGAGCTTTATTTATAGGAAAATGGAATGCATAATAATTAATCCATGAACGGTCAGATTGATTTACTTTAATCGACGGTCCATATTTAAAGAAAAATCTTTTAAATAAAATATAATATATTCTATTTATATAAAAACATTTTACTATGCAAACACTATGCAAAACACTATACAAAAACACTACGCAACACTATGCATAATAAAATATAATATATTCTATTTATAGTAATAACTTTAATAAAGTATTCTATTTTATATAAAAGATGTTTCGCTTTTTATTACGTTAATAATACTGAATAAAACAAAACGTCATTATCGCTATAATAATTCATATTATTAATCGACAATAATGGAATCAAACCTGAGTGACTTCTCACATAAGCATCAATAATCAATACCTGGTGCGCTACTTATGCAACACACACTTATTATCGTATTTTTTTTACTAATCGAGTAGTTCAACAAAGAACTACCAGTAAAACTTCCGCCGTTATTTCAATAAAATATTTTTGTCGTTTTTCTCAATCCGGCAATAATTACATTGTGGGTCCACCATGATGATTGAGTTGCATTTAATATTCCCCGCTAAACCGAATATTCCCCACCAATCGAATATAATATAACCACTGTGCATACTTTGCAAAATTTATAAATACTACCCACAACTATAATATTATCTCAAATTCACACCATAATATTAAAAATTATTTTGACAAAATTTAAATCTTTATTGATAAAATCTGGGTCTCACAATCTCCCTCCTTATGGAATTTAAGCCCTCGAAATTAGGGTGCGCACTGATATGATAAAGAGGTCGGGGATACCTTGAATACCTTTATCGTTGAAAACATTAAATTCATTTTTGCAATCCTACCAAAGATATTCATTAACAATTCATCCATGCACTATGTGCCAAAGATATACAAATCTGTAAAACCAATAATCTCGAGACTCAATTTTAATAAGATCACAACCATGAATTATCCATGCACCATCTTGGCTAAGGATATTCGTGTTTTCAATTACTATCATGATTATACCGAATAACCGTGGTCATAATCATACCAAGTCTATCAATGCACTACTACCAAAAGATGACTTTTTACCACATCCATGGATTAATATTTCATTCTTTGAGACTCATTTCAATAATTAATCCATATCATCGAATCATCCCGCACTACAGGCCAAGGATATTCATTAATCCATATCAACTGTGACTTCTATCCCTTAACCTAGATAACACCTCATAATGATACCTATAAACTTGCTTATTTTCATTCACGATGTTGCTTCTGAGAAAAGTCCGGCCGGTGCATTCCACACAAGAAAGTCAACATCGAAAGGTTCGGCTCTTTACTTATGGCTTGATATAACGTTGATTAACTTTAGGGTTTGGTTACTTGAATTCATATAACAAAGTTGGTTATGAATATAAAAGCTAACAACCTAATTTAAAAGCATGATGATTAGCTAACCAATTGATTCCTAAAAATCACATCAAAGGCAAGTATTTTCAAAAGATAAGATCGACAAGTAACGTGAAAATGTTTATTTGAAACAACAAGATTAATAAATAGTGGAGGTAACGAAGGTTTCTCCCAACGAAGTTTCAATAGATAAATCAAAGTCTAATTTTTTTTTTCGGAGTCAAATTTAAACATTGAACACAACTAGGTAGAATAAAAGAGTGGGTAGAACTTGTATTGAATAAAGTATAGACTTCGCAATAATTAATTTTTACCCGTAATAACCCGTTCGGTTTTTCTCGAAAAACGCCTCGCTTAAATTACATGAAGTTTGACTTTACTATAGGTACATTCCACCCTTAAGTGCTTCTTCACATTCCCCGATCCATGATTTGAATCATTATTCTCCGATCCATATCGAATTTGGGTTGATTGCTATGCATTGTGGTAATTCGAATTCGATGTTGGGTTCTCCCAATCTTGTCCAAAAGCAAAGTCCATTTCATCTATTTTGGCTTTATTAGATCGGACGTCTTTTTACACACTATCAACGCTACAGTGCGCCTTTTACCCATGCATCGCCTATTCTCCTTCGTTCATTGTTTCTTCTTTTAGGCGATCTTTGATTTTTAAATTCTCGATTCCAACTTTAATATCTTACACCGCCAAAGCGTGATTTTGTTCGAGCATCACATATCGGATAACCCAATTTTGAATTGTTGTATCCCTTTGTTCCACGATCGCTTTCTTGCTCTTCAACCTGTTCTTCTAGCTCACGAACACGATTTTGTAATTCTAAGTTTTGATCATAAATTTCTTCTAACCAATTCTCCTCGTGTTCCTCTTCGTCTTCTTCTTCTTCTCTTCTTCCTCACTTTCACTGCCACTCTCAGAATTAGCTTGGGTGCAACAATTAGTTCTTCATTCACTACGTGGATATCTCTAATTTGTTCCTCAAATCGACATTGCATTAACACGATTAGTGATTAAAGGTGTCACAACGGTCACATTCACTCCATTGTGAATATTTTCATTTGCCATTTCCAAACACCGCCACAACACGAGGTTAATTAATATATCAAATATTATCCCTATACTCGACCGACCAATTAAATACCAAATAAACTTAGGTAGGTCATACTAGCGAAAGGAATTTCCCTCTCTCCTCCTAGTTCTTATCTCACATCTTAGCCGGGGATCATATCCCTAAGCTCGATACCAACCGTGACGCCCCCAAAATTAGGTATCGCCACCCATCTTGGGTCGCCACTTACACGGTACATAAATTCAAATACAACTTACTAATATAAGCGTCGTGTACAATACGACATAAACTATGAGTTTGAATACAAATATTGTTTACTAGATATTATACAAACTCAAAAGGAGTCCTCATTACAACTATTATCACACTATTTCACGTAATAGTGAGGACTACTAATGCTATCCTCTCGGACCATTACTCCGCTCCCCGACTCGTCCCGCCTATGTTCTCATTTCACGAGAAAACGGTGAAAGAAAGGGTGAGCTCAACTAGCCCAAAGAAGAAATATTATGACTAAGATAATGCAGAATAAATTATCATTAGCCTTCAAATGATGTTAAACTGATAAAATACAATAGACAACCAGTTTAACTGCAGCGGAATAAGCAATCCATTAAAAAAGTCAAGTAGAGAATAAAGTCTACTATCTTTTAGGTTTTAAAAGGTTTTCATCAATTTTTATCGCTGAGACTCAGCTTAATAAATAAACCACCACATCTAATCATCCCTGTACCACGGTCAAGGATTTTCATCAAATTATCAATGGTCATGACTATACCGAATCACCCCTGGTCATAATCATACCAAAACTATCCATCATCGCATTATGTGCCACCGAGGACTTTTGTCACATCATTTATATCAAGTCATGATTATACCGAATGATCTCCGCGTCATAATCATACTAAGTTCATCTCGCATCACGTAAGCCAAAGATAACATAATATAACATGAGGATGATGACAATGACATAGTAATTCAATAAAACAAGTTCAAGAATTATTTAATCCATGAATTATTAACGTCAAATTGTCAACATGACATCGTTTTCAGAGAGTAAAATTCAAGAATGATCGGAAGAATATTTCCATGAAAGATATTGGATGAAATGCAAATATCAAGGATATTCTACTAATTTCATGGAGTATAGAAGTCAAAGTTTTAACTAATGGGTATAATAAAGAATGGAATAACAAAAGAAATCACATGTAAATGCAGACTTGCATGATGTATGTGTTATTCCAACTGAATAATAATAATAACGGAACTGTGTCGGTGAAATTCACACCGTACGGATGTTCCAAGAATAATAAAGATGGAACCGCATCAGGTGTAAAACACATAGATAGGATATTCCAACAGAATGATAAAAGCGGAACCAGTCGGTGTAAAACACACGCATGTGATGTTCCAACAGAATAATAAAAAAGCGGAACCAGTGGGTGTAAAACACATGCATGGATGTTCCAATGTAATAATAGAAGAATGTCACCAAGTATAGGTAAATCAGCAGATACAACGAGTTATTCCAATGTAATAATAAGCAATGGAATAACATAAGGATTTCACCAAGTATAGGTATGCCGTATACAAAGGTTATGTATAGGGTATGCCACTTTTACAAAAGTTATTCCAATGTAATAATAATGAATGGAATAAATAAGTTCTCTTCAAGAAGAAAGAATAACACCCTTCACCGTAGTAAAAGAACCTAATATAGAAGTAGTGAAGTAGCGAGAATACTCTTCTTCTTTCTATAATTTTTCTCTATAGCTTCTTTCTATAATTTTCTCTGTAGAGTTTCAATGAATTCGTAAGAAAATAATGAAGGAATGAGCTTATTTATAGGAAAATGGAATGCATAATAACTAATCCATGAACGGTCAGAGATTGATTTACTTTAATCTGACGGTCCATATTTAAAGAAAAATCTTTTAAATAAAATATAATATATTCTATTTATATAAAAACATTTTACTATGCAAACACTATGCAAAACACTACGCAAAACACTACGCAAAACTATGATAATAAAATATAATATATTCTATTTATAATAACTTTAATAAAGTATTCTATTTTATATAAAAGATGTTTTCGTTTTATTACGTTAATAATAATTAATAAAACAAAACGTCATTATCGCTATAATAATTCATATTATTAATCGGATAATAATGGAATCCGGTGAGTGACTTCATCACATAAGCATCAATAATCAATACAGGTAATGCTACTATGCAACCACACTTATTATCGTATTTTTTACTACCGAAAGTAGTTCAACAAAGAACTACCAGAAAACTTCCGCCGTTATTTCAATAAAATATTTTTGTCGCTTTCTCAATCCGACAATAATTACATTGTAGGTCCACCAATGATTGAGTAGTTGTATTTAATATTCCCCGCTAAACCGAATATTCCCCACCAATCGAATATAATATAACCACTTGCATACTTTGCAAAATTTATAAATACTACCCACAACTATAATATTATCTCAAATTCACACCATAATATTAAAAATTATTTTGACAAAATTTAAATCTTTATTGATAAAACTGGGGTCTCACAATCTCCCTCCTTATGGAATTTCGCCCTCGAAATTAGGGTACGACTGATATGATAAAGAGGTCGGGATACCTTGAATACCTTTTATCGTTGAAAACATTAAATTCATTTTTGCAATCCTACCAAAGATATTCATTAACAATTCATCTGCACTAAGGTGCCAAAGATATACAATTCAGAAACCAATAATCTCGAGACTCAAACTTAATAGTATCACAACCATGAATTATCCACGCACCTAACGGGCTAAGGATATTCGTGTTTTCAATTACTGGCCATGATTATACCGAATAATCCGTGGTCATAATCATACCAAGTCTATCAATGCACTACTACCAAAGAAGATGACTTTTACCACATCCATGGATTAATATTTCATTCTTTGAGACTCATTTCAATAATTAATCCATATCATCGAATCATCCCCGCACTACAGGCCAAGGATATTCATTAATCCATATCAACTGTGACTTCTATCCCTTAACCTAGATAGCACCTCATAATGATACCTATAAACTTGCCATTTTCATTCACGATGTTGCTTTCTGAAAGTCCGCTTCGGTGCATTCCACACAAGGAAGTCAACATCGAAAGGTTCGGGCTCTTTTACTTATGGCTTGATATAACGTTGATTAACTTTGGGTTTGGTTACTTTGAATTCATATAACAAAGTTGGTTATGAATATAAAAGCTAACAACCTTACGAAAAGCATGATGATTAGCTAACCAATTGATTCCTAAAAATCACATCAAAGGCAAGTATTTTCAAAAAGATAAGATCGACAGGTAACGTGAAAATATTTATTTGAAACAACAAGATTAATAAATAGTGGAGGTAACGAAGGTTTCTCCCAACGAAGTTTCAATAGATAAATCAAAGTCTAATTTTTTTTTTGAGTCAAATTTAAACATTGAACACAACTAGGTAGAATAAAAAGTGGGTAGAACTTGTATTAAATAAAGTATAGACTTATAATAATTAATTTACCCGTAATAACTTCGTTCGGTTTTCGACTAAACGCCTCGCTTAAATTACCGAAGTTTGACTTTTTACTATAGGGTACATTCCACCCTTAAGTGTTTCTTCACATTCCCGATCCATGATTTGAATCATTATTCTCGATCCATATCGAATTTGGGTTGACCGCCATGCATGTGGTAATTAGAATTCGATGTTGGTTCTCCCAATTCATTGTCCAAAAAAGCAAAGTCCATTTCATCTATTTTGGCTTTATTAGATCGGACGTCTTTTTTCTACACTATCAACGGTCAAGTGCGCCTTTTACCCATGCATCACCTATTCTCCTTCGTTCGCTTGTTTCTTCTTTTAGGCGATCTTTGATTTTTAAATTCTCGATTCCAACTTTAATATCTTACACACCGCCAAAGCGTGATTTTGTTCGAGCATCATATATCGGGTAACCCAATTTTGAATTGTTGTATCCCTTTGTTCCACGACCGCTTGCTTCGATTCTTCAACTCGTTTCTTCTAGCTCACGAACACGATTTTGTAATTCTAAGTTTTGATCATAAATTTCTTCTAACCAATTCTCCTCGTGTTCCTCTTCGTCCTCCTCTTCTTCCTCTTCTTCCTCACTTTCATTGCTACCTCTCAACTAATTCAGCTCGGGTGCAACAATTAGTTCTTCATTCACTACGTGGATATCTCTAATTTGTTCCTCGTCCGACATTGCATTAACTCGATTAGTGATTAAAGGTGTCACAACTACCACATTCACTCCATTGTGAATATTTTCAAACCGCCATTTCAAACACCGCCACAACACGAGGGTTAATTAATATATCAAATATTATCCCTATACTCGACCGACCAATTAAATACCAAATAAACTTAGGTAGGTCATACTAGCGAAGAATTTCCGTCTCTCCTCCTAGTTCTTATCTCACATCTTAGCTGAGGATCATATCCTAAGCTCGATACCAACCATGACGCCCCAAAATTAGGTATACGCCACCCATCTTGGGTCGCCACGCCTTACGGTACATAAATTCAAATACAACTTACTAATATAAGCGCTGTAATAATACGACATAAACCATGAGTTTGAATACAAATATTGTCTACTAGATATTATACAAACTCAAAAGGAGTCCTCATTACAACTATTATCACACTATTTCGCAGAATAGTGAGGACTACTAATGCTATCCTCTCCGGACCATTACTCCGCTCCCCGACTCGTCTCGCCTATGTTCTCATTTCCTCAAGAGAATAAAGTGAAAAAAAAGGTGAGCTCAACTAGCCAAAGAAGAAATATTATGACTAAGATAATGCAGAATAAATTATCATTAGCCTTCAACGTTGTTAAACCGATAAAATACAATAGATAAACGGTTTAACTGCAGCTGAATAAGCAATCCATTAAAAAGTCAAGTAGAGAATAAAGTCTACTATCTTTTAGGTTTTAAAAGGTTTTCATCAATTTTTATCGCCGAGACTCAAATTTTAATAAATAAACCACCACATCTAATCATCCTCGTACTCACTGGTCAAGGATTTTCATCAAATTATCAATGGTCATGACTATACCGAATCACCCTTGGTCATAATCATACCAAAAACTATCCATCATCGCATTACGAGTGCCATCGAGGACTTTTGTCACATCATTTATATCAAGTCATGATTATACCGAATGATCCCCGTCATAATCATACTAAGTTCATCTATGCACGTAAAGCCAAAGATAACATAATATAACATGAGGATGATGACAATGACATAGTAATTCAATAAAACAAGTTCAAGAATTATTTAATCCATGAATTATTAACGCCCAAATTGTCAACACGATCTTGTTTCAGAGAGTAAAATTCAAGAATGATCGAGAAGAATATTTCCATGAAAAGATCTTTGGATGAAATGCAAATATCAAGGATATTCTACTAATTTCATGGAGTATAGAAGTCAAAGTTTTAACTAACCGGGTATAATAAAGAATGGAATAACAAAAGAAATCACCGTGCATGCGGTAGATTGGCATGAAAAGTTATTCCAATGAATAATAATAACGGAACGGTCGGGTGAAATTCTTGCAAGCGGGATGTTCCAATGTAATAATAAAGATGGAACCGGATCCGGTGTAAAACACATAGATAGGATATTCCAACAGAATGATAAAGAGCGGAACCGGTCAGGTGTAAAACACATGACGCAGGATGTTCCAATGAATAATAAAAGCGGAACCAGTCCGGTGTAAAACACATGCAGACGGGATGTTCCAAATGTAATAATAGAAGAATGTCACCAAGTATAGGGTAAATGGCGTGATACAAAGTTATTCCAACAGAATAATAAGCAATGGAATAACATAAGGATTTCACCAAGTATAGGGTGTCTGCCGTGATTAAAAGGTTATGTATAGGGTATGCCACTTTTACAAAGTTATTCCAACGTAATAATAATGAATGGAATAATGTAAGTTCTCTTCAAGAAGAAAGAATAACACCCCTTACCGTAGAAAAGAACCTGAATATAGAAGTAGTGAAGTAGCAGAATACTCTTCTTCTTTCTATAATTTTCTCTCTATAAGCTTCTTTCTCATAATTTCTCTCTACAGAGTTTCAATGAATTAAGTAAGAAAATAATGAAGGAATGAGCTTCATTTATAGGAAAATGGAATGCATAATAACTAATCCATGAAGCGGTCAGATTGATTTACTTTAATCGACGGTCCATATTTAAAGAAAAATCTTTTAAATAAAATATAATATATTCTATTTATATAAAAACATTTTACTATGCAAACACTATGCAATACTATGCAAAACACTATGCAAAAACACTATGCAACACTATGCATAATAAAATATAATATATTCTATTTATAGAATAACTTTAATAAAGTATTCTATTTTATATAAAAGATGTTTCGTTTTATTACGTTAATAATACTGAATAAAACAAAACGTCATTATCATTATAATAATTCATATTATTAATCGATTATAATGGAATCAAAGTTGAGTGACTTCTCACATAAGCATCAATAATCAATCTGGTGCTGCTTACTATGCAACCACACTTATTCATTGTACTTTTACTACCGAAAGTAGTTCAACAAGTACTACCAGTAAAACTTCCGCCGTTATTTCAATAAAATAATTTTTTTGTCGTTTCTCAATCCGACAATAATTACATTGTGGGGTCCACCAATGATTGAGTTGTTATGCGAATATTCCTCGCTAAACCAATATATTCCCACCAATCGAATATAATATAACCACTTGCATACTTTGCAAAATTTATAAATACTACCCACAACTATAATATTATCTCAAATTCACACCATAATATTAAAAAATTATTTTGACAAAATTTAAATCTTTATTGATAAAATCTGGGGTCTCATGGGTGATGATGAGGTTTGAGTTGACTAATTAGTTAGAGTTATGGATTTTGAATTGATTGGATATATTGTTTGAGTACCGATGGTATCTTTGAGTCCTGTTCTTATATATATCATCTTGATTTATTATTAGGTTCAGTAGGTATATTAAGAAGTAGATTATGCATATGCATTCATTTAGTTGAGTTATTTTGTTTATTTTAGTTCTTTTGTGTTTTTGCTTGAGGACAAGCAAATGTTTAAGTTTGGGGGTATTTGATGAGTGAGTTTTATACACATGAATTGGATACATTCGGGCTTAATTTATTGTTTTTCTCAAGTCTTTTAGATTAGTTTTTAAGTGTTTATGTCTATTCATGCATGTTTTATGTTGTTTTGTAGGAATTGGGACAAAAGTTACATGAATCGACATTCGGGGTGGCTAGATTCGCGTTTTCGGCTTGCCATTTACAAAGCAGTCACTTCAGATTTAATTTGAGTATTTATACAGACCTTATTTCGAAAATCTTAAAGAATGAAAGTTGTAGATCTACTTTTTCTCTTTCTGGATCATCTTGAATCATCTAAATCGGAGTTCGGACGAAGAAGTTATGGCCATTTTCCCAAAGGACGTCGGAGTAGAGAAAATGTCGAGAAAATGGGGTAGCTTGCCAAGGCGCTAATTTTAAACATATTTGCAGCGCAAGGGGCGCTATAAAGGCGATGTCTGAGGCGTCGTGCTTATTACTGGGGCGCTGGGAAGAGGTTTGGTGTGCACCTGGACGCGTTTTGGGTAATTTTGACCCTTTTAACTCCAAATTGGATTGGGTTTGTTCGAAACAAAAATTAGACTTGTAACCTATAAATACATGATGTAAGGCATAAAATAGGAGGAGATTACATAGATTAGACTAGATTAAACACTCCTTTAGATTAGAACATAACCCTAGTTCTTATTAGTTTTGGAGATTGAAGCAACTTGGAGACCATTGAAGATCAAGAAGCGAAGCAAGAGGGAGCATCAAATTTTTGACAATGCATTCTATTCTCTTCTCTCATCTTACTTTTATCTTTTAATGTCTATTCAATTGTGGATTCTTGGTTTTAATTCATTAATTATGAACTAATTCTTTTTAATAAAGATTTCAATTGAACCTTTTATGGTTATGAATTAATTATTTGATTTATTCCAATCATTTATGTTGAAGTGAATTGTTCATCATACCTTGTATTTATTGATTAATTATCGCCAATAATTACTTAGTGTTACTCTAGAAGGAATTGAGAAAGGAATTCTAGGGTTAGAAGCTGGGCGTGGTGACATGTGACTTAGTTATTTGCACTGATGAATAATTAGGTTTGTGAATAGAATGAGAATATCTATTCGCCGCATGTAACACATAATGAATTGGGATTATAACGAAGTTTAATTCAATTGTTTTGCATAGAGATATAGCAAAATTAATCTGGGTTAAATAGAAGGCAATTGATCACTCGAGAGAGGGCTTTTGGCATTTGAGAATTCTCATTAACAATTCAAGAGACATAATAATTGGGATAATTGGATAATTGGTTTATAGTTCATAATTGGGGATATTGGAGTCTTAGCCTTTATTTATTTGAATTCATTTATAAAGTAACCTAGTTTTAATTAGTTAATTTAGTTTTCTTAATTAGAAAATTCATAATTTGCTATTGTTTAAATAAAATTAATTTGGTTAAGAGTTAGTAATTGATAAATTTTATTAAATAATTCCTCGTGGGAACGATACTCTACTTTCACTTTATTACTTGTTGACCGTGTATACTTGCACGTATTCATTGATTGCAAATCCATCAACATACGTTACCAACTCGGGTCCCAACAATATTGCTTCACCCACCTCATCCCAACATATTGGAGAGCGACACTTTCGTCCATACAATGCTTCGAATGGAGCCACACCTATACTTGCCTGATAACTGTTGTTGTAGGAGAATTCCACCAATGATAAATACTTATCCCAACTTCCTTTGAAGTCTAGGACACAGAGTCTTAATAGATCTTCAAGAGTTTGAATAGTCCTTTCTGATTGTCCGTCCGTTTGAGGATTGTATGCCAAACTAAATCGTAAATCCGTCCCCATAGCTTTTTGCAAGCTAACCCAAAATCTTGAAGTGAATCTTGGGTCACGATCCGAAACTATGGATATTGGCATGCCATACAACCTTATAATTTCATTCACGTACATACTAGCAAGACGTTCAAGGGAATAAGTCTCCCGTATCGGCAAGCAATGAGTAGACTTGGTTAATCTATCAACAATAACCCAAATAGCATTTATGCCTTGAGAAACCGTGGGAAGACCCGTAACGAAATCTATGGTAATGTGTTCCCACTTTCATTTCGGAATCTCAAGTGGTTGCAATGGACCCTTAGGTACTTGATGCTCCGCCTTTACACGTTGACAAGTTAAACACCTTGAGATAAACCTTGCAATCTCTCTCTTCATATTATTCCACCAAAATGTATGTCGAAGATCACGATACATTTTGGTACTTCCAAGATGGATTGCAAACGATGTTTTGTGTGCCTCCATCATGATTCTATGCTTCAAGTTAGAATCGTTAAGAACACAAAGTCTGGAGTGGACTCGAAGTATTCCTTCTTCATCAATTCTTGCTTCTGGAATAGTACCTTCTTGTACTTTCTTCTTCATACGCATCAGCTCCGGATCTGTGGCTTAAACAACTTTAACTTTTTCGATTAAAGTCGGTTCTATGCGTATACTTGACATCATTGCATGGGTCCCCGGAGTCTTAAATTCTATCTTCATCTTTTGTAAATCACACAAAATGGGCCTTTGTTTTAACAACATCGTATTTGTTCCCGCGTATGATCTTCTACTCAATGCGTCAGCTACCACGTTCACTTTTCTAGGATGGTATTGAATGGTGTGGTCGTAGTCTTACATAGCTCGAACCAACGTCGTTGCCGCATGTTAAGTTCCTTTTGGGTGAAGAAATATTTGAGGCTTTTATAGTCTGAATATATCTCCACTTTTTTCCCATATAGATAGTGCCTCCAAATCTTTAAGTGGCGACTTGCTGCTAACTCTAGATCATGAGTAGTATAATTCCTCTCATATTCTTTAAGTTGTCATGAGGAGGCATGGTCATGACTTTCCCACGTTGCATGAGAACCGTGACGCCCCAAAATTAGGTATACATCACCCATCTTGGGTAGTCGGATATGGTATGCGAATTTAAATACAACTTCTTAATATAAGCGCCGTGTACAATACGACATAAATTGTGAGTTTGAATACAAATATTGTCTACTTAGAGATCATACAAACTCAAAAGGAGTCCTCATTACAATTATAATCACCTTTATTTCACGAATAGTGAGGACTACTAATGCTATCCTCTAGACCATTACTCTGGTTCCCCAGGCTCGTCCGACTATATTCTCATTTCACAGAAGAGAAAAAGTGAAAGAAAGGGTGAGCTCAACTAGCTCGATAAGAAATATTATGACTAAGATAATGCGAGAATAAATTATCATTAGCCTACAACGATGTTAAATTGATAAAATATAATGAACATCAAGTTTAACTACAATGGAACCAATGAATCCATTAAAAGAGTCAAGTAGAAAATAAAATCTACTATCTTTTATGATTTAAAAGGTTTTTTCATCTTTATATATGGTGAGACTCAACTTTTAATAAATATTCCACATCATCGAATCACCCCCGCACTACTGAGGATATTCTTTAGTATCACGACCACAATTATTCATACCACTACTGGGCAAGAATATTTGTGTATTCATTAATGGTCATGATCATGCCAACAATCGTCCATCAATGCACTCAGGCCCGCGAGGATTTTTACCACATCATTTGTAACATTACGGTCATGATTACATCGAATAGTCTCTCGGTCAGTAATAATCATACCAAGTCCATATATACTACTGGGCCACGAGATGACTTTCAACATAATATAAACATGAGGATGATGATAATGATATAAGAATTCAATAAAACAAGTTCAAGAATTAATTTATCTAGGAACCAATAACATCCAAACTGTCAACATGATCCTGCTTTGTAGAGTAAAATTCAAGAATACTGAGAAGAATATTTTCATGAAAGGATACTTTGGATGAAGCGCAAATATCAAGGATATTCCACTAATTTCATGGAGTATAGAAGTCAAAGTTTTAACCAACTGGGTATAATAAAGAATGGAATAACAAAAGAAATCACCATAAATGCGATAGGCCACAGACAGCAAAAAGTTATTCCAATGAGAATAATAAATAACGGAACGGTCCGGCGTAAAAGCATACAGACAGGATATTCAACAGAATAATAAAGAATGGAACCAGTCCGGCGTAAAACACATGACATGGATGTTCCCCGAGAATAATAATAAAGAGGCGGAACCAGTTAGGTGTAAAACACATGTGAGCAGGATGTTCCAACGAGAATAATAATAAAAAGGCGGAACGAAGTCCGGTGTAAAACACATACGCATAAGATGTTCCAGCGAATAATAGAAGAATGTCACCAAGTATAGGGTAAAATGGCGTATCTGAGTTATTCCAGCAGAATAATAAGCGATGGAATAACAACAGATTCTCTTCATGAATAAGAAAGAATAACACCCCTTACTTTTGGTAGGAGATTGAATCTGCTAAAGTAGTGTAGTAACAAAATACTCTTCTTATTTCTCTCTTATTCTCTCTATACTTTCTCTCTCTATAGCTTGAATGAATTCGTGAAAATAATGAAGCACTAGGCCTTTATTTATAGAAGATTTTAGCTGAAACACACCGCTTACGTGAAAAAGCAAAGTGGCTCGTATTTGGTGATGTGAAAAGAAAAGTGGTTTGGCGCTTGTAATGTGAAAAACAAGTGGTTCGGCCTTTGTAATATGTAAATGAAAAAGTGGTTTGACATCCTGGTAAAGGTAATTACTATTGTGAAGGTAATTACTATTCCACAAAGGTAATTACTTATTGACGAAGGTAATTACTATTGACGAAGAGACTCTTAGATGATGACATATGGGCCCCCCATAAAATAATCAAACTTACCACAAACGTCTCATGCCGGACTCTTTTTATATACATCGAGGATTGAATAAATATTACCACAAATCATTTTATTTTTAATCAACACATATTTAATCTTTCAACAATTATTAATCATTTATAACTTGTCGTCTCAATTATTGATTTAATACTATAACATATTATCTGAGATGATCTTTGTGACAATAATTGAATCAATAATATAAGAGATATGATCGTAATTCTGTAGCAATAATTGAGCATAGTTGGTGACTTCTCACGTAAGCATCAATAATCAATATCGTGTCTTAACTCTTATACTGTTCTACGGCATTATTCTTTGTACTTTTACTACGGGTAGTTCAAGCGGTTTTAACGGTAACACCTCTGCCGTTATTTTTTGTAGAAAGATAATTTTATCGTTTTTAACTACAACAATACTTCCGTTGTGGGGTCCACCAATGATTGAGCCGTTGTATGAATATTTCCCGATAAAAAGAATATTCCCGACCAAACGAATATTTTATAACAACTCACTTACTTTTGCAAAATTTATAAATATTACCCACAACTATAACATTATATCAAATTTATTCCATAATATTCAAAAATAATATTTATAGAAAATTCATCTTTATTTATAAAAGTTGGGGTCTTCAAGAACACATCCTAACCCTTTGCACGAAGCATCATGTGAGATAACAAATCCATCCGTCTTAGATGGTATTGTCGAACAAGTCGAAATGAGTCTCCTCTTGAGATCTTGGAAACTCTTCTCGCATTCCTCACTCCATACTTAATTTTGTATCTTTCTGAGTCAATTTGAGTTAACGGGAGTAGCGATTCTAGAAAATCCTTCCACAAATCTCCGATAATAACCAAATTTAAGCCCAAAAAGCTTCGATACTTGGTCATCGATTTGGTTGCTCCCAACTTTGTATTGCTTTAATCTTTGCCGGGTCAACATATACTCCATGTTTTGACACCACGTGTCCAAGGAATGCTACTTTCTCGAGCGAACTTCGCATTTCTTGACTTGGCATATAGCTTGTTATCACGAAGCCTTTGCAGTACCAGCTTCAAATGGTTCTCATGATCTTCACGGCTTTTGGAATATATGAGAATGTCATCAATAAAGACAACAACGAATTGATCCAAATAATACTTGAATACTCGATTCATCATATCCATGAAAGCCGCAGGAGCATTAGTCAATCCAAAGGACATGACTAGGAATTCATAATGCCCGTCTGCAGGAGTTACGAAAGGCGGTCTTGGAATATCCTCAGTTTTAACCTTCAGCTGATGATATCCAGAACAAAGATCGATTTTTGAAAAGAATTATGCTCCTTGAAACTGGTCAAACAGGTCATCAATACAAGGTAGCGGATACCTATTCTTGATAGTGACATGGTTTAATTCCCGGTAATCGATATAAAGTCGCATACTCCCGTCTTTCTTTTTTTACAAATAAAATAGGAGGACCCCAAGGAGATGTACTAGGACGAATGAAACCAATGTCCAACAACTCCTGTAGTTGGACCTTTAACTCCTGAAGTTCAATAGGAGCCATTCGATATGGGATTTTAGAAATGGGATTTGTACCAGGTTCAAGGTCAATAAAGATTTCAACTTCACGTTACGGGGTGAGCCAGGAAGTTCTTCAGAAATCGTCGGGAAAATCAATAACAACAGAATATTATTCAAATCGGCGTGTCTTTATTCAAATCCATAACATGGGCTAAGAAAGCTTGACATCCATTTTTTAATAAGCGAATGGTTTTATGGCGATATAACGGTGATTGATTTTAATGGTTTAGTTGCTTGAATTGAACAATAGGTTGTTTAGGAATATGAAAACTAACAACCTTACGAAAACAATCAATTTTGGCATGATGAGTAGTTAACGATCAATCCCCTAAAATCACGTCAAATCATGTATCTTTAAAGAGATAAGGTGACGGGTAAGGTGATGGAGCCAACTTGGATCAAACAAGATTTATAAGCGATGGATGTGATGAAAGTTTCTCCTAACGGAGTTTCCACATATAGGTCAAAGTCTAATTTCTCTGGAGTCAAATTTAAACGTTGAGCACAAGCAGGAGAGATAAATGAATGGGTAGCACTGGTATCTAGTAATGTATAAACTTCTCATTAATTTATGATTAGTTTACCCGTGATCACCTCGTTTGGGTTCCTCACGTGTTGACCAGTCACGACAACGCTCTTCCAGGAACCATTGACTTTGACTTTTTTGGGACAGCCTTTTGAGTCACCATGCCCGCTGGACTTAGTTTCGCTACAGTGAAATCTCAAGCGATATGCCCTTCCTTTCCACAGTTATAACATACCTTAAAGCTGTTGTGCAGGCGGTTTCAATGATATCATCCTTCTTTTCGCACTTATAGCATATAACAGGTGGTCGTTCTCCTCCTTGGAACCAATTCTTCTTTGGTCTTTGGCGTCTTCACATTGTCATTGTTGAATCTTCTCTTTTAAAATCTCCCAGACTCGCTTTTCTATTTTCATGGCCACGATTACCACCATAGTAGTTCTGGCTTTTAATCTGAATGTTTTCCTCCCATTTGGTTTTCATTACTCCGATGACTACTACCACCGGTATGACCCTGGTTGCGGTCCCTTGGTTGAACGTACTCGCTATCTCGCTCTAATAATTGAGCCCCTCGTTGACAACATCTGAATATAAAGAAATTTTATGAGAGATAAGATATTTACGAATCTCGGGTTTTAAACCTCTTAGGAACATCCTTGTCATTCGTTCTCATTCTCTACCAAATGAGGTCTGAACTGGATAACTCTGCGAACTTAACTTACTCGTATTGGGACAACCGTCATGTTGTTTTGTTCTAGTATAATAAACTCTACCTCCTTCGTATGGCGAATACTTTCGGGAAAGTATTTTTCGTTGAAAAGTTTTCAAAGCGTTTCCCAAGACATCTTTGAGTGCGGCGAAAGTGAGTCGTTTCACAGACTCACCAAGATGGTTTGCCTGCGCCACGGAACATAAAGGTGGCGAATGGAACCTTCGATTTAATTGACCCATTAGAAATCCTCGGTCGAAAGTAGAAGCGTAGCTTATAGACTCGTTTTTCGCCTTGAAGTATGTTGCGTGTTGAGCGTTTTTTTCGTATCGATGTTACGTAAATATGTGGACGACCCGAACCACATTATTAAATTAGAACTAAACGATATAGCAGAAGATTTAACGTATGAGGAGATACGTGTTAAAATCTTGGATAAGAAGGATCGTATTCAACACTCAAAGGTTATACCTCAAGAATTAGAATCTGAAATGAAGTCAAGGTATCCTCACCTCTTCGGCATACTAGGTACGTACGTAAATTTCGAGGGCGAAATTTCATAAGGAGGGGAGATTGTGAGACCCTAGATTTTATGAATAAAGATTTAATTTTCTCAAAATATTTTTTTTAATATTATGATGTGGATTTGAGATAATGTCATAGTTGTGGGTAGTATTTATAAATTTTGCAAAGTATGCAAGTTGTCATATTATATTCGATTGGTCGGGGAATATTTGTTTTATCGGGAATATTCGATGCAATGGCACAATCATTGGTGGACCCATAACGAAATTATTGTCGATTGAGAAAACGAAAAAATACTTTTATGAAAATAACGAATTGGAAGTTTTACCGATAAGCTTCATTGAAACACCCATGTTAAAAATGCGATGTCATGGCTGTGGTTGCATAGTAGCGCGCGGTATTGATTATTATCGATGCTTACGTGATAAGTCGATCGATTTTGTTTTATTGGTATTATTAATGTAATAAAGCAGAATACTTTTATAAAGTTATTCTATAAATAGAATATATTATATTCTATTATGCATAGTGTCTGCATAGTATTTTGTATAGTAAAATCTTTTATATAAAGCAGAATACTTTTATAAAGTTATTCTATAAATAGAATATATTATATTTTATTATGCATAGTGTTGCATAGTGCTGCATAGTAAAATCTTTTTATATAAAGCAGAATACTTTTATAAAGTTATACATTTTATTAGACAATAATTAGAATATATTATATTTTATTAAGCAGATATTCAGGTAATATCATCATTTAGGATTGAGGATGATGAAAAATGTAGAGACCCTGATTTTATGAATAAATATTTATTTTTCGATTTTTTTTTTTAATATTATGGTGTGGATTTTTAGATAATGTTATAGTTGTGGTTAGTATTTATAAATTTTGCAAAGTATGCAAGTTGTCATATTATATTCGATTGGTGGGGAATATTTGTTTTATCGGGGAATATTAGATGCAATGGCACAATCATTTGGTGGATCCCACAGCGGAATTATTATGCGATTGAAAGCGACAAAAATACTTTATGAAAATAGCGGCGGAAGTTTTACTGATTAGAATTGAAACACCGGTGTTAAAAGAAACAATGATATCTACGCGTGGTTGCGTAGTAGCAGACACGGTATTAATTATTAATGCTTACGTGATAAGTTAAACTTCGGTTTTATTTTATTGGTATTATTAATGTAATAAAATGAGAATACTTTTATAAAGTTATTCTATAAATAGAATATAATATATTCTATTATGCATAGTGTACGTATAGTAAAATCTTTTTTATATAAAACAGAATACTTTTATAAAGTTATTCTATAAATAGAATATATTATATTTTATTATGCATAGTGTTGCATAGTGCTTGCATAGTAAAATCTTTTTATATAAAATAGAATACTTTTATAAAGTTATCTATTTTATTAGACAATTGTGACGCCCCCAAAATAGGCATACAACACCCATTACGAGTCGTCAAAATACATGAATGCAGAATCTGTTCAACTTTATTAATACAACATATAAAAGCTGTGAGTTTAAATACAAATATTGTCATCTAAGACAATATCCACACTCAAATAAGTCCTCATTACAATTATTGATACATTATTTTATAAAAATAGTGAGGACTACTAAAACGACTTTCTAGAACCTTTATTCCATACCCCGACTAGTACTCGATACATTCTCGCCTCCTGAGAAGAAAAATAGAACAAAAGGAAAATGGTGAACTCAATTAGCCCAGTAAAGAATATTATGACTAAGATAACATAGAACAAATTATCGTTAGTCTTGACGAGGAAACATTTAATAGGATCTGATAGACAACCGGTTTTAAATCAAATCTTGCAATGAAATAATAATTCATTAGAAGAGTTAAGTAGAGAATTCAAACTACTATCTTCTATATATGAATTTAAAAGTTCATTGTCGATATTTTATCCCTGTAACATCAATCAATATATATCTGGAATTAAATATTTATCTTTGCACTACTGGCCAAAGATATTCATCGAGAAAATCATTCATCTTTGCACTTCGTATGCCAAAGATATTCATAATATCATCATTTAGGATTTGAGGATGATGAAAATATTTTAAAGAAAAGCGAATCGGTGAAACAAAAGAATAAATATTAAAGATTAAGTACTTTAAACAATCCAAGTTCAAAAATACTTCATAAATAACCCGAGTGGAGTAAAATTCAAGAATGATCAAAACATGGATACAATCAAAGCTAGTATCCATAATAGATATTTTAGACTGAAAAATGAAAATTTAATTTTTACGTGAATAGTGTCGTATTCGTGAATAAGATCAGTATCGTGAATAGTGTCATTATCACGTGAATAGTAACTCTGCACACTAAAAGATAAAAATTTCACAAAAAATATCATGCTTCGTGAATAGTACTCGTGAATAGTAACTCGTGAATAATAAAATAAATAAGTAGCTCCGACTGAAAAGTTTCAAATTTGATAAAAATTGCAATAATATTTTATAATGATATTGAAGAAATAGTATCATTTATGAAGAAAATAACATCCACTTACCTCAAAAGGATAAGATTCTCGATTAGAATCTTTGGATATAGTCTTTGAAAGAACTTGCAATCGATAAAGAATACTCAAAGTACTAAAATACTCACAAAATACGCTGATATTATAGAGAGAGAAAGAGATAGAAGATTTAGCTTTAGGTGTGATTTTTAATTCTAAACTAAGCACCCTATTTATAGAAAATTGCTTAGAACACCAAATGTAAAATTGAATATAATAATATTATATATAAAACAAATTCTCTACGCTCGACTTTGAAATCGATTTCAAACCACCTATACATGTTAAAGATGCCCACAAACATTTCAAAAACGTTTTCTTTTAAAACATAAATAAAAACTTCAAAAATCAATTATTCGAACTTTAGAACTTCAATAATTCATAATAAATAGCCTTTTATCAGAAAAATTCAAATCACATGTCCTTTTCTATAGGAAATTTCATTCTCTACAACTTTGTAAGTTTAAGTTTTCCAAATAGCAGTAAATTGAAGCGATTTTACGTGCTTTAATCAAATTTCACCAAGAAATGGGCCCATGTATACATTTTAACATGTTTTAAACAACTTTTGCAAACAAAAATACTCTTCCTCTCATATACTCATATATCCCACATTCATTGTAAAAAATTTCATCATTATTATATTATAATAATATAATAAAATATTATTTTATCGAGAAAAGATAAAATATTGATTTTCAACAATTGTCACTTTAAAATTTTCTCCATCTATATCCACATAAAATGAATATTTTCTCATCATATAAATCAATAATTAATTATTTCTTGTTGAATAAAGATTTCTCCTTTCTATGGTAGTAAAAGTGCGATGTCGTGTATGTAATTTGCATAGCGTCGATAATGCTAGCTAATTGTGATTATTGATCATTATGTGGTTGCGTAGTAGCGCGCAGTATTGATTAATGATCTTTATGTGAGAAGTTCGGTTTGATTCCATTATTGTGACCGATTAATAATATGAATTATTATAGCGATAATGACGTTTTGTTTTATTAAGTATTATTAAGCGTAATAAAGCGAAACATCTTTATATAAAATAGAATACTTTATTAAAGTTATTCTATAAATAGAATATATTATATTTTATTATGCATAGTGTTGCATAGTGTTTTGCATAGTGTTTTTACGATAGTATTGCGTAGTGTTTGCATAGTAAAATGTTTTTATATAAATAGAATATATTATATTTTATTTAAAAGATTTTTCTTTAAATATGGACCGTCCGATTAAAGTAAATCAATCTGGACCGAATTCATGGATTAATTCTTATGCATTCCATTTTCCTATAAATAGAAGCTCATTCCTTCATTATTTTCTTTACGAATTCATTGAAACTCAAGAGAGAGAAATTATAGAGAAGTTTATAGAGAAAATTATAGAAAGAAGAAGAGTATTCTCGCTACTTCACTACTACGTATTGAGTTCTTTTACGGTGAAAGGGTGTTATTCTTTCTTCTTGAAGAGAACTTACATTATTCCATTCATTATTATTACTGTTGGAATAACTTTTTGTAAAAGTGGCATACCCTATACATAACTTTTGATATCGCTGGCGTACCTATACTTGGTGAAATCTTATGTTATTCCATCGCTTATTATTACATTGGAATAACTTTGTATCTGTGGTTTACCTATACTTGGTGACATTCTTCTATTACATTTGGAACATCACGTATGCGTGTGTTTTACAGGACAAGTTAGCTTTTTATTCGTTGAACATCATCACATGCATGTTTTACACAGGACTGGTAAAATCTTTTATCATTCTGTTGGAATATCCTATCTCGTGTGTTTTTTCACGGATCTGGTTCCATCTTTATTATTCTGTTGGAACATCCATCGGTGTGAATTTCACGACACAGTTCCGTTATTATTATTACATTGGAATAACTCCATCATCGCAATACCGCATTTATGGTGATTTCTTTGTTATTCCATTCTTTATTATACTCGGTTAGTTAAAACTTTGACTTTATACTCCATGAAATTAGTAGAATATCCTTGATATTTGCGTTTCATCCGATATCTTTTCATGGAAATATTCTTACGATCATTCTTGAATTTTACTCTACTAAAGCAAGATTATTATGTTGACAATTTGGACGTTAATAATTCATGGATTAAATAATTCTTGAATTTGTTTTATTGAATTACTATGTCATTGTCATCATCCTCGTGTTATATTATGTTATCTTTGGCTTACGATGCGTAGATGAACTTAGTATGATTATAACGAGGATCATTCGGTATAATCGTGACTTGAT
Source organism: Panax quinquefolius (assembly GCA_020205615.1). NCBI lineage: Eukaryota > Viridiplantae > Streptophyta > Magnoliopsida > Apiales > Araliaceae > Panax > Panax quinquefolius. The sequence goes on along the minus strand of CM035164.1, from coordinate 122,883,573 downwards.
ATAAATGATGTGACAAAAGTCCTCGGTGCTTTTGTAATGCGATGATGGATAGTTTTTGGTATGATTATGACCCGGGGTGATTCGGTATAATCGTGACCATTGATAATTTGATGAAAATCCTTGGCCAGGTGATACGGGGATGATTAGATGTGGTGGTTTATTATTAAGGCGAGTCTCGTGATAAAAATTGATGAAAACCTTTTAAAACCTAAAAAGATAGTAGACTTTATTCTCTACTTGACTCTTTTAATGGATTGCATATTCATTTGCAGCTTAAACCGGTTGTCTATTGTATTTTATCGGTTTAACATTGTTGAAGGCTAATGATAATTTATTCTGCATTATCTTAGTCATAATATTTCTTCTTTGGGCTGGATTGAGCTCACCTTTTCTTTCACCTGTTCTCTTGAGGAAATGAGAACATAAATTTGGACCCAGTCGAGGAGCGGAGTAATGGTCCGGAGGATAGCATTAGTAGTCTTCACTATTACGTGAAATAGTGTGATAATAGTTGTAATGAGGACTCCTTTTGAGTTTGTATAATATCTAGTAGACAATATTTGTATTCAAACTCACGATTTATGTCGTATTATTACACGGCAGTTAGGTTAATAAGTTGTATTTGAATTTATGTACACATGTAAGTGGCGACCCAAGATGGGTGGCGTATACCTAATTTGGGGGCGTCACAAGTTGGTATCGAGCTTAGGGATATGATCCTGCTAAGATGTGAGATAAGAACTAGGAGGGAGAGGCGGAAATTCCTCGGCTAGTATGACCTACTAAGTTTATTTGGTATTTAATTGGTCGGTCGAGTATAGGGATAATATTTGATATATTAATTAACCCTTGTGTTGTGGCGGTGTTTGGAAATGGCGGTGAAAATATTCACAATGGAGTTAATGTGACCGCCATGACACCTTTAATCACTAATCGAGGTTAATGCAATTAATCGAGACGAGGAACAAATTAGAGATATCCACGTAGTAAATGAAGAACTAATTGTTGCAATTTTAGGAGCTCAGCAGACGGTAGCGGTGAAAGTGAGGAAGAAGAGGAAGAAGAGGAACACGAGGAGAATTGGTTAGAAGAAATTTATGATCAAAACTTAGAATTACAAAATCGTGTTCGTGAGCTAAGAACAAAGTTGAAGAGCGACAAGCGGTCGTGGAACAAAGGGATACAACAATTCAAAATTGGGTTACCCGATATGTGATGCTTTCGAACAAAATCACGCTTTGGCGAGGGTGTAAGATATTAAAGTTGGAATCGAGAATTTAAAAATCAAAGATCATTTGAAAGAAGAAACAATCGAATCGAAGGAGAATAGGCGATGCATGGGTAAAAAGGCGACAACGCGTTGATAGTGTAGAAAAAGACGTCCGATCCAATAAAGCCAAAATAGATGAAATGGACTTTGCTTTTTGGACAAGAATTAGGAGAACCCAACATCGAATTGAATTACCACTGCGCATAGCGGTCAACCCGAATTCGATATGGATCGGAGAATAATGATTCAAATCATGGATCGGGGAATGTGAAGAAGCACTTAAGGGTGGAATGTACCCTATAGTAAAAGTCAAACTTCTGTAATTTAAGCGAGGCGTTTGTCGAGAAAACCGAACGAAGTTATTACGGGTAAATTAATTATTGCGAAGTCTATACTTTATTCAATACAAGTTCTACCCACTCTTTTATTCTACCTAGTTGTGTTCAATGTTTAAATTTGACTCAAAGAAAAAAATTAGACTTTGATTTATCTATTGAAACTTCGTTGGGAGAAACCTTCGTTACCTCCAATTGTTTATTAATCTTGTTGTTTCAAATAAACACTTTCACGATCTTATATCTTTAAAAATTCTTGCCTTTGAGGTAATTTTTGAAAAGCGATTGATTAACTACTTATTATTCTTTTTGTAAGGTTGTTAGCTTTCATATTCTAACCAACTGTTATACGAATTCAAAGTAACCAAACCCTAAAGTTAATCTTTGTTATATCAAGCCATAAGTAAAGAGCCCCGATCCTTTAGTTTGTTGACTTCCTTGTGTGGAATGCACCAAGGCCGGGACTTTACGTAGGGGGCTTACATCGTGAATGAAGATGACAAGTTTATAGGTATATCATTGTGAGGGCTATCTAGGTTAAGGGATAGAAGTCACAGTTGGTATCAATGTAACGTCTTATCCAAGTCTTGGATAAGAGTAGCGATTTTGAATGATATTTCTATCATTAATAAATTTCTTGGACGTATTCTTGAAGATTTCCTAGCCTACCCTAGGCGTGAAATCGAATTTTGTATTGACCCCAAAGACAAAAACTCATTTCTTAAACCCTCAAATATTTCTTCAATTAAAATGAGCAGGTTTACGTGGTTTATGATGAAAGTCATAATAAAAGCATTGGACTAATGAAAATCATGGGTATACGTGGTATTAGTAAGTGTTATAATGAGTTATGTTGGTTATTATGAGAAAACATGAAAGTTTCTTAGAAATCACAAAGAGTTGAAAATCGATTTTAGTGAAAAACGTAACATGAAATTCAATTGACCATATCTCCTATTATATTTTGAATTTTGAATGTGGTCAAATCCTAGAGTTAGATCTATGAGTTACCTAACTAATCCAAGTGGAATTACTGGAAAAGGTGTTGTAGATTTTTGTGTGGACTGATTTTAGCAAAGGAGGTCAAAGCTGTAAATTTCGAAAATGCTACTGCCCAGAAACTTTAAGGGCTGTTTCGGCCACTTAAATTATGAGAAAAATTCTGGCCTTTTGGGACATAAAGGTATATGGTATAAAGTATCTCCTGTCCAAAATGAGCTCATTCGACTTAAAATGAGCAAGTTATGACTATTTCAATATTTAGGTTTTTTAAATGAAAAACGCTATAACCTAGGAGTTCTATAACTCAGATGACCATGAAATTTAAACTAGAAGCTCACGTTAACACATGTAAGAGTCCTGCCAAGATTTGGGAATTTTGGAGTTAAACTTGAGGTAGCTAATTTCTTAAGGAATTAATTAGAAATTGATTTTTAAAAAATAGTAAATGAATTTTAAAAATTCCGAGAAAAATATATTTTCATTATGGGACTATATTATGCTAAATCCCAGAAAAGAAATATTTTGGGACTGATTTGGTATTTTCATGAAAATAGTTTAGTTATGAACATATGAGTTAAATATGTTATGTGAAGTAACAAAGTTGAAAATAGGATTTTATGGCTAGAAAATCCTATATGTAGTATATATGCATATTTTTTGATGAGGATTTGATAATTGGTGATGATATTTTATGAGTATGGCATTTTTGAATGATTAAATGCATATATGGTAAAAGCGTAAACAATTGAGATAAATTGTTTATAAATTTAAGAAGTGATTAAAATATTGTTATAATATTAATGATATTAGATTATGAGATTATTAAGTGATTGAAAACATGGGGATATTCTTGAATCTGGATAAATTATATTATAAATGTTTAATATTTATCCTTTATCTCATTTGATTGATTCTTTATATCATTATCCTCATGTTTATATTATGTTGAAAGTCATCTCGTGGCCTGTAGTGCATAGATGGACTTGGTATGATTATGACCACGGATTATTGATTATAATCATGCAGTAAATGAATACACAATTATCTTTGGTAGTAGTGCGTGGATAATTTGTGGTCGATGATCTTAATGAATACACAATTATCTTTGGTAGTAGTGCATGGATAATTTGTGGTCGTAATCTTAATGAATATCCTTGGCACCGTAGTGTAAGGGGATGATTCGATGATGTGGATTAATTATTGGTGAGTCTCAAAGCATGAAATATTAATTCATGGATGTGTTCAAAGTCAAATACGTGGCTTACGTGCGTAGATGGACTTGGTATGATTATGACGAGGTTGATTGTTGGCATATAATCATAATTAGAATTGAAAACACAATTATCTTTGGTAGTAGTGCATGGATAATTTGTGGTCGTGATCTTAATGAATATCCTTGGCCCGTAGTGCGGTGGATGATTCGATGATGTGGATTAATTATTGGTGAGTCTCAAAGAATGAAATATTAATTCATGGATGTGTTCAAAGTCATCATGGCTTACGTGCATAGATGGACTTGGTATGATTATGACTGAGGATTGTTCGGTATAATCATAAGCAGTAATTGAAAACACAATTATCTTTGGTAGTAGTGCATGGATAATTTGTGGTCGTGATCTTAATGAATATCCTTGGCACGTGTAGTGCGGGGATGATTCGATGATGTGGATTAATTATTGGTTGAGTCTCAAAGAATGAAATATTAATTCATGGATGCGTTCAAAGTCATCATGTGGCTTACGTGCAGATAGATGGACTTGGTATGATTATGACCAAGGATTATTCGGTATAATCATGCTTAGTAATTGAAAACACGAATATCCTTAGCCGATGAAGTGCATGGATAATTCATGGTTGTGATCTTATTAAGTGAGTCTCGATATTATTGGTTTCTGAGGTTGTATATCTTTGGCTGTAGTGCAAAAGATGAATTGTTAATGAATATCTTTGGTTCGGATTGCAAAAATAAATTTAATGTTTTAAGCGATAAAGGTATTCAAGGTATCCTCACCTCTTTATCATATCGTATCGTGCATCTTACCCCTAATTTCGGTAGAAATTCCATAGGAGGGGAGATTGTGAGACCCCAGATTTTATCAATAAAGATTTAAATTTTGTCAAAATAATTTTTTATATTATGGTGTGAATTTGAGATAATATTATAGTTGTGGGTAGTATTTATAAATTTTGCAAAGTATGCAAGTGGTTATATTATATTCGATTAATTGGGAGAATATTTGATTTGAAGAGGAATATTCGTGACAACGGCTCGATCATTGGTGGACCTCATAACGTAATTATTGTCGGATTGAGAAAACGACATTAATATTTTATTGAAATAACGGCGGAAGTTTTACCGTAGTTCTTGTTGAACTACTTTCAGTAGTAAAAGTACGATGTCGTGTGGTTGCATAGTAGCGCACGGTATTGATTATTGATGCTTTATGTGAGAAGTCACTCGGTTTGATTCCATTATTGTCGATTAATAATATGAATTATTATAGCGATAATGACGTTTTGTTTTATTAAGTATTATTAACGTAATAAAAGCGAAACATCTTTATATAAAATAGAATACTTTATTAAAGTTATTACATAAATAGAATATATTATATTTTATTATGCATAGTGTTGATAGTGTTTTTTGCGTAGTGTTTTGCGTAGTATTGCATAGTGTTTGCATAGTAAAATGTTTTTATATAAATAGAATATATTATATTTTATTTAAAAGATTTTTCTTTAAATATGGACCGTCAGATTAAAAGTAAATCAATCTGGACTAGATTCATGGATTAATTCTTATGCATTCCATTTTCCTATAAATAGAAGCTCATTCCTTCATTATTTTCTTACGAATTCATTGAAAAGCTTAGAGAGAAATTATAGAGAGAAGTTTATAGAGAAAATTATAGAAAGAAGAAGAGTATTACTATTACTTCACTTACTTACGTATTCGGTTCTTTTTACGGTAAAGGGTGTTATTCTTTCTTCTTGAAGAGAACTTACGTTATTCCATTCATTATTATTACATTGGAATAACTTTGTAAAAAGTGGCATACCCTATACATAACTTTGTATCTGTGGCATACCTATACTTGGTGAAATCCTTATGTTATTCCATTCTTTATTATTACATTGGAATAACTTTGTATCTGTGGTTTACCTATACTTGGTGACATTCTTCTATTATTACATTGGAACATCCCCGTCTGTGTGTTTTTACAACCGACGGTTCCGCTTTTTATTATTACATTGGAACATCCACATCGTGTGTTTTACAGGACTGGTTAAAATCTTATCATTACGTTGGAATATCCTATCTCGCATGTTTTTCACCGGATCTGGTTCCATCTTTATTATTTCGTTGGAACATCACGCTTGGTGTGAATTTCACGACTGGTTCCGTTATTATTATTACATTGGAATAACTCGCTCATGCAAGCAACCGCGTCATGGTGATTTCTTTTGTTATTCCATTCTTTATTATACTCGGTTGGTTAAAACTTTGACTTCTATACTCCATGAAATTAGTAGAATATCCTTGATATTTGCGTTTCATCCGAAGATCTTTTCATGGAAATATTCTTCCGATCATTCTTGAATTTTACTCTACTGCTAAACGATTATTATGTTGACAATTTGGACGTTAATAATTCATGGATTAAATAATTCTTGAATTTGTTTTATTGAATTACTATGTCATTGTCATCATCCTCGTATGTTATATTATGTTATCTTTGGCTTACGTGCATAGATGAACTTAGTATGATTATGACCAGGATCATCTTAAGTATAATCATGACTTGATATAAATGATGTGACAAAAAGTCCTCGATTGGCACCGTAATGCGATGATGGATAGTTTTTGGTATGATTATGACCGAGGGGTGATTCGGTATAGATAGTCGTGACCATTGATAATTTGATGAAAATCCTTGACCGTGGTAGGAGGATGATTAGATGGGTGGTTTATTATTGTCGAAGTCTGAGTCTCGTGATAAAATTGATGAAAACCTTTTAAAACCTAAAAGATAGTAGACTTTATTCTACTTGACTCTTTTAATGGATTGATATTCATTGCAGATTAAAGCTGGTTGTCTATTGTATTTTATCGGTTTAACATTGTTGAAGGCTAATGATAATTTATTCTGCATTATCTTAGTCATAATATTTCTTCTTTGGGCTAGTTGAGCTCACCCTTTTCTTTCACCGTTCTCTTCGAGAAATGAGAACACATTTGAGACTGAGTCGAGGCAGAGTAATGGTCCAGGAGGATAGCATTAGTAGTCTTCACTATTCCGTGAAATAGTGTGATAATAGTTGTAATGAGGACTCCTTTTGAGTTTGTATAATATCTAGTAGACAATATTTGTATTCAAACTCACGGTTTATGTCGTATTGTACTACGACAGTTAGGTTAATAAGTTGTATTTGAATTTATGTACCATGTAAGTGGCGACCCCAAGATGGGTGGCGTATACCTAATTTTGGGCGTCACAAATAATACTTCGTGAATAGTAACTCGTGAATAGTAACTCATAAATAGTAACCCCGACATGAAAAGTTTCAAATTTGATAAAAATTCAGACCAATATTTCGGCATAATGATATTGAAGAAATAGTATCATTTATGAAGAAAATAACATCCCTTACCTCAAAAGGATAGTATCTCCGATTGGAATCTTTGGATATAGTCTTTGAAAGAACTTGCAGACCGTATAGCAATACTCAAAGTACTAAAATACTCACAAAAATACGCTCGATATTATAGAGAGAGAAAGAGATAGAAGATTTCAGTTTCTGGTGTGATTTTTAATTCTAAACTAAGCACCCTATTTATAGAAAATTGCTTAGAACACCAAAGCAGAAAATTGAATATAATAATATTATATATAAAACAAATTCTACTACCGACTTTGAAATCGATTTGACCACCTAGCACATGTTAAAGATGCCCACAAACATTTCAAAAACGTTTTTCTTTTAAAACATAAATAAAAACTTCTAAAAATCAATTATTCTGGAACTTCAGAACTTCAATAATTCATAATAAATAGCCCTTTTATCAGAAAAATTCAAATCACATGTCCTTTTCATAGGAAATTTCATTCTCTACAACTTTGTAAGTTTAAGTTTTCCAAATTCCAACAGAAATTAAGAAATCCATAAACCTGGCGATTTTCTGAGCTTTAATCAAATTTCGATCAAGAAATGGGCCCCCTGACACATGTTTAACATGTTTTAAACAACTTTTGCAACAAAAATACTCTTCCTCCTCATATACTCATATATCCCACATTCATTGTAAAAAATTTCATCATTATTATATTATAATAATATAATAAAATATTATTTTATCGGAAAAGATAAAATATTGATTTTCAACAATTGTCACTTTAAAATTTTCTCCATCTATATCCACATAAAATGAATATTTTCCTCATCATATAAATCAATAATTAATTATTCACAAATAATATTACGAATCACAATCGACATGACGAGGCGGTTCCCGGAAAAGAGGGGCTTTCGATAAAGATTTCTCTACTGGCCATGCAATTAGATGACCAAACCTCTCCTTAGACAGAACTTTCTAGACATTGTCAATAATGTTATCTAATAATATTATTAGGATAATATGAATTATTGCTCAGATAATAGAAAATATGTGTAGTGACAATTATTGAAACAATGATAATATCAACGCAACAATTATTGAATCAATAAAATAAAATCTTGAACATTAATTATCGTAACAATTATTGAGTGGTGCCTTCTTAAGTAAGAAACAATAATTGGTGCGATCACAGTATCTTCTTTGTCAACAACAGCGTATTATTGTGTTTTAACCAAGGGTATTCTAACAATGATAGCAGTAATAACTAATAGATTATTTATAAACAACTTATACTTGTCGTTTTCTTCATCCAATCATTTTTTAGTTATGGGGCCCCACACAAGGTCGCTTGCCGTCATACGAATATTTCAAATCAAGCAGATAAGAATATTCCACGACCAAACGAATATTCTCCGATAAAAATGAATATTTTATAACCACTTGCTTATTTGAAATATTTAGCATTTTACCCATAACTAACCACATTAATCAAATCAACCCTTAATATTTAAAAATAATAAATAGAGGAAATTTAATTTTATTATTAATAAGTTGGGTCTTACAACAATAATTAGAATATATTATATTTTATTATGTATAGTGTTGCAGATGAAGTACTGCATAGTTTTTGCATAGTAAAATCTTTTATAAAGTTATTCGTTTTATTAGATTATAAATAGAATATATTATATTTTATTTAAAAGATGTTGCTTTAAATATGGACCATCAGATTAAAAGTAAATCAATCTAGGCCGAGTTCACGAGTTAATTCTTATGCGATCCATTTTTCTATAAATAAGCTCATTCATTCATTATTTCTTACAATTCATCAAAACTCAGAGAGAGAAACTATATAGAGAAAGAAGAAAAGTGTTACTGCTTACTTCACTACTTCTATATATCAAAGTACTTTCTTTCTAAGGTAGGGAATATTATTTGTTGTACTCGTAAGTGAGGTACTCTTTCTTTCTTATTTATGAAGAGAACTTACATTATTCCATTCTTTATTATTACATTGGAATAACTTTTGTATCGTGGGCTACTCTATACTTGGTGAAATTCTTATGTTATTTCATTCTTTATTATTCGTCGGAATATCACATGCATGCGTTTACTTGGGACTAGTTCCATTATTTATTATTCATTGGAATAATGCATACATCGCGGTTTATCGCATGCATGGTGAATTCTTACATTATTTCATTCTTTATTATTACATTGGAATAACACGTCCATGTGGATTGCCACATGCATGGTGAATGACCCTTCGTATTCATTTCTTATTAAATTGTGGAAATGAGTACATCTCGTGGATTACCGCATGGCGGTGAAAATCCACCGCGATTTCATATATTCTATGATACTCTTTTGGTTAAAGTTTTGGCTTCTATACTTCATGAAATTAGTGGAATATCCTTGATATTTCAAGGCTTCATCTAAGTATCTTTTCATGAAAATATTCTTACGAGCATTCTTGAATTTTACTCTACAAAGCAATATCATGTTGACAATTTGGACATTATAAGTTCCTAGATAAATTAATTCTTGAACTTGTTTTATTGAATTCTTATATCATTGTCATCATCCTCATGTTTATTTTTTTGAAAGTCATCTGTGGCCTGTAGTGCATAGATGGACTTGGTATGATTATAACCAGGGATTATTCGGTATAATCATAACTGTAATGTTACAAATGATGTGAAAAAAAGTCCTCATTGACCCGTAGTGCATTGATGGACGAGTTTTTGGTATGATTATGGCTATGGATTCTCTTTGGTAGTAGTGCGAAGATGAATTATTTTATGGCATGATCGGGATAGTTGATGAAAACATGATTATCTTTTAGTAGTAGTGCATGGATAATTTGTGGTCGTGATATCTTAAAGAATATCCACTGGCACGTAGTGCGTGGATGATTTGATGATGTGGATTGTTTATTAAGTCGAGTCTCGGTGATAAAAGTGATGAAAAACCTTTTAAATCATAGAAGATAGTAGATTTTATTTTCTACTTGACTCTTCTAATGGATTGCTTGTTCACCATTGAGTTAAACTTGATAGTTATTATATTTTATCGGTTTAACTTTGTTGAAGGCTAACGATAAATTATTACGCATTATCTTAGTCATAATATTTCTTCTTGGGCTAGTTGAGCTCACCCTTTCTTTTTCATTGTTCTCTTGAAATGAGAACGTAAATGGGACTAGTCGGGAACAGAGTGATGGTCCTAGATGTTTGCATTAGTAGTCCTCACTATTCTGTGAAATAGTGTGATAATAATTGTAATGAGGACTCCTTTTGAGTTTGTATACTCTCTAGAGGATAATATTTGTATTCAAACTCACGAATTTTATGTTTTGTCATTATTGTATACATAATCGTAGTATAATTAAGTTGTATTTGAATTTTGTACCATGTATCTGGTGACTCAAGATGGGTAATGTATACCTAATTTGTGGGGCGTCACAAAAAATATCTTAAAGAAAACGAATCTAGTGAGATAAAAGATCAAAGATTAGGGATTCGTATTACAGTTTATCCAAGTTCAATAATACTCCATTATAACCAATTGTGAAGCAGAATTCAAAAATAAAGATCAAAACATGGATACAATCAAAGATAGTAACCATAATAGACATATTGGACAAAAAAGAAAAAATTTTATTTTTCGGTGAATAGTGTCGTATTCATGAATAGTAATCTCGACACAAAAAGGTAGAAATTTCATAATAAAATCCATACCAATATTTTAGTATAATGATATTGAAAAAATAACATCATTATAAAGAAAATAACATCCCTTACCTCAAAAGAACCGTACTTCCGGCTGAAATATCACGTATAAGGCTAAAGAAAACTTGCACTGATGAATAGCAACTCACAAAGTATCTAAATACTCACAAAATAAATTTCGATAATATAGAGAAAGAGAAAACTTATTTCTAGTGTGATTTTCAATTCTAACTAAGCACTATTTATAGGAAAATGCTTAGAAACGTCATATGAGATTAACTTTCGCTACACCGATGGCTTTACACGCTACTATTCAAGCCCACCACTTTTGAAAATAAATTTCAAGACATTTCATTTCTCACCAACCAAAAGTGGGGCCCACCATATTTTTAATAAAAATATTTATTTCCGAAACTTCAATAATTCATAATAAATAGCCCTTTTATCAGAAAAATACGAATTTTACGTCCATTCCATAGAAAATTAAATTTTCTACAACTTTGTAGAAGAAAGTTTTTTCAAATTCAAATCAGAAAATATCTGAAATTCGCATACGAACGATTTTTAATATCTCCTTTCCGACAAAATACTGATAAAACACCTCATCAATAATTCCTTCATTTATAACCACAATAAATATATCTATCATTTATATCCACATAAAATAAATATTTTCTTATCATATAAATCAATAATTAATTATTCACAAATAATATTACGAGAATCACAATTATAATGACGAAGTCGTTTCAGGAAAGAAGGGCTTTCAGATAAGAATTTCTCCTTATTGGGCGCTTGCAATTAGGTGACCAAACCCCTTTCTGAAGCGTAACTTCCTTAGACATTACCAATAATGCTATCTAATAATATTATTCAAATAATATGAATTATTGATCGATAGTGGAGATCTTTGTGCAGTGTGACAATTATTGAACAATGATAATATAAAATATCAACGCAAGTAATTATTGAATCAATAAAATAAAATATTGAAGCGAGAATTATCGTAACAATTTTTGAGTAAGGCTTTTACGTAAGAATCAATAATTCAAAATAATATGCAATACTAGTGTCTTCTTTCATGCAACCACGCCAGACATCTTTGTATTTTAACCACCGGGTATTCCAACAGTGTTAACGGTAATCATTACGCCGTTATTTATAAAAACTCAAATTGTCGTTTTCTTTATCCGACCGTTTTCCGTTATGGGGGCCCACAAATGCTTGCGCCGTCGTACGAATATTCCCCGACAACAAGAATATTCCACGACCAAACGAATATTCTTCGACAAAAATGAATATCTTATAACCACTTGCTTATTTTACAAAATTTACACATTTCACCCATAAGCATAGCATTATATCAAATTAACACTTTATTATTCACAATAATAATTAGAGAAAATTTGATTTTATTTATAATAAGTTGGGGTCTTACAGTAACCTTACGATCCTATCAACTATACATCAACTCAGTTTTTTAAATATTAACCTAATATTATTTGATCTTTCTATTCAAAGTCTTTGTATAATAAATTAATTATTTATAAGGACTGTACAAATCATATTGGTACAAATTCACATTAAGTTCATTCATCAAAAAATTTAAACATGCAGACTCTAACATCCCGCATTGCCTATTTGAGAATCTTTTATGTGTATATTTGTACATTATAGTGTTGGGCTTAGTAACATGATTGAGGAAAAGGGGATTGACTCGCGCACATGAGAATGGATAAAGAACAGGCTATCCGCGGCTCAACTCGAACTTGAACAAGCTCTTTCTGTGTGTTCATATTTTTAATAATGGGAGGTCAAATAATCCATCTATCATATATTTCAGGGATCAGATGGTGGGGTTAAACTATATTGGGGCATTGTTGCTAGAGTTGCAAACGAACCGAACTGTTTGCTAACCGGTTCGATTCGGTTTGAGTAGAGCGTCTAATCGAGTCGAGTTCGCACAATGTGTTCCGTTCGTTTGGTCGATCGAACATGTTCGCGAACCATGTGGTTCGATTCGCCTGTGTTCGCGAACGGTTCAACTCGATAAGTTGGGTTCGGTTCAATTGTTTGAGTTCGATATAGGTTCGAGGTGTTTGATTTCTTATATATATGTTCACTTTAAATTGTTTTTAAAATTCTACATATAAATAATTGATTTTGGTTATTTAATATTAAATTCTAATGTCAGTCTTATCAATAATGGTTAAATTTGTAGTAATTTTCTTTTTTTATTACTTAAAACATCTTTTTTGTGTTTTTAATAATTGATTATAAATAAATATTTTATTAACTAATTAATAAATAATAATGTGTACTTTTTCACCTCTAAATTTTAATGAAAATAATTTTAGTATTTTCATAAGAATTTTAACAATGATTGTTGGATTATTACAATTTACATCCCTAATAATTTAATAGATTATAAGTTATAACCCATATCATAAATCACATTAAAAGTCACTAATCATAATGACAATTTGACATTAATTAAAAAAAATGATACATTACAGTTGCTTACATTTACACGAGTTATTAAAATTGTCAAATCGAGATAGATAATAGAGAAATCAAGTCATCAAAGTATCGAAACTTTACTAATACAGTAATAGTCATTGTACAATTAGTCAATTACTATTGTATATTAACATCAACTATCAATTATATAATTAAAAGTGTAAACTTAACTTTACCAAATTTTGATTTTTTTTAGTGTTACAATATTATAGACTTGCGATGTATATGTGAGACAGCGCGATAGAGTGATTGACTAACTTTGATTTATCATTTATGCTATTAAGTAATCATATTTAGTGTAAAAACTAAAAAGTTATTGAGAAAAGTCCAATTAAACAATACGTCACAAACTCACAGTACCGTTTGCATGAAATTAAAAAGTTATTAATTTAAATTAGAATAAGTAATTTTTTAAAAAAAATGAAACAAAGTCTCTAAATAGCTTTGACCTTTTTTATCTTAGAATCGTAGTTAATTTATTTAATTTTAAACAATATAATTATCAAAATCATAAACTTTTTATAAAGTAATTCTCAAGATTTATTGTATTCAAAAGTTAATTATCACATCCCTTTTGAATTAAAAATATTTTCTATCGACTTTGAAAATTTATAGTTGACTTGATCAATTGATCTTATTACTTATATTTGAGCGGATGAAATATTTAGTACTAATACATTTAAAGGTTAACAATATTAGTCTATAAGTCTATTAGATATTAAATTAATCTAAATCAACTAAATTCACATTATTTTAAATCTTAGAATTTTACAATTTTATTATTAAAAAATCTTAAATAAGACTCTTTTTATGAAATAGATAAAATATTATTCATTTATTCTAGACTAATTATGTAATAAATTATAATATTGACCACTAGTCCACTACTACTAATTTAATATATATATATATATATATATATATATGATAATATGATATATATTATATATTTATATCCTATTCCTAAATAATTTAAAATAATAAAACTAATACAAAATAACAAAATACAAATAACAAAACTAATATTAGTTATTAACTTTTAAGTTCTAACTTTTAAGTAATCATTTTTGGGATAAATGATGATTATAATATTTGGTCTAATTTTTGAATGAATTACTTAGAGTTAGAGAAGATAATTTTGGTATTTATTTAATTGTTTTTAGTTTGCTTATGAGTTCTCAATTTTCTCAATTCAGTGCATTATTAAATGTTTGCGAACTTGATTTGTTCAATTATGTTCGCGAACAACTCGATCGAGTTCGCGAACACCAATCGAACCAAACTCATACATAACTTCTGGTTCAATAGAGTTACTTGAACTTGTTCGTGTATAAGTGCTCGGGTTCGAGAATGTTCGGTTCAAATCATTTGCAGCTCTAACTATTGCTGATGGATCTGTGGTGATTTCTGATGAACTGGAGGTCATAAAAGCAGACTCTGCCAAATCATTTGCACCCTCTCCAAAAGGTACTTGATTTCGGATCCGGTTACCATGAAGTTAACTTCATGGTAAATTGATCAATTAACCAATACCAAAACATGTTAACTTTATGATAAGTTGGTCAATTGACCACTACCACTAACCAATACAGCGCTAAGAGATCACTACCCGACCTGCATTTCGACACTATATAGATCAATTGACCAAAGTTAACTGATGCTAATCACTCTCCCTAATTTCAACTCATACATTGCACATACACGATTTCTATAATCAATCAAAATAATAGAGAAATTATACGTAACCAGCCAGACGATATCTGATTCTGAGAAGTTGTGAATGAATATGCAGGGTATATTTTTCAGAGTGAGGGAGGATTGATGAGCATCCAAATGAACAAGATATGTGTACTCTAGGGTTAACAGCATCCCTCGCGTGGGAAGTGAAACCAACTGGACTGAATGGGAATCGCATTAAAATAATTCCAGCTCTGATCTGATTGATCAACCAACTTTCAAGTGTTATTTTCTTGTAGTAAATTATTCACTGTGTTCTTGTTCTAGCTATAGTGGAGTTGCCAATAATAATACACATCAATCAAGTTTTTCCAGTAACTATCTTTCTATACAGACTAATTAAATTCCTAACTATCAGCATCAACCAGAGTCAAATATATATTTGCTTGCACGATCCCCATCAATCCTTCCATATATCTGCAAACTCGTCTTGTTCCAAGGGATTTGATAGCTCATGCATCTTCCTCCTTGTTTTGGCTTTCACTTTCTTTGCATACTAGCCCGCTTTTTGCTTTTTCTCTAATGCACGAATCTGGAACACACGGGAATCATCATATTAAATAAATATTAGCAAGAATCTGGAACACACGGGAATCATATTAAATAAATATTAGCAAGCTTCGAATCAGACATAATTAGCAGGCAAGTAGAATGTATCAAAGGTGGGATGCCAAAAATCTCACACATCCTACCAACTACCAAATAAAACTACTGGTTCAAGGCCAGCTTCATTTAAATCGATAAAAACATAAGCATTTTCATCTACACAAGTGAGATTGGATAATTTCATAGTTCGATTTAGCCTAAAAGAAATTCAAGGAAAAGAACGAGGCGGTGGTTAACACATCCCGATCCACCTGTCCCGAAAAGTAGACAAATATATAAGGGAAAAGTTTCTTTACAATCCATGAAGATCAATTGTACAAGGCAAAACCTTAAAACCAGAGTGAACAAATTAAACAAATCCTAACCTGGTTTGGCGAAACGTAAAATGGGTTCTCATACAATGTCGGCCCCCCAAAGCTTCCACCAAATATTTTGATTGGATTCAAACAAAATCTTGGACCAACCTGTTCGCAAATGAGTATAGCATCAATATGCATAAGTGACGAGCATTTGATTGTGTTTACTGATTGAGAGTGTCTGCATACCTCAACAAGGGTCATTTTCTCCAGGCCGCCTCGGTCTATTTTATCTGCTCCAGCATGAGGGCAAGAAATCTGTTTTAAAATATGAAGAAGCAACAATTATATGATGCGAACTACCATGTAAAAGAATTGAAGCTGGCAATATATAACTTCTAAGAAACAAGGTACAAGAATTCCAGAAACAATTTCACGTCACACCTGCTTTTGTAGCTTAAGAATATCAGTTTCTTTAAAGATCAAATAACAGTTTGGAATGAAAAGATCTACTCTCATATTTCATATTGGGAAGCCTAATCTTTTTTCTTTTTTTTTGAATAGTAGATAAATTATTACAAACTAAGTGTCAAAAGGGAGTTAACCACTGTGTAAACAATGCATACAATGGGGATAGTTCCACAAATAGAACCTATATCACATGACTAAAACCCTTCAAGTACAAACCCTAAAATCTAAACAAGGAGCTGCACCGACTGTTTACAAAGCATCCCCTCGACATTCAGTTTCAAACATGTTACGTAATCTAAGAAAATGAAGACTCGTATTTAGTATTTTCTTTTAAAAAGCCATGGAGTGTTCATATATTTACATATAGGCCTGGCAATTTTCCCCGAACCCGACGGGTCCACCCGATTCCAACCCTAATGGGACCAGATTTTTAAAACCCTACAGGGTTAGGGTCGGGTATGGGATATACCCTCTCACCCCAGCCTCAAACCCGAGTATGTGTATATATAAAATTTTAAAATTAGCATTTTGTATATATATAATTATGTACTTATTTAGGTTATTACATTATAAATTCATAACATTTGTAATATAATATGTTGCTAGTAATAGAAATGTTACATGTTTGATTTTGAATTAAAAACAGTTGTACAAAGTAATATTAAAAAAAAAGAAATTTAATTTGGAAAAAAAAGTAATCAGGTAAATGGGGCTGGGGTGGGGGCGGGGGCGGGTTGGGGATAGCTACATATTGGCAGGGCGGATATGGGGAGGGTCCCCCCAGACCATACCCTCCCATATACAAACTTTGTTCTCAATATGATTGAACTCCAGGTACTCCAAAAATTTAGACAGCTTATGACAAGCACCTAGCAGAAAATCATGTTTAAGTATGTATTTAATCAAGTGCTAATGACAAAACTGTCCCCCCAAGTTTGGACGAAAATCAATTTAATACTCAAAATTTGGGAACCTTCAATCAATACCTAAGTATTTTAAAACAACAATAGTGTTCCCTTTTGACCGATCCGACCAAATATCTCATTGAGATTGCCACATGTCAATTTTTTATGTCATATATAGTATTTGTCTACGAATTTGAGCTATTATACCTTTTAGATGGATGTAGGCATACATGTATTATGATTTTATACGAGTATATATACTCCAAATAATTATGACAAATTAAAATAAAACATTAACCCTCAAATCCCAAATAAAGGTTGATGATGATGATTATGAATCCCAATCCGAATTAGGATCTAGAACAATGACGGAAGCAAACACAGCAATAGAAGCTCGAGGAAGAGAAGTCGAAGCTCCAAGAACAAAACACGAAGAAAGTACAACGACAAGGATGATTCGAATTTCTCTTTTATTGATGAGTATTCCACTTCGGAGTTGGGGAGTTCGGAGTATTCGTCGGAGGAAAGTGAGAGAGAAACGGAGGAAGAGAGAAGGCGTGGGAAGAGGAAAAGGAGGAGCTGAGGCGGAGGAGAGAGAAATGGAAGAGGAAGAGAGAGAAGTCTAATAAAGAAAAAGAAGGATAAGAAGAAAGAGAAATAATCTATTTGATTTCTTTGACTTTGTTGTTATTTTGGAGTCGATTTTTTTTTGTATATAAGTTATAATCTTGTTTTAAATTTTGTCTTCTTGCAATTGATGTTTTATTTATTTAATTTGTTTTTATTTTAGTTTCTTCTCTAAAGAGAGACCTTATGGTTTTATATTGATTTTTTTACAATTTTGTTATTTATTTTGTATTTATAGATTTCATGAAAGTATTTTATTTGTAGATGGAGGTAATGTGTCACCCAAAAGGAAAATTCTATTTATATTTAATTTATTATTCATTGTCATTGATTTCATAAATAATGTTAAGATTATATTTTTTAAATTTTAAATGTTAAGGGAAATGAACAAAGTAAAGGATAATATTATTTGAGAAAATACTTTATTAAATACAAGTCAAATACGGGCCAAATGTATTGAGAATGTCAAAGTACTAAAAAAAGGTAGTGAAACCATATTCGGCGGTAAGAAAATTGACCGTATCGGCCAAAAGGGAACACAATTGTTGTTTTAAAATACTTAGTATTGACGGGCGATTCCCAAACTTTGAGTATCAAATTGATTTTCGTCCAAACTTAGAGCGATAGTTTTGTCATTAACCCTTCAATCAAACATGTAACTGTGGACCTAGTTATCTATGAACATCAGACACAGATGTACATGTAATTGTCTAAAGTACAAAGTAACTGTGGATTATGAACGTCTCCAACTCCATAAAACATCCCCATAAATCATATTAGAATAGATTAGGCTTTTGGCATTAGACCAACCTGGTAATTCCGGAACCATATGTGGTCATCAACAATTGAGAAAACAAATGCATGATCATGGTAAGGCTTTGATTTCCTGTGATCCTTGGGAGTTCCAAATATCTGGATATAACAAAAGGGAAGTAAAAATGTACAAGAATGTCAGAAGAGCTTGGCTAAGAAACATTACAGCCTATACAACATGGACTCCCCTAATTGACAATCTGGTAATTAAGAATCACGTAAAAAAATTCGGTTTTCAGATTATAAATGTGTAGGAGAATGAAATATATTGTTAAGAGCAATAAATTTTTTCCATTTGATGATTTTGAAGGAACACACTACTGTAAATCTTTAAAGAAAGATTATCTAACCATGCCAATGCAACATTAAGCCATAGCTGAGACAATGCAGTATATGCTTCCTTACATCACACACCACACTCATAAGTGTGCCCAAGTTTGCTACAGTAACATTTGCAAATCTTTAAGCACCATTAAATCATGCCTCAAACTTTCAGTTTTGCAGCCAAAACTATAATATTGATGATAGCTCCGATTATATTTTTTTTGAGTTCAAACATACAAAAAAAATATCCAATTTTGTAAGAAAATAAACTTTCAAAAGAGGATGAAATTAATGAAAATTTTGCAGAGTTATGCGCTATATTACTGTATACTAACACCATATCCAGGCCTTGCATCACTCAAAATAAGTATCGCAAGGTGTATACTAACGACCTAGCTTTCTTTTTATTAGATCATGCTTTGCAATTAGAAGTTGATATTTTATAAGCTACCTTCAAAAGGCAAAAGAAAGAAGCTCAATATGTCTTGTAAAAAGACAGATCACACAAGGATTCTACCAAGGATAAAGATTTAAATACCTGCATGATCATCTCTTTCAAGAGCTTCCAGCGGGGGTCTTTATCAAAGTTCGTTGAAAAGGACAAAAGAGGGCGTGAACCATTCAGATGATTTCCAGTAAGCTTTAATTCTTCCATTGTATGCACTTAAGAAACATATGAAATTTCAATAATTAGATCATATCTACTGGAACAAAAAACAAATATTTATAAGCATCATCCAAAAATTGTCTGTACGAGAAAAAAAAATACCAGCGTTAACTAAAAATTTCACAGATGGACCACTGGGACACTTTGCCATCCATAAATAAAGGTTGTCGTGTTTGCGACACTGAAATGAGAAAACAAAATACATTCATACATTAAACTAAGAAAATAAATCAAATCTCTGCTTCGTTTTTTCTGCGTTTAAACACCATGTCTTGAGCACAACTTCATATATCATTAGAAAACATTTTACAACTGGGTAGAAAGATTTTAACTCAAATAACATAATTATAAATGACCAATAGCATATTCCCCATGTTAATCTAAAACAAGATAGTCACAACCAACCATGAAACTAACCTCAAAAAAGAGACAAGAGGAACAGCTCTTGAGCTCAACTAGCTCATTGAGGGTTGCACCTTTAGTTGCCTTGGACTCAACTTTGCTCTCTTTCTTACAATGAGGCAAAATTGATACCACATTCAACATCAAATGCCGATACCTAAAAATTGCAATACCCATTAACCACAAACTACAGAACAAACTAATTTTTCAAAAGTCACAAAAAATATTTCCAACATAAGAATCAGATAAATCAATTACTACCTGTAATTAATGCGGCGTGAACAAGTGACCAAAACTTTCTCTCTATTTCTAAAAACTGCCGGAGATTCATTTTCTTTCTTTTCAGTCTTATCTTTCCAACCCAGAAGTGTTCGTTTCGGTCTGTCTGCCACAGTTTTATCTTTTTGAGTTACCACCATTTTGAGTTAAAGAAATGCACTAACTTTACCAACTTAGTCCATTCTATTATAGTTAACCCTATCTGCAATACACTCGAGGACCATCGAAGAAAATGTTAATTTTGTGTACCTTGAGAACCATCAGCCTTCTTGGCCAATGCCTCATAATCTGGTACCACTAGCTTTGGACACTTCCGCTTCTTCTTTGGTCCAAATGTATCAGCAAAAGGCTCCGTGTCAAGAAGATGAACTCTTGCTTGCTTGATAGACATAGAAAAAGGGACAAAATGATCAAACAATACACTGGTATTATTATTTATAAAACGCGACTCAAAAAGCAATTTAGTAAACAGTATACTGATCTAAAAGTAGGGGTTGACAGTTGAGACAAGGTTCAATATTTCAGAACCTGAAATCAAATTCATCTTTTAAGTTAATAAAGGATAAACCTTGAGTGTACAAGTGAGTAGGTTCTACAATAATTATCAATAAAAATTAACAGAGCATGATAAAAATAAATCACAAGGTACATAGAATCACAACTATATCCAATATTCTTTTTTATAGGCAAATAACTATATATCCAAATGTTATTTTCCTTTCATTGTTTCTATTCAAAATATTCCTGGATATGTATATGTAACAATTACAGAGGTTAAGTGGAATTTTGAGGTTTTTTATAAAGTGATCAGGCACAATTTCAAATAAAAATAAATAACATATTACTAAAACTAGTATGATGTATAAGTTCGTAGATGGGGAAGAAAGACATCAAAATGGCATACATGTAAGAAGAGAAATGACAACAAATGCACAGGCTAAAGTCTTGAGCTACAACATATATTGGAGTAAAAACAATATTTTCGGTTACTCTTTCCAAATGAAATTAGAACTTCGAGGAGAGAAACTCCTCACCTTCTGATGGTCATTTAAAAGGGACATGGGCAACTTCCTCTCTTTCAAAATGACATTATAGTTACTTGATAAGCGAGTCTGGAGCTCATCCCGGAAAAATTCAAGCTCTTTCTGATTAACAACTCGTGTATTACCTACAAATTGAAGAAAAACAAGTTGAGAGGGGAAAAAGTTAGCTCCTTTATTATAGAACACATTAACAGAAACATGTCAGCATACAAGAAAACAGAGTAAATAACATCCCGTTGACATTCACCAACTACAAAAACACTTTGATATCAAGTAGTAGGTACTTGAGAGTTTATGCATGACTGCTAGTCGTATGGTCTCTCTACCTAAGCAATATCTTTAACGTATGTAACATAGTGTTAAAGCCTTTTGTGCAACAAATTTATCTATAAATATTGAAAAAGAGTTGACAATAACTCATACAAATCTACTTATTTACAATTATATTTGTTCAAATGCATTTTTTTTATTAACAACCAAACACTACATAACATTAACATAATTGCATCTCTAACACTACATAACATTAACATAATTGCATCTCTAACTAAACTTGAACGCCTTTATGCAAGGAAAGAAGGGAAGTTCATATACCGAACCAGCGGCGATCAGGCTGAATTCGACTAGAAGGCAACTCCTTGGATTGCAAATCATGTTTGAGAATTTTTCATTTAGCGTCTCGCTTTGGCCTGGTTTTGTACATTTTGAGCCGCACGGTGGAGGAGCTATGGCCGCCTTTGGTTCCTCCACCATTATCTCTGTTGTCGTCCAGATAATGCTTCGGCTTTCCCGATACATTCACGGATTTCCCCCTCTTTTTCGCCATTTTCTCTCAGTCTACAAACAAAATGATACGGAAATTGTTGTGGATGTATGTATATAGTTGTAAACAAGGTCGGAGCCAGGATTTTTTTTGCTCCTGGCTACTAAGTACCAACTTAGATTGATACGGACCCATTTTCATATAAGTTCTCCTAATTTTATCTAGTTGATTAACGGGATGTTGATCCGAATCCCAAGATTCCGTTCAAGAGTACTAAAATCAATTTTAACTCTTCGAAATTTGGAAAGGGGTTCAATATTAGATGTAGAATAGCCTTCATTAATTGATGCACTTTCTTTTTGGTTTAAAGAAAGAAAACAAAATTTTTTCTCTCTTGCTTTCTTGACTTTCCATTATGACTTATTCAAATTGAAAATTCCCAAAATCTAAAAATTCAAAATTACAGTTAAATACTGAAATAGTTGCACCATACATATCAATTAAGCTGCATAGTCTCTACTACTTGGTGTCATGAACACTCAAGCCTTGTTTCTCTTACTGCAGAGAGTGATGCCTTCTAAATTATAAGTGACCACATAAAATTTATTGCTTATATATAATATATCCTAAATATACCATAAATATTCAATGAAAATAACACATAAATTAATAAATACATAATCTATAATTCATAGCATAAGTATTTGTTTTTCTAAGTTTATAGATAATTATATTACTATTCTCAAAACAACACATTAACCACTTCCTCCATTCAAATCAATCTATTCAATTTTCAATTTTTAACTATTGCCAGAGCATAAGTTTATGGTATATTATCTAAACAAGCATAACTTGCTCTGGGATAAACAAAACTACTCCATCCATGTATTTTACATTTTTTTTATAAAAAAAAAGTATAAAAATTTCATGAGAGTTAGAAATCTGCGTTGTTCTTCTAATATCTAGAAATTTTGGGTAAGATTTCTATGCATGAACTGATAATGGTTCAATTTTTATTTGAACTAAAACAGGAACAAAAGCATTTGGATGAAACAAAGACAACTAACTGGTAGATAGAAAATATAAAAGGAAGAGAGAGAATTACTTGGAGATTGAATGGGAGATAATTGCTTAACGATTCATGGCAAGGCATTTCAGACTCTGGAGCTTCAGCGAGCAGAGGCGAGACGGAAGGGAAAGGGGGGGGGGCGCCGAGGGCAATTTTGAAGAGTGTTAGAATTTTTTTTTAATCTTACATGAAACGACGTCGTTTCATGTAAGATAAAAAAAAAAAAAAAAAAACCTAAGTCTAGCCGAGGAAGAAGAAGAAGGCGGTATTTTGCAACAAATTGGGGGCTGGGTGTAACTCATTTGGGTTGGACTTGTAAAGATATATATGTACTAAATATTTGACAAAAAAATCACCTGAACTACAGCACACCCTAGCCAATACATGACTCCGCCAGTGGTTGTAAAACCCTAATTCAAAACCCTACCAAAGGATAAAAAGAAGAAGCTGAATACGTGAACTGAGAAACGTTCGAGTTGGTAGGTCGATACCGGATATATGTACTTGTAGAGTTGTAGTTGTACACACTCAATTCATGATATTTAAAAATAAGGGTTAAGTTCAGATGACCACCTGAGGTTTAAGCGGTTTCCACTTAACCACCTGTAGTCAGTAAAACTACATTTAAACTCCCAATTTTTTAAATTGAAATGAAAATGTCACATTTTTCATCCAACTTAACTGTGCGTATATGTCCGACGTAAAAAACGCGTAAAAAAGAGATTTAACGATTTAAAAAAACTGAAATACCCCTTCTTCTCCCTCTTCTGTTCTTCTTCTCCCTTCAACCTTCAAACCCATCGTCGCCACCAACAAACCCCATACTCAAACCCTCAACCATAAACAAAATTTTCAAAGACATCACCACCACCAAGAAGAACCCCACGGTCTCCTCTCTCCTCCGCCGCATCTCCGCATCTCCGCCCTCGGTCTTTGTTTTTTGCAGGATTTCACGATGGCAGATTCGACGATCATCAACGGCGAATCGTACGATGATCGAACGGTTGAAGTTGAAGATAAAGGCGGCAACGATTCAAAAGTTCCAGCCTTGATGCAGAAGATCGCTGCACTGGAGCAAGAGAAAACCGAATTGGTGCACGAAAACGAAGTCATCAATCAAAGGATGAAGAAACTAAAAGGGGAGATCAAAGCATCGGAGTCTGAGAAAGAAAAATTAAAGAGCGACACCAAGACCTTGGACTCGATTGCCCTCGTTTTTTCTCTAGATATACAGCAGTACAAGCTAATCACAGAGATACAAAGGAGAGAAATGAGAGGGCCTTTGGGAGCAGCCAGAGATGTATCAGTCTACTAATTCTGAAAACTCCAGAATCTCTCTCCAATTTTTACGAAACCATCTGGTAAAATCTCAAGAAAACAGGTCATACATCAAACACGTTTCTTCTCTTTGCAAAAATGGCCAAATTCGAGAAGCTTTGGATTATCTTACTGAAGTGGAATTCAAGAATTTGCAGATTAAACCAGAAATCTATGGAGAAATTCTTCAGGGGTGTGTGTATGAACGAGACATCTCTGTGGGTTAGCAAATTCATGCAAAAATAATTAAAAATGGTGAATGGTTAGCTACAAATGATTATATAGAGACCAAGTTACTGATTTTCTATTCCAAGTGCGATGCTTTTGAGGTTGCGAACCGTTTGTTTAGGAGAATTAGAGAACATAATGTTTTCTCTTGGGCTGCAATTATTGGACTTTGTTGTAGGATGGGCTATGGTGAAGAAGCTTTGCTTGGTTTCTGTGTAATGCAAGAAAATGGGGTTTTGGGGGATAATTTTGTTTTGCCAAATGTTCTGAAAGCTTGTGGTGCTTTACAACTAGCTGGATTTGGTAAAGGAGTTCATGGGTATATGTTGAAATTTGGTTTTGAAGATTGTGTTTTTGTTGCCAGTAGTCTTGTTGATATGTATGGAAAGTGTGGTGTTGTAAATGATGCAGGGAAGGTGTTTGATCGTATGCAGGGAAGAGGGTAAACAAGGTCATGCTATTGCAATTTTAAGTGGGATGTTGTGTTTCTTGTCTTCTTCATTGCCTTCTGGATTACAATGATTGTCAACTCCAGCTTTGGATTCAACCAAGGAAACCCATTGAGGTAAAAGAAACAAAAAGTGAAAATGGGTTATTAGAGTGATAAGGATTTACTGTTTCTCAAAGTAGGAATCATTTGCCTTTATTAGAGTGAAAATGGGTTTTTATTAGTCGGTTGAGCTTTATTCACATGGTTTAGCTTTTCTGCAGTGCTGTTATGTTGGTAGCTTCAGTGTCTCTTGACAGCTAAATTGTATACGAAATTGCCTGCTTTTCATTTGTTCTTTCATAAAATTACATGGTTTTGTCTGGATTGCTGTAATTTCCACCTTTAAGGGATAATAAGTTGATATATATGGTCAGTGTTGGAATGAATTGGTTATCATGGTCGTGTTGTGAGGGATATCAATCAATTAGAATTGGTTGCTCAGTTGGTAATTTTGCTGTTACTTTGACATTTTGTTAAGATTTGCACTTTGTACCTAGTTGCCTAACAATTGAGGATCCCGACCTTCAACAGTTGGTAATTTTGCCTTTTTTTTTGGTAATATCTGAATTGTGTACTTTAAACTTAAAAGGAAAGGTTTGTTGACCTTGGGGAAATTGAACTTGTATGGATACCGAAATGTTGGATATCATGTTTGGCTTTCCCGATCTCTTGATTCCACAGGTGAAAACAGAGTAGTCGTTCAAACAGAGTAGCTGGGTGAAGAATTGTTTATATATAAGGAGGGTAATTAAGTCTTTATCTAACTTAAGTAACAAAGTTATGACAGAAAGCAGTTATTCATTTTAACTCAAAAAGTCGAGAGTTTAAATGTAAACTTTTTATCGATTACTAAGTAGATCTCAAAAATGTACCCGGTTTTAGCGGACTACATTTGTTAGGTACTGGGTTGGTGGTAGAAGCACCCCATAGCTTTTTTTCTATTTTTTTTCTTCAAAATCTTGATACACCAAAAATAGTAATAATAATAATAAATATTAAAAATAATAAAATAATTTATAATAAACAATAATTCTAATTACTTAAATTAATTACATATCTCAATCAATTAAAATTTTAATAGTATTATAATTTTAGATATTATTCTAAAAGCATGATTTGGGATAATGATTGATTTACTTTCCAAATAAGTAGGGGGAATGCATAATTAAGGGATAATGATTGATTTATTTTCCAAATGTACTACAATAAGTAGGGGGATTGCATAATTAAGGGATAAAATTATCTATATTATTGTGTACAGATTTTGGACTTGCAATCTAAAAAATTAGTGGTTGATTCGGATTATATATTGCTAGTAATTCAAAGTATATAATCAAATTTGATTCTTTAAAATTAATATAATTTATTTAACTTTTAAAAATAATAAATAATCGTAATTAATACTAATATATAGATAATTTTTATAATTAATACTACATATCTCAATCAATTAAAATTTTAATAGTATTATAAATTAGTATTATTAATTAATTACATACATTAACAACATATCTTAATTATAATTTTCAATTATAGTTAAAATATATTGAAGATTGCATTAAAAACAAATGGTTATTGAAGCTTAGTTGGTTTGAACTCTTATTTATTTACTTTATGTTTCTTGTGTTCAGTTTCTCACAACCTACAAATAAGTAACATTTTATTTATAAAAAAAAAAAAAAGTTCACGGGCCAAAAAGTTTCTGGGGTTTTGCAAGCTAGAAAACTCCACGAATTAAAGCCCGATTTTTGGCGTATTTTACTTACCATCATCTTTGTCACGTCTAACTACTGGTGGTTATGAAACCGCTTAAACCCTGCAAGGCCATTATCTAACTTAAACCTAAAAATAATATAAATTCATGTAAAATTTTTAAAATAACAATAATAATATATATGTTATAAAATACAAAACTAAGTTAGACTTTTTAAAATTTTATTTTGAAATATTTTTTTGATTTGAGATATTTTTTTAGACTCTTAATTGATACAAGTTCATTTAATTTTAAATAATATAATTAGAAAAATAATAAATTATCTACAAAGTAATACTGCTAGTTATAAATTAATTACAAGTTTTATTATTTTCAAAATTTTAATGAATGAAATAAATTCTGAATTTGAAAATTCATCTTTTTAAAAAAAAAATTATTTTGAAGAATACAATATAATCTCATAATTAATTTCATAACCACTATTTAATAATCAAATTAATCCTCAAGCATACCCTTTCTTTGTATATATTAGCCGGAACCTCGTTGAATAATCGATTTTTAGTTTAATCATATGGTTGAGAATAGTTTATGTTAAAGGGTCCCAAAACGAAAAATAAAGCTAAAATACTTGTTAACCATAGTTTTCAGACTATCTATTATGTGAAAGCTCCATTTCTAAGGGTTCAAATTCTTTGAAGATTTTTTGGAACGAAACAAAAAAGAAGCTAAACTAAATTTATGGTCAACGTTTTAGTAAAGGAGGTTAAAAACCGAAAAAAAACTAGTTTGAACACTGATTTTTGAGCCAATTTTAAAGTTTCCAGAAATTTTCTTGGGGAGTACAGTGAAATAACCTCCGGAACTGACTC
This sequence comes from Panax quinquefolius, assembly GCA_020205615.1. Taxonomy (NCBI): domain Eukaryota; kingdom Viridiplantae; phylum Streptophyta; class Magnoliopsida; order Apiales; family Araliaceae; genus Panax; species Panax quinquefolius. Next base: position 122,855,477 of record CM035164.1, on the reverse strand, counting down.
ATTACGATATTGGACGAATTCGAAAATAGGCACGTTAAAACTGTCCAAATCGAGAAAAACGAAAGACCCTAAACTGACGAAAATTGACCGAAGAGATCCAGAATTCTGCATAATAAGCTCCTATAAAGTATACGCATTATTCCCTTTTAGTTGATCATGAGAAGAAAAAACAAAATTTTATTGGATAACATATTCATATCACCGTACTCTTTTTGTCCTAAATTGTAAAGGGGCAGCCTCGTTATAGATGTTGGAACCTCGTTGAATAATGGGTTTGAGTTGAAATCAAAGGCCTTCCACATATTGGGCAGTTATTGGATTTGTTACAGGCCGAAATTTGGTACACGTCGGGTCGGTCCTAAAATTTTGGAACAATTACATATTCTAATACATTTTTAAAAATAATTACATCAATAGTACACTCATATAATATTTACATAACTAATACACTTTTATATTTATTTACATATTCTAGTGTAATTAGGATTCCTTAATTTAGGGAATTATAATTCAATTAAAATTCTTTAATTTATGGATTAGTTATAGCTTCTTCTCCCTCTCCTCATCTATAACAACTGCAGTTATAGCTTTTTCTTCAGAATTGGTGATTTATTCAGAAGTTCGGCCATCATCCTGTTGATTATTTGCTGATGTGTCTTGCATAACATCAGATGTCAGATGCACCAATAAATTGAACCCTCCTAAATATGATGATATAAAGGTTTTTGCCAATTTTTTTATGGATGGAACAGTTTTTAACATTTTAGACTTGGAATAATTGAATAGGAAGGCAGGAAAACATGGGGTGCATGGGCCCGAACCCCTCTCTCTCTATATATATAGAGAGAAGGAAATTCAACAGCAGTCGTAATGCAGTCCTTCTTAGCGAGGATCTAATAAACCCGACGGATGGCTTCCATGGGATGGCAATCGCGATTCCTTTTTTTTTTTTTTTTTCTCTCTCTCTATATATATATTTATGAGTCAACCAATTGTATATCTTCAGTAGCTTCTCAAAATGAAGGGTCAAAATGAAGGTGGTATGAAGATTCAGGCGGTGGTGGCTGTGACGCCCCCAAAATTAGGTATACATCACCCATTCTGAGTCGCCAGATACATGGTACAAAATTCAAATACAACTTAATTTATACAACTGTTGAGCTGTTGTATAACATACGACCACAGTTAACTGTGAGTTTTAATATAAATATATGTAACTCTCATGGTGCCTCGACCACACACCTCATAAATGGTACTTTACATAAAAGTATAGTCAAAAAACCATTTTAGAAATTAAAATCTTTGGGAAGTGCTTTCAAGAAACCTTCGTATACATGGGAGGCCAAATGTCAGATTATAATAGATATCATATGGCCACGTAATTATCCTCGTCAATCTAATAGATCCAAAAAAAAAGAAGAACTATTATCTTCTTTCCAATGGTCAGTCTTCTTCGACATATAACTATCTCCACTGTCTCCAATTGAATATTATATTTCAAATAAACTCCAAGATCATATAGGCCTTGTGTAAGACCCCAACTTATTTTAATGAAATTTAATTTTTCTATTTATTATTTTGAAATAGTAAGGGTTGATTTGATTAATGTGGATAGTTAGGGGTAAAATAAGCAAATATTTCAAAATAAGCAAGTGGTTATAAAATATTCATTGTTGTCGGGGAATATTCGTTTGGTCGTGGAATATTAAATCATCGCTTTGGGAATATTAAATGACTGAGTAGTAGCGACCATGTATGTGGGGCCCCCCATGTGAAAGCGATTGGATGAAGAAAACGACAAATATAAGTTGGTTAAAATAACTATGGCGTAGTTGTTATTCACAGTTAATCTTTGTTAAAATACTCGGTGGTTAAAACACAAGAAGATATTACCAGTATTGCACCAATTATTGATTCTTTCGTAAGAAGGCACTACTCAATAATGGTTACGATAATTATTATTCAAAGATTTTATTGAGTTAATAATTGTTGCGTTGATATTTTATATCATTGTTGTTTCAATAATTGTCATTACACAATATTTTTCATTATCGAAGCAATAATTATATTATCCGAATAATATTATTAGATAACATTATTGGCAATGTCTAGAAAGTTCGCCTCAAGGAGAGGTTTGGTCACCTAATTGCGGCCAAGAAGTGAGAAATTCTTATTCGAAAGCCCCTCTTCCTTGAAGAACCGCCGGTTATCAATATTGTGATTCTGTAATATTATTTGTGAATAATTAATTATTGATTCATATGATGAGGAAAATATTAATTTTATGTGGATATAGATGGAGAAAATTTTTAATGTGACAATTGTTGAAAATTGAAATTTTATCTTTTTTTGATAAAATAATTCATTTAAATATATTATTATATTTTAATAATATAATAATGATGATATTTTTACAAATCTAATGTGGGATATATGAGTATACGAGGAGGAAGAGTATTTTTGTTGCAATAAATGTTTAAAACATGTTAAACATGTCAATTGGACCCCATTTATCGATTGAAATTTGATTATAGCTTTTGTAAAATTGCCCGCTTGTGGATTTGGTCAATTTCATTTGGAATTCGGAAAAACTTTCTTCTGCAAAGTTGTAGAGAATTGAATTTCCTATAAAAACTCGCGAGATTCGAATTTTCTGATAAAAGGGCTATTTATTGTGAATTATTGAAGTTCCGAAGCTCCGAAATAATTGATTTTTGGAAGTTTTAATTATTATTTTAAAGAAAAACGTTTTTTTGCATTTAAGTGGGCTAACATGTGATATTTGTGGACGCCCCCAAAATTAGGTATACATCACCCATCTTTGGTCGCCACTTACATGGTATGTAATTTAAATACAACTTATTAACATAATCTGCGTGGTATAATGCAACGACATAAATCGTGAGTTTAAATACAAATATCGTCTACTAGATATTATACAAACTCAAACAAAAAGTCCTCATTACATTTATTATCACACTATTTTACAGAATAGTGAGGACTACTAATGCTATCTTCAGGACCATCACTCGTTTCCCGACTCGCGTCCAAATTATATATTCTCATTTCTCAAGAGCGGTGAAAGAAAGGTGAGCTCAACTAGCCCAAGAAGAAATATTATGACTAAGATAATGCGTAATAAATTATCAATAGTCTTCAACAATGTTAAACCGATAAAATACAATAGACAACCGGTTTAACTCTGCAGTGAATATACTAATCCATTAAAAGAGTCAAGTATAAAATATAGTCTACTATCTTTTAGGTTTTAAAAGGTTTTTAATCATCGTTATATTTGAGACTCAAATTTTAATAAATATTTCACATCATCGAATCACCCCCACACTACCAAGGATATTCTTTAAGTATCACGACCACAATTATTCACGCACTACGGGCCAAGAATATTTGTGTATTCATTAATGGTCATGATCATGCCAACAACTCGTCCACCAATGCACTACTGAGAATCGAGGATTTTTATCACATCATTTGTAACATTACTACCATGATTACACCGAATAATCTCTGGTCATAATCATACCAAGTCCATCTACGCACTGTGCCATGAGATGACTTTCAACATAATATAAATATGAGGATGATGACAATGATATAAGAATTCAATAAAACAAGTTCAAGAATTATTTTATCCGGGAATTATTAACGCCCAAATTAGTAAAATTCAAGAATGATCGAAGAATATTTCCATGAAAAGATACTGGATGAAACGCGCAAATATCAAGGATATTCTACTAATTTCATGGAGTATAGAAGTCAAAGTTTTAACCAACTAGGTATAATAAAGAATGGAATAACAAAAGAAATCACCATGCACGCAGAACTTCAGATAGAAAAGTTATTCAAATGTAATAATAATAACGGAACCAGTCGTGAAATTACACAATCGATGGATGTTCCAATGTAATAATAAAGATGGAACTGCATCCGGTGTAAAACACATGATAGGATATTCCAACAGAATGATAAAGCGGAACCAGTCCGTGTAAAACACACATGATGAGGATGTTCCAATGTAATAATAATAAAGATTTTAACCAGTCCCATGTAAAACACATGCATGTGATGTTCCCAATGTAATAATAATAAAGACGGAACCAGTCAAGGTGTAAAACACATGCATGTGATGTTCCAATGTAATAATAGAAGAATGTCACCAAGTATAGGTAAATCACAGATACAAAAGTTATTCCAACAGAATAATAAGCAATGGAATAACAACAGATTCTCTTCATGAATAAGAAAGAATAACACCCCTTACTTTTGGTAGGAGATTGAATATCGCAAAGAAGTGTAGTAACAAAATACTCTTCTTCTTTCTCTCTTATTCTTTCTATACTTTCTCTCTCTATAGCTTGAATGAATTGTGTGAAAATAATGAAGCCCAGCCTCTATTTATAGAAGATTTCTAGCTTAGCACTCCTTAGTGTGAAAAGGCAAGTGGCTCGACGACTAATGATGTGAAAAGAAAAGTGGTTTCGACGCTCTGTAATGTGAAACGACAAGTGGTTCGGACGTCTGGTAAAGGTAATTATTATTAACGAAGGTAAATACTATTGACGAAGGTAAATACTATTCACAAAGGTAATTACTATCGATTTAAGAGACTCTTAGATGATGACATACGAGCCCCCATAAAATAATCAAACTTACCACAAATCATGACACATATTTAATCTTTCAACAATTATTAATCATTTATAAATTGTCGCCTCAATTATTGATTTAATACTATAACATATTATACGATGATATTGTGACAATAATTGAATCAATAATATAAGAGATATGATGCAAAGAATTATCGTAGCAATAATTGAGCATAGGTGAAGTGACTTCTCACGTAAAGATCAATAATCAATACCGTAGTGCTACTACGCAACCACGCCAGACATCGTATTTTTACCAACCGGGTAGTTCAACAGTTTTAATCGGTACCACCTCCGCCGTTATTTTTATAAAATATTTTTTGTCGTTTTCTCAATCCGACAATAATTACATTAGGGTCCACCAATGATTGAGTCGTTGTAAGAATATTCCCTAAAAAGAATATTCCCAGACCAAACGAATATTTTATAACAACTTCAATACTTTGAAAAATTTATAAATATTACCCACAACTATAACATTATATCAAATTTATTCCATAATATTCAAAAATAATATTTATAGAAAAATTCATCTTTATTTATAAAAGTTGGGGTCTTACAACCTCCCTTCTTATGAAATTTCGCCACGAAATTAGTGGTACGTACACTGGTATGTCAAGATGTAAGGATACCTTGATTTCATTTGATTCTAACTCCCAAGTCATTTCCTCAACATCGTGGTTCCTCCACAAAACTTTGACTTGAGGTATAACCTCGAGCGTAGAATATGTTCCTTCTTATCCAAGATTTGACAGGAACCTCTTCATACGTCAAATCTTCCGCTATTTTCGTCCGGATTCTAACTCAATAATGTGGTTCGGGTCTTTCACATATTTACGTAACATGGATATGTGAAAACGTTATGAACACGAGACATATTTCACAGAAAGCGAGTCTATAGCTACGCCCTACTCGACCGAGGATTAAAATGGACCGATGAATCGAGGATTAAGTTTTCCTCTCTTTCTAAATCTTGTAACTCCTTTCCATGGAGCAACTTTTAACAACACATGATCTCCTATATCGAATTCCACGCCCTTTCGATGAAGATCAAGATAACTCTTTTATCGATTTTGTGAGGTTTTTATACGTTGTCGGATCGTTTGAATCTTTTTCATAGTCATACATACCAACTCCGGTCCCAACAACGTTGTTTCACCCACCTCATCCCAAAGATACCGGAGAACGACACTTTCTTCCATACAACGCTCGAATGGAGCCATGCCAATACTTGCTTGATAATCATTGTTGTTGAGGAAAACTCCACCAATGGTAAGAACTTGTCCCAACTCCCCTGAAATCAAGGACACAGTAGTCTTAATAGATCTTCAAGAGTTTGAATAGTCCTCTCTCATCGTCTCGTCTGGTCTCGAGGATGATATGCCGAGCTAAACCGTAAGTCTGCGTGCCCATAGCTTTTTTTGTAAACCAACCCAAAATCGTGAAGTGAATCTTGGGTCTCGATCGTAAACTATGGATACCTAAGATACCACGCGATCTTACAATCTCGTTTATGTACATACTGAAGCAAGACGTTCAAGTGTATAAGTTTTCGATTCGGTAAAAATGAGCAGACTTGGTCAATCTATCAACAATGACCCAAATCGCATCAATGCCTTGAGAAACCTTAGGAAGATCGGTAACGAAATCCATGGTAATGTGCTCCCACTTCCATTCTGGAATTTCAAGTGGTTGCAATGGACCTTTTGGTACTTGATGCTTCGCTTAACTCGTTGACAAGTTAGACACCTTGAGATAAAAGTATTATCTCTCTCTTCATATTGCTTCCACCAAAATGTATTTACCGAATATCACGATACATTTGGTACTCCTGTGATGGATTGCAAATGGTGTGTTGTGGCGCTCCATCATGATATTATACATTAAATCGTGGTCGTTAGAACACAAAGTCCGGAGTTGACTCAAGTATTCCTTCTTCATCGATTCTTGCTTCCTTAAGATAGCAGACCTTCTTGCAGACTTTCTTCTTACATAATGATCACTCCAGTGTCCGAGTCAAGCAAACTTTAACTTTATCGATTAAAGTCTGGTTCTACTCAGATACTCGCTTATCATCACATACGTCCTCGAGTCTTTAACTCTATCTCCATCCTTTGCAAGTCACACAAAATGGGCTCATGCGTTGACAATATCGCACTCGTACTTGCATATGATTTTCTACTCAACGCGCCACTACCGTTCGCTTTTCCGGATGGTATCGATGGTATGATCATAATCTTTCAGCAGCTTCAAGCCAACGTCGTTGTCGCATGTTGAGTTCTTTTGAGTGAAGAAATATTTGAGGCTTTTATGATCCGTGAAGATCTCCACTTTCTCCCCATACAAGTAATGCCTCCAAATTTTAAGTCAAGAAGACAACAAATGCTAACTCCAGATCATGAGTAGGATAACTCCTCTCATATTCTTTGAGTTGTCGCGAGGCATAAAGCTATAACTTTTCCATGTTGCATAAGAACACATCCCAACCCTTTGCTCGAGCATCATCATGTAGATGACAAATCCTCCGAGCGATGGTATTGTCGTAACAGTCTTTGAAATAAGTCTCTCGAAGTTCTTGAAAACTCTTCTCACATTCTTCGCTCCAACCGAACTTTGTATCTTCCGAGTCACCAATTTGAGTCGATGGAGTAGCGATTCGAGAAAATCCTTCCACGAATCTCCGAGATAATAACCAATTTAAACCGAGAAAGCTACGTACTTCGATCACTGATTTAGGTTGTTCCCAGCTTTGAATAGCTTCAATCTTTGCTGGGTCAACAGATATTTCATGACTTGATACCACGTGCCCAAGGAATGCTACTTCTTCTGCCGTAACTCACATTTCTTCAACTCGCATAAAGCTTATATTCACGAAGCTTTTGGAGTGTCACCTCAAGTGTTCTTCATGATCTTCACGCGGCTTTTGGAATAAATAAGGATGTCATCAATAAAGACGACCACAAAGTGATCTAAATATTCCTTGAATACTCGGTTCATCATATCCATGAAGGCAAAGAGGAGCATTAGTCAATCCAAAGGACATGACTAGAATTCATAATGCTGTCATCGAAGTTCTCAAAGTCGCTTTGGAATGTCGTGATTCTAATCTTCAATTGGTGATATCCGAACGAAGATCAATCTTTGAAAAGAATTTGGCTCCTCAGAATTTGGTCAAACAGTCATCAATACGTGGCAATGGATACCTATTTTGATGGTGACATGATTCAACTCCCGATAATCAATACAAAGTCGTGATACTCCCATCTTTCTTCTTCACGAATAGTAACAAGAGCACCCCAAGGAGAAGTACTAGACTTAATAAAGCCAATGTCTAACAATTCTGCAGTTGGGTCTTTAACTCCTCAAGTTCAATAGAGCCATTCGATATGGGGCTTTGGAAATAGGTTTTGTACTGTGTTCAAGGTCGATACAAAATTCAATTTCACGCTTCTGGGGTAGGCCAGAAGTTCTTCTGGGAATACGCCAGAAATTTATTAACAATAGAAATATCGCTCAAAACCGACGTATTTTTGTTTAAATCATGACATGAGCTAATAAAGCTTCGACATCCGCTTTTCAATAAACGAATAGCTTTATGGCTTGAGATGACCGTGATTGATTTTAATGGTTTGGTCGTTTGAATTCGCATAATAGGTTGATTAGGAATATGAAAGCTAACAACCTTATTTAAAACAATCAATTTTTGCATGATAAGTAGTTAACCAATCAATCCCTTGTAATCACGCTAATTGCAAGTATTTTTAATGAAATAAGATCGACAGTAATGTGAGGGTACCGATTTGAACCAAACAAGACTTATAAATGATTGGATGTAATGAAGGTTTCTCCCAACGGAGTTTCCACAGATAAGTCAAAGTCTAATTTCTCCTGAGTCAAATTTAATCGATGAGCGCAAGTAGGAGAAATAAAAGAATGGGTAGAACCCAGATCAAATAAAGTATAGACTTCATTAGAGTTTATGATAAGCTTACCCGTGATGACCTCATTCGGATTCCTTCTCTTTGGGAGGTCACAACAAACGCCTCTCCTCGCAGACTATCGGTTTTGAATTTTCAGGATGGCCTTTGGTGCCTCCATCCTAATTGAATTGTCTTTGGTAAATGACAAAATCGAGCTAAGTGACCTTCTCTTCCACAATTATAACATGCTTTGACGCATGACGCAGTTTTGATCGATGTGTCCCTCTCCTCCGCATTTGAAGCATATGATAGGTGGTCTTTTCTCCTTCCTTAACAACGGGTAGGTCTTGCCGACGTCTTTCCATCATCGTTGAATCTCCTTTTTTGAAATGTCCATTCTTATTGTTTTAGCCTCGATTACCACCAAGTGGTTACCATATCTCGCCGTTGATTCCCTCCACGCTTGTTGTCACCGCTCGATGACTACTCTCGCCGGTATTATAATTTTGCCACGCTTCTCTTTAAGTCAGGTTGACTCATTATCGCTGTTCACTAATCGAGCCCTATTTACAACATCCAAAACAAACACGCTTTATGAGAAATAAGATGTCGACGATTCCCGACTTCTAACCTCTCTTAAAACATTCGCGCCATTCTCTCTTCATTATCCACCAAGTGGGACGAATCGTGATAACTCCGCAAATTTTGCCTCGTATCATGACATTACCTGGCCATATTGTTTTGTTCCAACTTGATAAATTCCACCTCCTTCATGCATATTAATACTTTCGTGAAAGTATTTGTCGTTGAATGCCTCCCGAACTTCTCCCAAGATATCTTCAAGACAAAGAAGTCGAGTACGCTTTTACCGATTCCCACCAAGAATCCACTTTCCAAGAATATAAAAAGGCAAGAAGGGAACCTTTTGCTCCTCGGAGCATCCCAAGACATCAAATATCTTGGTAATCTGCTTTATCCATGCTTCCGCCGTAAGTGGTTTTGGCTCTCTCCTTAAACTCGGTGGTCCCAGCCCATGAATTGTTTAATGTGACCACCGAGAGTTTTCCGTGTTTCCACCTACGTTTTGGGATGAGTCGTCCTCATCATTTCTTTGCATAAAAATTGCATAAAGCCTCTAAACATTTGATCATTCATCATTTGGTCAAGATTGTTGTTTGCATGAGGATTATCGCCTTCACGATGCACATTATCCCGATTATCGATATGTGGTGAATCAACGATCGTCATGCGCCCATCGCTATTCTCAACATTCTCGGATGTCATTTTCAGACATCGCCACAAAACAAAAGGTTAATTGACATGTAACAAATTATCCCTATCTTCTCGCCAACCAATAAAATAAAGACATAAACTTAGGTAGTCATACTAACAAGGTATTCCCCGCCTCTCCCTCCTAGTACTATTCTCACATCTTAGAGAGGATCATATCCTACGCTCGATACCAACCGTGACGCCCCCAAAATTAGGTATACATCACCCATCTTGGGTAGTCGGATACATGGTATGTAATTTAAATACAACTTATTAATATAACTGCTGCAGTACAATACGATATAAACCGTGAGTTTGAATACAAATATTGTCTACTAGATATTATACAAACTCAAAGGAGTCCTCATTACAATTATTATCACACTATTTCACGTAATAGTGAGGACTACTAATGCTATCTTCAGGACCATCACTCGCTTCCCGACTGCCCCAAATTTATATTCTCATTTCTCAAGAGAATAAAGAAGAAGAAAAGGTGAGCTCAACTAGCCCAAGAAGATATATTACGACTAAGATAATGCGTAATAAATTATCAATAGTCTTCAACAATGTTAAACCGATAAAATACAATAGACAAACCGGTTTAACTACATGAGCAGTATAATACGCAATCCATTAAAAGAGTCAAGAGAAAATATAGTCTACTATCTTTTAGGTTTTAAAAGGTTTTCATCATCATGTTATAAATGAGACTCGCCTTTAATAAATATTCCACATCATCGAATCACCCCCGCATACTACGGCCAAGGATATTCTTTAAGATCACGCACCACAATTATTCACGCACTACGGGCCAAGAATATTTGTGTATTCATTAATGGTCATGATCATGCCAACAATCTGCCCACCAATGCACTACTACCATCGAGGATTTTTATCACATCATTTGTAATATTATTGGCCATGATTACAATCAATAATCTCTCGTCATAATCATACCAAGTCCATCTACGCACTATGTGCCACGATGACTTTCAACATAATATAAACATGAGGATGATGACAATGATATAAGAATTCAATAAAACAAGTTCAAGAATTATTTTATCCAGAATTATTAACGCCCAAATTAGTAAAATTCAAGAATGATCGTAAGAATATTTCCATGAAAGAGATATCGATGAAACGCAAATATCAAGGATATTCTACTAATTTCATGGAGTATATAAGTCAAAGTTTTAACCAACCTGGGTATAATAAAGAATGGAATAACAAAAGAAATCACCATGCATGCAGATCAGATGACGGTGTTATTCCAATGTAATAATAATAACTAAACTGTGTCGTGTGAAATTCACAATCGATGTGATGTTCCAATGTAATAATAAAGATGGAACCAGATCCTGTAAAACACATGATAGGATATTCCAACAGTATGATAAAGACGGAACCAGTCCCTGTAAAACACACGCATGTGATGTTCCAATGAATAATAATAAAGGCGGAACCAGTCAAGGTGTAAAACACATGCATGTGATGTTCCAGCAGAATAATAATAAAGACGGAACCGTGTCAAAAATTGTAAAACACATGCATGTGATGTTCCAAATGTAATAATAGAAGAATGTCACCACGTATAGGGTAAATCGCGATACAAAAGTTATTCCAATGTAATAATAAGCAATGGAATAACAACAGCTTCTCTTTATGAATAAGAAAGAATAACACTCCTTACTTTTGGTAGGAGATTGAATATCGCAGCAGGTGTAAGAACAAAATACTCTCTTCTTCTCTCTTATTCTTTCTATACTTTCTCTCTATAGCTTGAATGAATTCAAAAAAATAATGAAGCCCCAGCCTCTATTTATAGAAGATTTCTAGTTTAAGACCGCCGTGTGAAAAGGCAAGTGGCTTGACGACTAATGATGTGAAAAGAAAAGTGGTTCGGCGCCGTAATGTGAAACGACAAGTGGTTCGACGCCGTAATGTGAAACGACAAGTGGTTCGACGTCTGTAAAGGTAATTACTATTAACGAAGGTAAATACTATCGACGAAGGTAAATACTATTCACAAAGGTAATTCTTATCGACGTAAGAGACTCTTAGATGATGACATATACGAGCCCCCATAAAATAATCAAACTTACCACAAATCATAACACATATTTAATCTTTCAACAATTATTAATCATTTATAACTTGTCGCCCTCAATTATTGATTTAATACTATAACATATTTTATGGATGATCTTTGTGACAATAATTGAATCAATAATATAAGAGATATGATCGCAAAGAATTATCAGTAGTAATAATCGAAAGCATAAATGAGTGACTTTCACGTAAAGATTAATAATCAATACCGTGTGCTACTACGCAACCACGCCAGACATCGTATTTTTACCACCGGTAGTTCAACAGTTTTAACGGCATTCACCTCCGCCGTTATTTTTATAAAATATTTTTGTCGCTTTCTCAATCCGACAATAATTTCATGGGGTCCACTAATGATTGAGTCGTTGTATCTAATATTCCCTAAAAAGAATATTCCCCACCAAACTAATATTTTATAACAACTTGAATACTTTGCAAAATTTATAAATATTACCCACAATTATAACATTATATCAAATTTATTCCATAATATTCAAAAATAATATTTATAGAAAAATTCATCTTTATTTATAAAAGTTGGGGTCTTTACAATATTAATTCATCAAATCAGATCTTCAAAGATGGGCTAAGGAAATTTATAATATATATTAATATTTTATTAAATTTTCGCTTTTGTGTTCTAAGCATTTTCCTATAAATAGAGGTGCTTAGGTTAGAATTGAAAATCACACCGTAAATCAAGTTTTCTCTCTATATTATCGAGTTTATTCTTGTGAGTATTTTGAGTATACTTTGAGTATTGTTAGATTCATAAGTTCCTTCAAAGACTATACCCTAGATTATTCAAATTCAAGTACTAATCTTTCGAGGTAAGTGGATGTTATTTTCTTCTCAAATGATATTATTTCTTCAATATCATTACTTTGAAATATTGGTTGGAACTTTTATCAAATTTGGAACTTTTTCATGCTCGGGGTTACTTATTCATGAGTTATTATTCACGAGTTACTATTCATGAGTTACTATTCACGAAGTTACTATTCATGAGTTACTATTCACGAAGTTACTATTCACGAGTACTATTCATGAAGCGTGAAGATGTTTTTTTTGTGGAATTTCTATCTTTTGGTGTTTGAGTTCTTATTCACGATACTTGACTATTCACGATAACTACTGACTATTCAATCGAAAAATAAAATTTCTTCTTTTTGTCAAAATATCTATTCGGATACTAGCTTTGATTGTATCCATGTTTTGATCATTCTTGAATTTTACACCACTATGATTATTTTTTGAGGTATTTTTGAACATGGATAAAACAAAGTACGAATCCTTAATCCTTAATCCTTGTCATTTTGTTTCACCGGATTCGTTTCTTTAAAAAATATTTTCATCATCCTCATCTTAAATGATGATATTATTGAATATCTTTGGCCCGTAGTAAAAGATGAATGATTTCAAGAATATCTTTGGGTCAGAAAGTGCAAAGATGAAGCAGTGTTTAGATGAATACGATTAATCGATGAATATCTTTGGCTCAGAGGTAAAAAAAGATGAATATTTGATTCCAGATGTATATTGATTGATGTTACAGGATAAAAGATAGAGCGATGAACTTTTAAATTCATACATAGAAGATAGTAGTTTGCATTCTCTACTTAACTCTTCTAATGAATTATTATTTCAACTGCGAATATTGATTTAAAATTTGTTGTCTATTGTATTCTATTAGATTTTTTCCTCGTCAAGACTAACGGTAATTTGTTAGATATATTATCTTAGTCATAATATTCTTTATCGGGCTAGTTGAGCTCACCCTTTTCCTTTTTGTTCCATTTTTCTTCTCGGGAGGCTAGAATATAAATGGAGTATTTAGCCTGGGGTATGGAATGAAGGTTTTAGAAAGGATTGTTTAGTAGTCCTCACCATTTTTGTAAAATAATGTATCAATAAATGTGATGAGGATTTATTTGAGTATAGATATTATCTGAAGATAATATTTGTATTCAAACTCAACAGCTTTTACTTGTTGTAATAATAAAGTTGTAGTTGTTCGCATACCATGTATTGACAACTCAGAATAGGTGATGTATACCTATTTTGGGGGTGTCACATAGTGCCCGTAGATATACTCAGTAAGTGGATGCGCACAACCATGTCTTATGATAACACGATGTTGTATGTCATTAGACATCTTGTATGATAGTGGCAAAACACCCTTCCAAAGTTGGGTTCACCTCACCCTATTTGATTCACCAAATATAACTACTAAATATTGTATAGAATACAACACACTTTTCTATATCTTGTTTAGGAGAAACTCCACAAATACTAGAGACCATCGTTCTATTTCTCGTTATCCCTTTCGACCCTAAGAACACTTTTACTAAGAACACTCTTATTACCTGAAAGGAATTGTGAAGCAGAAAGGGTGAGCGAATTGTGAAGCAATAACTTTCATCAATAATAAATCAGAGATTTAGAACATGTGGTAGATGATAAAACTTTTCAACCATAGTTGCAGCGGAACGAGCAATCCATTAGAAGAGTCAAATAGACCATCAGGTCTATTATCTTCTCCATGTTAAAAGTCCACCAATAATGTTTTATCCATTTAACATCAATCAACAATTCCTGTCCACAATCATATAAATAACTCATAATCATAATTGTGATTCTAAATTCCTCTTCGCACCCAGGACGAAAATAATTTTCATCACCTATATTCACCTGAAACATCAAAAATCATGGTTATACCAAATCACAATTCTTGTTCATAATCATACTAATAAATTCATCTCTACACTACGGCCAAAGATATTCATTAACAATTCATCTTTGCACTACAAGCCAAAGACATACAATCAGTATTTTAGAAGAGTCAGTAGAGCATGATATCTACTATTTTCTACAAATTAAAAGTGTATAACTAATATTTTATCGCCGAGACTCACTTAATAAATAATCCACATCATCGAATTATCCATGACTACTACCAAGTGGTATTCGTTAGTATCACATCCATGAATTATCCATGCACTACTACCAAAGATATTCATTATTATCACATCCATGAATTAATATTTCGTCATTTGAGACTCATTTCAATAATTAATCCACATCATCGAATCACCCCCGCACTACTACCAAGGATATTCATTAAGATCACGACCACGAATTATCCATGCACTACTACCAAAGATAATCGTGTTTTCATCAACGGTCTGATCATTGCCATAAAATAATTCATCTTTGCACCCTTGGCCGAAGAGAATCCATAGCCATAATCATACCAAAAACTGTCCATCAATGCACTACGGGCCAATGAGAACTTTTTCCACATCATTTGTAACATTACGGTCATGATTATATCGAATAATTCCTGGTCATAATCATACCAAGTCCATCTATGCACTACAAGCCACAGATGACTTTCAAGATAATATAAACATGAGGATGATGATAATGACATAATAATTCAATAAAACAAGTTCAAGAATTAATTTATCCAGGAACAAATAATGTCCAAATTGTCAACATGATACTTCTTTGTAGAGTAAAATTCAAGAATGCTCAGAAGAATATTTCCATGAAAAGATACTGGATGAAGCGCAAATATCAAGGATATTCCACTAATTTCATAGAGTATAGAAGCCAAAACTTTAACCAACTGAGTATAATAGGATATATGAAACTGCAAATGAATTTTCACCGTCATGCGGTAATCCACTTAGACAGATCATTTCCACAATTTAATAAGGAATGAATACAAATGATCATTCACCATACATGTGGTAATCCACATAAACAGGATATTCCAACAGAATAATAAAGAATGGAATAATAGGAGGATTCACCAAGCGTGCGATAGACTGCACAGACAGGTTATTCCCAACAGAATAATAAATAATGGAACTGTGTCAGCGAAATTATGCGCACCGATGGATGTTCCAATGTAATAATAAAAGGCGGAACTCAGGTGCGGCGTAAAACGCACAAACAGGATGTTCTAATGTAATAATAAAAATGGAATAATGTAAGAATTTCACCAAGTATAGGGTAGCAGCGTGATACAAAAGTTATTCCAACAGTAATAATAAAGAATGGAATAATGTAAGTTCTCTTCATGAACACAAAAGAAATAATACCCCTTATTTAGTACAACAAATAATATCCCTACCTTAAGAAGAAAAATCTTTGGATATATGAGTAGTGAAGTAAGAATACTTTTCTTTCTTTCTCCTATAGTTTATCTCTCAGAGTTTGATGAATTAAATCGTAAATAATGAAGGAATGAGCTTTATTTATAGAAAAATGGACCGTGATAGTAATTAATTCATGAACGGTCCGAGATTGATTTATTTTTAATCGGACGGTCCATATTTACACAAGAAAATCTTTTAAATAAAATATAATATATTCTATTTATAATCTAATAAAATGAATAACTTTATAAAAGTATTCATTTTATATAAAAATCTCTCTCTTCATATTGTTCCACCAAAATGTATGTCAAGATCACGATACATTTTAGTACTTCCGTGATGGATTGCAAATGGTGTATTGTGTGTCTCCATCATAATCTCAGACTTCAAATCGTAGTCGTTAGAACACAAATTCTAGAGTGGACTCAAGTATTCCTTCTTCATCAATTCTCGCCCTAATAGCTCCTTCTTGTACTTTCTTCTTCATACGCATCGCCTCCGGCCTCGGTGGCTCGAGCAACCTTAAATTTTCTATTAAAGTTGGTTCTACGCGATACTTGACATCATCGCACTTGTTCCTCGTGATATGATCTTCTACTCAACACGCCGCCTACCACGCTCGCTTTTCCGGGATGGTATTGAATAGTGTGGTCGTAGTCTTTCAATAGCTCGAGCCAACGTCACGCCGCGATGTTGAGTTCTTTTGAGTGAAAAAATATTTAAGGCTTTTATGGTCTCGAATATATCTCCACTTTCTCCCATATAGATAGTGCCTCCAGATCTTTAAGCAATAAACGATCACGCTAACTCTAGATCATGAGTAGGATAATTCCTCTCATATTCTTTAAGTTGTCGCGAGGCATAGGCTATGACTTTCCCACGTTGCATGAGAACACATCCTAACCCTTTTTCGAAGCATCATCAGTAGATAACAAATCCATCCGAACCGGATGGTATTGTTAGAACAGTCTTAGAAATAAGTCTCTCTTAAGCTCTTGGAAACTCTTCTCGCATTCTTCGGCTCCAAACGAATTTTGTATCCTTCCGAAAGTTAAATTTGGGTTAATGGAGTAGCGATTCGAGAAAACCCTTCCACGAATCTCCGATAATAACCAAATTAAGCCCAAAAAGCTACGTGATTTGACCACCGACTTGGTTGCTCTAACTTTGTATTGCTTCAATCTTGGCCGGATCGATAGATACTCCATGTTTAGACACCACGTGCCCAAGGAATGCTACTTCCTCAAGCCGTAACTCGCATTTCTTCAATTTGGCATATAGTTTGTTTTCACGAAGCCTTCGAGTACCAAATTTCAAATGGTGCTCATGATCTTCACGACTTTTGGAATATATGAGGATGTCATTAATAAAACAACAACGAATCGATCTAAATATTCCTTAAATACTCGGTTCATCATATCCATGAAAAGTCATAGGAGCATTAGTCAATCCGAAAGACATGACTAAGAATTCATAATGCCCGCATCGAAGTTCTAAAGGCGGTCTTTGAATATCCTCGCCTAATCTTCATTTGATGATATCCGTAGAGCGAAGATCGATTTTTTGAAAAGAATTGTGTCCCTTGCAATTTGGTCAAACAAGTCATCAATACGAGGTAGAGGATACCTATTCTTGATGGTGACATGGTTCAATTCGATAGTCAAGTCAATTAAAGTCGCATACTCCCGCTTTTTCTTCTTCTGAATAAAAACAGAGCACCCCGAGGAGATGTACTAGACGAATGAAATCGATGTCCAACAATTCTTGTAGTTGGACCTTTAACTCTGAAGTTCAATAGGAGCCATTCGATATGGGGTTTTAGAAATGGGCTTGTACTCGGGTTTAAGATCAATAAAGAATTCAACTTCACGTTCGGGGTAGAATAGGGAAGTTCTTCAGAAATACGTCGGAAAGTCAATAACAACGGGAATATTATTCAAATTTGGCGTGTCTTTATTAAAATCCATAACACAAAGCTAAGAAAGCTTGACATCCATTTTTCAATAAGCGAATAGCTTTATGATTAGATATGATGTTGATTGATTTTAATGGTTTAGTTGCTTGAATTCGCATAACAGTTGGTTAGGAATATGAAAACTAACAACCTTACGAAAATAATCAATTTTGGCATGATGAGTAGTTAACCAATCAATCCCTAAAATCACATCAAAAGCAAGTATCTTTAAAGAGATAAGGTCAATGTGGTGGGGTGATGGTGCCAACTCGAATCAAACAAGATTTATAAGCAAAGTGGATGTGATGAAAGTTTCTCTAACGGAGTTTCCACGAGAGACAGTCAAAGTCTAATTTCTCCGAGTCAAGTTTAAACATTGAGCACATGCGGTAAGAGATAAATGCATGGGTAGACCCAGACGTAAGTAAGGTATAAACTTCGCAAGAATTTATAAATAGCTTACCCGTGATCACCTCGTTTGGGTTCTCGTGCATTTTGACCGACCACAACAAACGCTTCTTCCAGAACCGTTGACTTTGACTTTTCTAGACGATCTTTTTGAGTCACCGTCCTCATTGAACTAGGTTTATTTATCGTATAATCTCGAAGCGATATGTCCTTCCTTTCCACAATTATAGCATACCTTGAACAGTTGTGGGCGCTTGGATTGATATGTCCTCTTCCCGCATTTATAAAGATACGACCGGTGGTTGTTCTCCTCCTTAGAACCGATTGATGCCAAGACCTTTGTCGTCTTCACACGGTCGTTGTTAAATCTCCTCTTTTAAAATCTCCTCCCGACTCGCTTCTAATATTTTCATGGCTATGATTACCACCGAGTGGTTACCATTTTGTCCGTCTGTTTCTTTCTCCATTTGGTTATCGTTATTACATTGATCGCTATCTCGGTATGATCCTCGTTATGGTCCTTGGTTGAACATACCGTTATCTCATTTCTAACAATTGAGCCACATAACAACATCTGAATAGAGAGAAAATTTATGAGAAATGAGATATTGTCAGATGCCTGGGTTTCAAACCTCTAAGAAACATCTGCGTCATACGTTCCTCATTCTCCACCAAATGAGGCTGCAAACTGGATAACTCGCAAACGTTGCCTTGTCTTCGAGACACCGTCATGTTGTTTTGTTCTAATCGATGAACTCCACTTCCTTCATATATTGAACACTTTCGTGAAAGTATTTGTCATTAAATAGTTTCTGAAATGTCTCCCAAGACACGCTGAAAAGTCTTGATGTGTACGCTTCACAAACTCCCACCAAGATGATCCGCCTTCGCCACGGAACATAAAGGTGGCGAATGGAACTTTCTGTTTCTCGTGCATCCCAAGACATCGAATATCTTGGTAATTTGCTTGACCCATGTTTCCGCCTATGATCGGATCCGGCTTTCCCTTAAATTCGTGGTCTCAACTCTTTCGAATCGCTTGCATTTGTGACAACCCGTGAATTGCTATCATTTCCTCCTCAGATTTTGAACACGAAGTTTCTTCAAATGCGATTTTGCATGAATCGCAAAAAGCTTCTAAACATCCCTCATTCATCATCCGCTTCGGTGGTGTTGTTGTTGGGGAGGAACATTGCCACTGTTGCCGCGTTCTCCTCGTTGGTGAGTACAAGCGTCTCCACGGCCTCATTTCTATTGTTAATATTCTCACGACATTCTCAACATCATCATAAAACAAGGGTTAATTAAGGAAATCAATATATCACATAATATCCCTATATCTTGACCAACTAACAAATAAGCTTAAGTAGGACACACACTAAATAAGGATTTACTCTGCCTCCCTCCTAGTTCTATTCCCCGATCTCCGCCAGAGATCATATCCCTAAGCTCGATACCAACCGTGACGCCTTCAAAATAGGTATACATCACCCATTCCGAGTTGTCAATACATGGTACGTAAATAACTACAACTTTATTATTACAACATATAAAGCTGTGAGTTTAAATACGAGATATTGCCATCTGTAGACAATATCCACACGCAAATAAATCCCCATCATAATTATTGATACATTATTTTACAAAATGGTGAGGACTACTAAACAACTCTCTCTAGAACCTTCCTTCCATACCCCGACTAGTACTCGCTACATTCTCGCCTCCTGAGAAGAAAAATGGAACAACAAGGAAAAGGGTGAGCTCAACTAGCCCAGTAAAGAATATTATGACTAAGATAATATACAACAAATTATCATTAGTCTTCAACAGGAAAAAAACTAATAGAATACAATAGACAACAAGTTTTAAACCAATATTCGCAGCGAAAATAATAATTCATTAGAAGAGTTAAGTAGAGAATGCAAACTACTATCTTCTATGTATGAATTTAAAAGTTCGTCGCTCATCTTTTATCCCCTGTAACATCAATCAATATACATCCGAATCAAATATTCATCTTTGCGCTACTGAGCCAAAGATATTCATCGATTGGGTCATGTTCATCTAAACACACTGCTCATCTTTGCAGACTACGGGCCAAAGATATTCATCGAAATCATTCATCTGCACTACAAAAGCCAAAGATATTCAATAATATCATCATTTAAGACCGAGGATGATGAAAAATATTTTTAAAGAAACGAATCCAATTGAAACAAAATGACAAGGATTAAGGATTAAGGATTCGTACTTTGTTTTATCCATGTCCAACAATACCTCAAAAATAATCATAGTGGTGTAAAATTCAAGAATGATCAAAACATGGATACAATCAAAGCTAGTATCCGAATAGATATTTTGGACGAAAAGGAAAATTTTATTTTTTGATGAATAGTGTCAGATTCGTAAATAGTCGATATCGTGAATAAAGGCCAAGATACGTGAATAAGTAACTCGACGCCCAAAAGTTCCAAATTTGATAAAACTTGAGATCAATATTTCAAAGATAATGATATTGAAGAAATAATATCCTTACGAAAAAATAATATCCCTTACCTCACAAAAGACAAGAGATTTAGTTGAAACACGAGATATGACTATGACTTGAACTTGCAATCAGATAAGCAATACTCAAAATACTCACAAGAATACGCTTCGATAATATAGAGAGAAAACTTGAGTCAAAGGTGTGATTTTTAATTCTAACCTAAGCACCTATTTATAGGAAAATGCTTAGAACACCAAAAGTTAGAAAATTTAATAAATTAATATATATATATATATATATATATATATATATCAAATTCATACGCCCACTTTAGAATTCAAAGCTCTAGCATTTTCACATGCCACCTTCTAGAAAAGTAAGAAAAAAACGTTTTTTCATAAAATAAATAATTAAAACTTCCAAAAATCAATTATTTTGAGCTTCGTAACTTCAATAATTCATAATAAATAGCCCTTTTATCGAGAAAATTGAATCTCACGAATTTTTATAGGAAATTCAATTTTCTACAACTTTGCGTAAGAAAGTTTTCCCAAATTCAAAATAGAAATTGACCAAATCCACAAACCAAGCGATTTTTTACATTTATAATCAAATTTCGATCCAAGAATGGGGTCCACCGACATGTTTAACATGTTTTAAACATTTATTGCAACAAAAAAATACTCTTCCTCCTCGTATACTCATATATCCCACATTCGTTGTAAAAATATCACCATTATTATATTATTAAAATATATTAATATATTTAAATGAATTATTTTATCGAGAAAAAGATAAAATTTCAATTTTCAACAATTGTCACATTAAAAATTTTCTCCATCTATATCCACATAAAATCAATATTTTCCTCATCATATGAATCAATAATTAATTATTCACAAATAATATTACGTAATCACAATATAATGACAACGTGCGGTTCCTGGGAAGAGAGGGCTTTCAATAAGAATTTCTCTTTCTTTGGCGCCAAATTAGGTGACCAAACCTCTCCTTGAGATGTAACTTTCTAGACATTGCCAATAATGTTATCTAATACTATTATTCGAGATAATATGAATTATTGCTTCGATAATGAAAAATACTATGTAATGACAATTATTGAAACAAAAGAATATAAAATATCAACGCAACAATTATTAAATCAATAAAATAAAATCTTCGAGCAGTAATTATCAGTAACCATTATTGAGTAGTGCCTTCACGTAAGAATCAATAATTGGTGCAATACTGCATGCTATCTTGTGTTTTAACCACAAAGTATTTTTAACGAAAGATAATTGCAGAATAACTACGCCAAGTTATTTTTAAACAACTTATATTTGTCGTTTTCTTCATCCAATCACTTTCCGTTATGGGCCTTGCAAAAAGGCGTGCCGTCAGATTTAATATTCTCGACAAAGAAGAATATTCCACGACCAAACGAATATTCTCACAACAAATGAATATTTTATAACCACTTGCTTATTTTGAAATATTTGCGTATTTTACCCATAACTATCCACATTAATCAAATCAACCCTTACTATTTCAAAATAGAGAAAATTAAATTTCATTAATAATAAGTTGGGGTCTTACAAGGTACGTACGTAAATTTCGAGGGCGAAATTTCATAAGAATGGGAGATTGTGAGACCCCATATTTTATGAATAAATATTTAATTTTCTCGAAATAAATTTTTTGAACATTATGGTGTGGATTTGATATAATGTCATAGTTGTGGGTAGTATTTATAAATTTTTCAAAGTATGCAAGTTGTCATATTATATTCGATTGTTCGGGAAATATTTGTTTTATCAGGAATATTCGTGCAACGGCATAATCATTGGTGGACTCCACAACGGAATTATAATCGGATTGAAAAAAAAGACAAAAATACTTTATGAAAATAACGGCGGAAGTTTTACCGTTAATCTTGTTGAACTACCTAAGTAGAAAAAATCTGAATGTCATTTGCGTGCATAAGTAAATACACCGTGTATTGATTATTGATGCTTATATGATAAGTCACTCAGTTTTGTTTTATTGGTATTATTAATGTAATAAAAGCGTAATACTTTTATAAAGTTATTCTATAAATAGAATATATTATATTCTATTACGCATGATGTCTGCGATAGTGTTTTTGCATAGTAAAATCTTTTTATATATAAAATGTAATAATTTTATAAAGTTATTCTATAAATAGAATATATTATATTCTATTATGCATAGTGTTGCGTAAGATCTCTGCATAGTGTTTTGCATAGTAAAATCTTTTTATATAAAATGTAATACTTTTATAAAGTTATCTATTTTATTGTAGACAATAATTAGAATATATTATATTTTATTATCATAGATATTACAGATAGTATTTGCATAGTAAAATCTTTTATAAAGTTATTCGTTTTATTAGATTATAAATAGAATATATTATATTTTATTTAAAAGATTTTGCTTTAAATATGGACCGTCGATTAAAATAAATCATTCGGACCGTTCATGAGTTAGTTATTATGCGATCCATTTTCTATAAATAGAAACTCATTCATTCATTATTTCTTACGAATTCATTGAAACTCTAGAGAGAAACTATAGAGAAAAAAAGAAAAGTGTTCTACTACTTCACTACTTATATCCAAAGACTCTTCTTTCTAAGGTAGGAAATATTATTTGTTTGTACTCATAAGGGTATTCTTTCTTTCTTATTCATGAAGAGAACTTACATTATTCCATTCTTTATTATTACATTGAATAACTCAGATCATGTGAGGATACCCTATACTTGGTGAAAATCTTACGTTATTTCATTCTTTATTATTACATTGGAATATATCGTATGCATACGTTTCTAATTCGGTTCCGCCTTTATTATTATTATTATTATTACATTGGAATATCCTCATGTCATGCGTTTTCTACGCCAGGACTGGTTCCGCTTTATTAGTGATTACATTGGAATAACGCATACATGTGAATACCGCATATATGGTGATTTACATTATTATTCCGTTCTTTATTATTCTTGGAACATCACATGTCGTAGCTTTCTACATGCATTGACCGGTTAGATTAATTATTATTCTGTTGGAATAACCTCGCATACATCAAATCGCATGCGTACGTGGTGATTTCTTTTGTTATTCCATTCTTTATTATACTTAGTTGGTTAAAACTATGACTTCCATACTCCATGAAATTAGTGGAATATCCTTGATATTTGTGCTTCATCCAATATCTTTTCATGGAAATATTCTTCCGAGCATTCTTGAATTTTACTCTACAAAGCAAAGATCATGTCGACAATTTGGGCGTTATTAGTTCTGGATAAATTAATTCTTAAACTTGTTTTATTGAATTCTTATATCATTGTCATCATCCTCATGCTCATATTTTGTTAAAAGTCATCTGTGTGGCTGTAGTGCATAGATGGACTTGGTATGATTATGGCGAGGATTTTTCGATTGTAATCGTAGTAGTAATGTTACAAATGATGTGGAAAAAGTCCTCATTGGTAGTAGTGCATTGATGGACGATTTTGGTATGATTATGGCTATGGATTCTCTTTGACCAAGGGTGCAAAGATGAATTATTTTATGGCATGATCGGGACCGATTGATGAAAACATGATTATCTTTGGCCCGTAGTGCGAGGATGATTCGATGATGTGGATTATTTATTGTCGAGTCCCGGTGATAAAAGTGATAAAACCTTTTCAATCATAAAAGATAGTAGATTTTATTCTCTACTTGACTCTTTTAATGGATTGCTTGTTCCACCGCTTGATTAAACTTGATGTTTATTATATTGTATCGTTTTAACATCATTTTAAGGCTAATGATAATTTATTACGCATTATCTTAGTCATAATATTTCTTCTTTGGGCTAGTTGAGCTCACCCTTGCTTTCACCGCGTTCTCTTGTGGAAATGAGAATATAAATTGGGGACGAATCGGGGCCGAGTGATGGTCCTAGATGGTGCATTAGTAGTCCTCACTATTACGTGAAATAGTGTGATAATAATTGTAATAAGGACTCTTTTGAGTTTGTACACTCTCTAGTAGACAATATTTGTATTCAAACTCACAATTTATGTTTTTGTCGTATTATACATGCAGCGGTTGTATTATCAAGTTGTATTTGAATTACACCATGTATCAAGGCGTCACAATTTCCATAAAATATCTTTGGATAAAGCGCAAATATCGAGGATATTCCACTAATTTCATGGAGTATAGAAGCAAAACTTTAACCAACCGAGTATAATAGAATATATAAAACTTCAAATGGATTTTCGCCGCCATGCAGTAATCCACTTAGGCAGAGATCATTTTCATAATTTAATAAGGAATGAATACAAAGGATCATTCACCACCACGCGTGGTAATCCACGTAGGCGGGTTATTCAACGTAATAATAAAGAATGGAATAACATGAGGATTCACCACGTGCGATAGATCGCATGAGACATGTTATTCCCAAGAGAATAATAAATAATGGAACCAGTCGTGCAAAATTAAGACCGATGGGATGTTCCAACAGAATAATAAAGACTAACCAGTCCGGCGTAAAATGCATGCAGTACGAGGATATTCCAATGAGAATAATAAAGAGCGGAACCATGTCCGGCGTAAAAAACGCATGCATGTGGATATTCCAATAGAATAATAATAAAAGACGGAATCGGTCAGAAACGCATGAGATAGGATGTTCCAATGAATAATAAAAATTGAATAATGTAGAAAAATTTCACCAAGTATAGGGTAGCTCGCAGATATCTGAGTTATTCCAATGTAATAATAAAGAATGGAATAATGAAGTTCTCTTCATGAACACAAAAGAAATAATACCCTTTACGAGTACAACAAATAATATCTCCTACCTTAAGAAGAAAGTCTTGGATATATGAAGTAGTGAAGTAGCGTAATACTTTTCTTCTTTCTCTCTATAGTTTATCTCTAGAGTTTAGGTGAATTAAATCGTAAATAATGAAGGAATGAGCTTCTATTTATAGTAAAAATGGATCGATAAGAACTAATTCATGAACGGTCCAGATTGATTTACTTTTAATCGGGATTATCCATATTTAAAGAAAAATCTTTTAAATAAAATATAATATATTCAATTTATAATCTAATAAAATGAATAACTTTATAAAAATATTTTGTTTTTTATATAAAAGATTTTACTATGCAAAACACTACGCAGTGCACTATTTAACACTACGCATAATAAAATATAATATATTCTATTTATAGAATAACTTTATAAAAGTATTCATTTTTATATAAAAAATTTCATTTTATTACATTAATAATATTAATAAAACAAAAGCTGAAAGTGACTTATTACGTAAGCATCAATAATCAATACTGGTGTCTACTTATACAAACACGCCAGATATCGTTGTATTTTAACACCGTGTTTTCAGCAGTTAACAGTAAAACTTCCGATGTTATTTTCATAAAAATATTTTTGTAGTTTTCTCAATCAGGCAATAAATAATTTGTAGGATCCACTAATGATTGTACCGTAAACGATATTCCCCCGACAAAAAGAATATTCCCCATTAATCTAATATTTTATATCAACTTGCTTACTTTGCAAAAAAAAAAAAAAATAAATTCACATATTACCTTTATCTTTAAACTTTTATCAATTTAACTATTTACCAAAATAGAAAAATTGAATACTTTTATTTCATAAAATTCGGGGTCTCGCAGTGGCGGTGGATATGAATACTGGATGATGGTAACCAAACTTTCATACCAAGGTAACAAAAATGTCATATCAAAGTAACCAATCAACCTCCACACTTTAAATTTTTTCTTAGTACAGTTGGTTACCAAACCTTCAGATCAAGGTAAGTAAACCTTCGTACCAAGGTAACAAAACCTTCATACCAAAGTAACTAATTCACATCCACACCTGCATTTTTTCATAGTGTAGTTGGTAGCCAAACCTTCAAACCAAGGTAACCAGTTCAATTTTATTAAGTTACCAATTTCGTTTGAATGTGATGCAGTTGGTAGCCAACCATTCATACTGTGACGCCCCCAAAATAGGTATACATCACCCATTCTGAGTTATCAATACATGGTACAGAAACAACTACAACTTTATTATTACAACAAGAAATTGTGAGTTTGAATACAAATATTATCTTCAGACAATATCTATACTCAAATAAATCCTCATCACATTTATTGATACATTATTTTACAAAAATGGTGAGGACTACTAAACAACTCTCTAGAACCTTCATTCCATACCCCACTGCATTTCATTATATTCTCGCCTCCCGAGAAGAAAAATAGAACAAAAAAGAAAAGAGTGAGCTCAACTAGCCCGATAAAGAATATTATGACTAAGATAATATACAACAAATTATCATTAGTCTTCAACAGGGAAAAATCTAATAGAATACAATAGACAACAAATTTTAAATCAATATTCGCAGCGGATATAATAATTCATTAGAAGAGTTACGTAGAGAATGCAAACTACTATCTTCTATGTATGAATTTAAAAGTTCATCGTCTATCTTTTATCCTTGTAACATCAATCAATATATATCTGGAATCAAATATTCATCTTTGCACTACAGGACAAAGATATTCATCGATCAAATCGTGTTCATCTAAACACCTGTTCATCTTTGCACTACGTGTGACGCCCCTAAAATAGGTATACATCACCCATTCTGAGTTGTCAATACATGGTACAAAAACAACTACAACTTTATTATTACAACATATAAAGCGTGAGTTTAAATACGAGATATTGCCATCTAGACAATATCCACACGCAAATAAATCCCCATCATAATTATTGATATATTATTTTACAAAATGGTGAGGACTACTAAACAACTCTCTGTAACCTTCCTTCTATACCCCAACTAGTACTCGCTACATTCTCGCCTCCCCGAGAAGAAAAATGGAACAACAAGAAAAGGGTGAGCTCAACTAGCCGGTAAAGAATATTATGACTAAGATAATATACAACAAATTATCATTAGTCTTCAACAGGAAAAAAAACTAATAAAATACGATAGACAACAAGTATTAAACCAATATTCGCAAATGAAAATAATAATTCATTAGAAGAGTTAAGTAGAGAATGCAAACTACTATCTTCTATGTATGAATTTAAAAGTTCGTCGCTCATCTTTTATCCCCTGTAACATCAATCAATATACATCCGAATCAAATATTCATCTTTGCGCTACGGGCCAAAGATATTCATCGATTGGTCATGTTCATCTAAACACTGCTCATCTTTGCACCACTGGCCAAAGATATTCATCGAAATCATTCATCTTTGCACTATGAGCCAAAGATATTCAATAATATCATCATTTAAGACCGAGGATGATGAAAATATATTTAAAAAAACGAATCCATTGAAACAAAATGACAAGGATTAAGGATTAAGGATTAGTACTTTGTTTTATCCATGTCCAACAATACCTCAAAAATAATCATAGTGGTGTAAAATTCAAGAATGATCAAAACATGGATACAATCAAAGCTAGTATCCGAATAGATATTTTGGACGAAAAAGGAAAATTTTCATTTTTTAGATGAATAGTGTCAGATTAAGTAAATAAAGGTCGATATACGTGAATAAGGCCAGACACGTGAATAAGAATTCGACGCCAAAAGTTCCAAATTTGATAAAAACTTCAGATCAATATTTCAAAGATAATGATATTGAAGAAATAATATCATTACGAAAAAAATAATATCCTTTACCTCACAAAGACAAGACTTTAGTTGAAACACAGGATATAAAGCTATGACTTGAACTTGCATCAGATAAAGAATACTCAAAATATACTCAAAATACTCACAAGAATACGCCGATAATATAGAGAGAAAACTTCGAGTTTACGGTGTGATTTTCAATTCTAACCTAAGCACCCTATTTATAGGAAAATGCTTAGAACACCAAAAAGTAGAAAATTTAATAAATTATATATATATATATATATATATATCAAATTCATATTCGCCCACTTTAGAATTCAGCTCCTAGCATTTCCCACATGCCACCTTCTAGAAAAGTAAGAAAATTTTTTTTCATAAAATAAATAATTAAAACTTCCAAAAATCAATTATTTCGGAGCTTCAGAACTTCAATAATTCATAATAAATAGCCCTTTTATCAGAAAATTCGAATCTCGCGAATTTTTATAGGAAATTCAATTTTCTACAACTTTGCAGAAGAAAGTTTTCCCAAATTCAAAATAGAAATTGACCGAAATCCACAAACGGACGATTTTACAGGCTATAATCAAATTTCAGTCAGTAAATGGGGTCCACCGACATGTTTAACATGTTTTAAACATTTATTGCAACAAAAATACTCTTCCTCCTCGTATACTCATATATCCCACATTCGTTGTAAAAATATCACCATTATTATATTATTAAAATATAATAATATATTTAAATGAATTATTTTATCAGAAAAAGATAAAATTTCAATTTTCAACAATTGTCACATTAAAAATTTTCTCCATCTATATCCACATAAAATTAATATTTTCCTCATCATATGAATCAATAATTAATTATTCACAAATAATATTACAGAATCACAATAATGACAACCGCATTCACAGGAAAGAGGGGCTTTCAATAAGAATTTCTCTCATCTTGGGCGCCGCAATTAGGTGACCAAACCTCTCCTTAGATGTAACTTTCTAGACATTGCCAATAATGTTATCTAATAATATTATTCGAGATAATATGAATTATTGCTTCGATAATGAAAAATATCGTGTAATGACAATTATTCAAAACAACAAAGAATATAAAATATCAACGCAAAGAATTATTAAATCAATAAAATAAAATACCGAATAAAGAATAATCGTAACCATTATTGAGTAGTGCCTTCTTACTACGTAAGAATCAATAATTGGTGCAATCTTTGTGCTTCTTGTGTTTTAACCACCGAGTATTTTAACAAGATAATCTGTGAATAACTACGCTAGTTATTTTTAAACAACTTATATTTGTCGTTTTCTTCATCCAATCGGTTTCCGTTATGGGGCCCACAAAAGACTGCGTCGTCGTACGAATATTCCCCGACAGCAAGAATATTTCACGACCAAACGAATATTCTCCGACAACAATGAATATTTTATAACCACTTGTTTATTTTGAAATATTTGCGTATTTTACCCATAACTATCCACATTAATCAAATCAACCCTTACTATTTCAAAATAGAAAATTAAATTTCATTAATAATAAGTTGGGGTCTTACAACCTCCCCATCCTTATGAAATTTCATCCTCGAAATCGACGACGTGCACTGGTGTGTTTGAAAAGGTGAGGATACCTCGCTTTCATTTCCGTTTCCAATTCCCGGTCATTTCCTCTATAGCATGATTCCTCCACAAAACTTTAACTTGTGGTATGACCTTTCATGGCGTAGGACATGCTCCTTCCTATCCAAGATCTTAACAGTACCTCCTCACACGCGTTAAGTCTTAATTTATTTCGTCCGGTTCTAACTCTATAACGTGGTTTGGGTCTTTCACATATTTACTGAATTACGGATATGTGAAACACATTATGAACACGAGACATACTCGGAGGTAACACAAGTCTATAGGCTACATTTCCTACTCGGTCAAGAATTTGAAATGGACCGATAAATCGTGGATTGAGCTTTCCTCTCTTCCCAAATCTTGTAACTCCCTTCCACGGAGCAACTCGCAACAATACATGATCCCCTATACTAAATTCCATGTCCTTTCGATGAAGATTCGCATAACTCTTTTGTCGATCTTGTGCCGCTTTGTATACGTTGTCGAATCATTTGGATCTTTTCCGTAGTCATATACGCACTCAACTTCAGGTCCCAACAATGTTGCTTCACCCACCTCTCGGCCCTAACATCTTGGAGAGCGACATTTTCGATATAATGCTTGAATGGAGCCACACCTATACTTGCTCGATAAGCTGTTGTTGTAAGAGAATTCCACCAATGGTAAATACTTATCCCAAATGCCCTTGAAGTTCAGGACATGTAGTCTTAATAGATCTTCAAGAGTTTGAATAATCCTCTACGATTGTCCGTCCGTTTGAGGATGGTATGGTGCGGCGAATCAATCAGAATCCGTGCCCATAGCTTTTTGCAAGCTAACCCAAAATCTTGAAGTAAATCTTGGGTCACGATCCGAAACTATGGATACGGGCATGCCATGCAACCTCACAATCTCATTCGTATACATATTAGCAATACGTTCAAGGAATAAGTCTCCGTGTCGACAAGAAATGAGCAGACTTGGTTAATCTATCAACAATAACCCAAATAGCATTGATGCCTTGAGAAACCGTAGGAAGACCCGTAATGAAATCCATGGTAATGTGTTCCCACTTCCATTTCGGAATCTCAAGTGGTTGCAACGGACCCTTAGGTACTAGATGCTCCGCCTTTACACGTTGACAAGTTAAACACATCGAGATAAACTTTGCAATCTCTCTCTTCATATTGTTCCACCAAAATGTATGTCGAAGATCACGATACATTTTAGTACTTCCAGTATGATTGCAAATGGTGTATTGTGTGCCTCCATCATAATCTTGTACTTCAAATCAGAGTCGTTATGAACACAAAGTCTAGAGTGGACTCGAAGTATTCCTTCTTCATCAATTCTCGCTTAGGAATAGCTCCTTCTTGTATTTTTTCTTCATACGCATCATTTCCCGGCGATTGGCTTGGAAAGCAACCTTAACTTTTTCTATTAAAGTTGGTTCTATCGCGTATACTTGACAACATCGCACTTGTTCCTCGCATATGATCTTCTACTCAACGCGTCACCTACCACATTCGCTTTTCGGGATGGTATTGAATAGTGTGGTCGTAGTCTTTCAATAGCTCGAGCCAACGTCATTGCCGCATGCATGTTGAGTTCTTTTTGAGTGAAGAAATATTTAAGGCTTTTATGGTCCGAATATATCTCCACTTTCTCCCCATATAGATAGTGCCTCCGGATCTTTAAGCGGCAAAAACGATCGGGCCGCTAACTCTAGATCATGAGTAGGATAATTCCTCTCATATTCTTTAAGTTGTCGCGAGGCATAGGCTATGACTTTCCCACGTTGCATGAGAACACATCCTAACCCTTTGCTCAAGAATCATCATTGTAGATAACAAATCCATCCGAACCGGATGGTATTGTTAAACAGTGCCGAAATAAGTCTCTCTTAAGCTCTTGGAAACTCTTCTCGCATTCTTCGCTCCAAACGAATTTTGTATCCTTCCGAAAGTTAGTGGGTTAATGGAGTAGCGATTCGATAAAACCCTTCCACGAATCTCGATAATAACCAAATTTAAGCCCAAAAGCTACGTCTTGACCACCGACTTGGTTGCTTCTAACTTTCAGATTGCTTCAATCTTGGCCGGATCAACAGATACTCCATGTTTCGACACCACGTGCCCAAGGAATGCTACTTCCTCAAGCCGTAACTCACATTTCTTCAATTTGGCATATTGTTTGTTTTCACGAAGCCTTTGGAGTACCAAAACTTCAAATGGTGTTCATGATCTTCACGACTTTTGGAATATATGAGGATGTCATCAATAAAAACAACAACGAACTGATCTAAATATTCCTTAAATACTCGGTTCATCATATCCATGAAAGCCGCAGGAGCATTAGTCAATCCGAAAGACATGACTAAGAATTCATAATGCCCGTCATCGAAGTTCAAGGCGCCTTTGGAATATCCTCGATTTCTAATCTTCATTTGATGATATCCGTAAGCGAAGATCGATTTTGAAAAAGAATTGTGCCTTCAGAATCGGGTCAAACAAGTCATCAATACGAGGTAGAGGATACCTATTCTTGATGGCGACATGGTTCAATTCCGATAGTCAATACAAAGTCGATACTCCCGTCTTTCTTCTTTACGAATAAAACAGAGCACCCCAAGGAGATGTCTTACTAGATTTAATGAAACCGATGTCCAACAATTCTTGTAGTTGGACCTTTAACTCTGAAGTTCAATAGAGCCATTCGATATGGAGTTTTAGAAATGGGCTTTGTACCGGGTTCAAGATCAATAAAGAATTCAACTTCACGTTTTGGGGGTAGACCGAGAAGTTCTTCAGGAAATACGTTAGGAAAGTCAATAACAACAGGAATATTATTCAAATTTGACGTGTCTTTATTCAAATCCATAACACGGGCTAAGAAAGCTTGACATCCGTTTTTCAATAAGCGAATAGCTTTATGATTAGATATGACAAATGATTGATTTTAATGGTTTAGTTGCTTGAATTCGCATAACATGGTTGGTTAGGAATATGAAAACTAAAAACCTTACGAAAACAATCAATTTTGGCATGATGAGTAGTTAACCAATCAATCCCTAAAATCACATCAAAAGCAAGTATCTTTAAAGAGATAAGGTCAATGTAGGTAGGGTGATGGTGCCAACTTGAATCAAACAAGATTTATAAACAGTGGATGTGATGAAAGTTTCTCCTATCGGAGTTTCCACAGATAAGTCAAAGTCTAATTTCTCGAGTCAAGTTTAAACGTTGAGCACAAGCAGGAGAGATAAATGAATGGGTAGCACCCCCAGATCAAGTAAGGTATAAACTTCGCAAGAATTTATAAATAGCTTACCGTGATCACCTCGTTTGGGTTCCTCGCATTTTGACCGATCCAACAAACGCTTCTTCCAGAAGATTGACTTTGACTTTTCTAGGATGTCTTTTGAGTCACCGTCCCCATTGAACTAGGTTTCATTTATCGTATAATCTCGAGCGATATGTCCTTCCTTTCCACAATTATAGCATACCTTGAGCTGTTGTGGGCGTTTGACCGATATGTCCCTCTTTCCCGCATTTATAAGATATGACCGGTGGTCGTTCTCCTCCTTAGAACCGATTCTTTCTGCAGATTGTCTTCTTCACACGGTCGTTGTTAAATCTCCTCTTTTAAAATCTCCTCCGACTCGCTTCTTCTATTTTCATGGCTATGATTACCACCAGAGTGGTTACTATTTTTGTCCGTCTGTCGCTTTTCTCCATTTGGTTATTGTTATTCATTGATCGCTATCTCCGGTATGATCCTCGGTTATGGTCCCTTGGTTGAACATACTCGTTATCTCACTCTAACAATTGAGCCTCATTAACAACATCCGAATAGAGAGAAAATTTATGAGAAATGAGATATCGACGTATCTGGGTTTCAAACCTCTAAGAAACATCTGCGTCATACGTTCCTCATTCTCCACCAAATGAGGTGCAAACTGGATAACTCGCAAACTTTGCCTCGTCTTTCGAGAGACAGATTATGTTGTTTTGTTCTAATCGATGAACTCCACTTCCTTCATACGATTTAACACTTTCGTGAAAGTATTTGTCATTAAATAGTTTCAAACGCCTCCCAAGACATGCCTTGAAGTTGGTGGATGGGTACGCTTCATGAGACTCCCACTAGTAGTCTACCTTGCCACGAAACATAAAGGTGGCGAATAGAACCTTCTGTTCCTCCGCGCGCATCCCAAGACATCGAATATCTTGGTAATTTGCTTGACCCATGTTTCGCGCCGTGATCGGATCCGGCTTTCCCTTAAATTCGGTGGTCCCAACTCTTTCGAATCGCTTGGTGTGACAACCCGTGAATTGCTATCATCATTTCTCCTGTATTTTGAACACAAGTTTCCCTCGTTTGATTTTGCATGAACTCGCAAAAGTTTCTAAACATCCCTCTTCATCATCTCGCTTCAGCTGGTGTTGTTCACGGGAGGAACATTGCCACTGTTGCCACGTTTCTCCTCGTTGGTGAGTACAGAGCGTCTCCACGGTCTCATTTTCATTGTTAATATTCTCATCGACATTCTCAAACATCATCATAAAACAAGGGTTAATTAAGGAAATCAATATATCACATAATATCCCTATATACTCGACTAACTAACAAATAAGCTTAGGTAGGACACACTAGCGAAGGATTTACTCGTCTCTCCCTCCTAGTTCTATTCCCCGATCTCCGCCAGAGATCATATCCCTAAGCTCGATATTAATCTGTGACGCCCCCAAAATAGGTATACATCACCCATTTTGAGTTGTCAATACATGGTACGTAAACAACTACAACTTTATTATTACAACATATAAAATTGTGAGTTTGAATACAAATATTATCTTCAGACAATATCTATACTCAAATAAATCCTCATCACATTTATTGATACATTATTTTACAAAATGGTGAGGACTACTAAACAACTCTCTCTAGAACCTTCATTCCATACCCCAGGCTAAGTACTCGCATTATATTCTCGCCTCCGAGAAGAAAAATGGAACAAAAAGGAAAAGGGTGAGCTCAACTAACCCACTTAAAGAATATTATGACTAAGATAATATACAACAAATTATCATTAGTCTTCAATGAGGAAAAATCTAATAGAATACAATGATATACAACAAGTTTTAAATCAATATTCGCAATGGATATAATAATTCATTAGAAGAGTTACGTAGAGAATGCAAACTACTATCTTCTATGTATGAATTTAAAAGTTCATCGCTCTATCTTTTATCCCCTGTAACATCAATCAATATATATCCGGAATCAAATATTCATCTTTGCACTACTGAGCCAAAGATATTCATCACCGTCGTATGTTCATCTAAACACTGCTCATCTTTCACTACGGGCCAAAGATATTAATCGTAAATCATTCATCTACATACGCACTACTGGGCCAAAGATATTCAATAATATCATCATTTAAGAATGAGGGATGATGAAAAATATTTTAAAAAATGAATCCAATTGAAACAAAATGACAAGGATTAAGGATTAAGGATTCAGTACTTTGTTTTATCCATGTCCAAAAATTCCTCAAAAAATAATCATAGTGGTGTAAAATTCAAGAATGATCAAAACATGGATACAATCAAAGCTAGTATCCACAATAGATATTTTATTTTTAAAAGGAAAATTTTTATTTTTCGATGAATAGTCTCAGATATCGTAAATAAGTGTCGTATCGTGAATAGTCTCAGATATCGTGAATAAGAACTCCAACACCAAAAGTTCCAAATTTGATAAAATTTCAGATCAATATTTCAAAGATAATGATATTGAAGAAATAATATCATTACTGAAAAAATAATATCACTTACCTCGAAAGATCAAGATTTAAATTAAACACAGGATATAAATTTATGACTTGAACTTGCACCGTATGGCAATACTCAAAGTATACTCAAAATACTCACAAGAATAAACTCGATAATATAGAGAGAAAACTTGATTTACGGTGTGATTTTCAATTCTAACCCAAAGACCCTATTTATAGGAAATTGCTTTAACACCAAAGTTAGTAAAATTTAATTTAATATTATTATTATTTTTTCTAAATTTTTCTATGCATACTAACTGAATTCAAACCATCAACCACACCCCAATAAAAACAACAAAAACGTTTTTCTCACTTAAACCATTTAAAACTTCAAAAAATGATAATCAATTAATCCGAAACTTCAATAATTCATAATAAATAGCCTTTTTGTCGAAAAATTGAATCTCGCTTTTTTTTTTATAGGAAATTCAATTCTCTACAACTTTGCAAAAGAAAGTTTTTCCAAATTCCAAACAAAAATTGACCGAAATCCACAAACGAGCGATTTCACAAGCTATAATCAAATTTCAGTCAATAAATGGGGTCCACCGACATGTTTAACTTGTTTTAAATATTTATTGCAATAAAAATACTCTTCCTCCTCGTATACTCATATATCCCACATTCGTTATAAAAATATCACCATTATTATATTATTAAAATATAATAATATATTTAAATGAATTATTTTATCAGAAAAATATGAAATTTTAATTTCAACAATTGTCACATTAAAAATTTTCTCCATCTACAACCACATAAAATCAATATTTTCCTCATCATATGAATCAATAATTAATTATTCACAAATAATATTTATGTAATCACAATATCGACAACCGCATACGGTTCAAGAAAGAGCAGGGGCTTTCCAATAAGAATTTCTCTACTTGGCCAAGCAATTAGGTGACCAAACCTCTCCTTAAATGTAACTTTACAGACATCGCCAATAATGTTATCTAATAATATTATTCAGATAATATGAATTATTACTTCGATAATAAAAAAATATCGTGTAATGACAATTATTGAAACAACAAAGAATATAAAATATCAACGCAAAGAATTATTAAATCAATAAAATCTTGAACAATAATTATCGTAACCATTATCGAAAGTAGTGTCTTCTTCACGTAAGAATTAATAATTGAATAATACCTGCAAAGTATCTTCTTGTGTTTTAACCACCGAGTATTTTAACAAGATAATTCAGAATAACTACGTAAGTTATTTTTAAATAAATTATATTTGTCGTTTTCTTCATCCAATCGCTTTCAGTTATGGGGCCCACAAAAAGAGCAAGGCCAATACGAATATTATTCCCAAGCAATGAGAATATTCCACTTACCAAACGATTATTAAAACAACAATGAATATTTTATAACCACTGCTTATTTTGAAATATTTTTTGTATTTTACCCATAACTATTCACATTAATCAAATCAACCCTTACTATTTCAAAATAATAAATAGAGAAAATAAATTTCATTTATTAATAATTTGGGGTCTTACACATACAAAGGTAACAATTTTATTATTTATGAGTAACAACATAGTTATAAAAAAAAATTCAGAACATCAAAAGTTACATCTATTTATTTTTAAACTTTTTGTAGGACGAATCTTCTTCTTATTCTCATTGGCGTTTTGGACAACGGAGATTCGCGGCGGTGAATTCGGCGGAATATGTCTGTGATGTAATGGCGGTGTGTAGCGGTGGACTATTATTTCAAAATGTATGTGAGGGATATGAAGATTTGAATTTGAATATTTAAATTTGAATTATAATTTTGAATTTGAATTTATTTTTGTTGTTAGATCCAAATATTTAAATTTGAATTAGTAATTATGGCAGTTAGTTGTCCTTGATTTTAGGTTTCTTTATTAATGTGAATTGTACTATTTTTATAATATGGGTCCTAATTACACTCTTTTTATAATTATTTAGTTGATACATTTTTTTTGTAATTACTTTTTATTTGTTGTATACTTATATAAATGACCTTAAAATTTTTGGTATTTAAATTAAACATTAGAAGGAGAATACGGCAGGCGGGGCAAGGTACGGAAGCAGTAAAATAATGTCGTTTCATGCGTCTAAATTAAGCCTGTGACGTAAGTCAATTAAATTAGTGCGCAAATTAAACATTAAAAAATTATTCATCAAAAATAGAATTCATTTATTATATACAAATAAAAATATTTAGAACATTCAATAATAAGTGTCAGATCTTACTTTTTCTTTATTTTTACTGTGTGTATAATTTTTTATATGTAAGTGTGTCTATAACATTATTTATTAAATTGAAAAAACAATAAAAACTTTGTCACTGGCTTTCTTTGTCGAGACTGATTCATTCCATACAATCACAATCAGGGACGGATTTGTATATGGGGCAGTATTGACAGTTGTCTTTATTAATTCTTTATAAGTATAGGAATAATGTATATATGTAAATTAATAAATTTAAGGGACAGATTAATGGAAGACTTAAATTTGGAAGGAACAAAAAAAAAAATCATAAACTAATTCTCAATACAAGTTTAAAAATCTTCTTAGTTTCAAGATTTGGTGAAATCTTAAAAGTATTTTTTTTTATAGTTTTTGATTTTTAATGTTCATCGGCGTGTGGGTTGTGAGGAATTGTTTGATTCAAGTTTGATTTTTTTTATTATTATTGATTTGGTTGACTGAGGTT
Source organism: Panax quinquefolius (assembly GCA_020205615.1). Lineage (NCBI taxonomy): Eukaryota > Viridiplantae > Streptophyta > Magnoliopsida > Apiales > Araliaceae > Panax > Panax quinquefolius. Next base: position 122,816,617 of record CM035164.1, on the reverse strand, counting down.
ACTGTTTGTTTGGTTTGATTAGATTTTTATTTTGAGTTGTTTGATCTTCAATTAAAAATGATATCATTTTAATTGAGTAGTTTCTGTGTTTTATTGTAATAGCTTACAATGATTTTGTCTTATTTTATAACGGAAAATGAAAAATGACTACGAGTCTTTAGCAGCCCCTCATTTCTAGTTGTTATAATCATTTTACTTCCCTGCATCTAACTAATTAACACGGTATAATTTTTGGTATTCTAAGAATAAATTTTTGATGGTTTATTTCTCTTATTTCAAGTAAAACTTATAAAAAGATACCAAAACCAGTTTATTATTTGAAATTAATTCATGGATTTGTTTGAATACATAAAATAAATTTGGTTTGAGACATTTGGAGAATCATTCAAATTGAACTATGACAAGTAACCGAAACAAGTTTTTAAATTGTTTCTAAATATATATTTTTTGAAATTTATTTTTTCATTTGGATTATTAATATTTATTATAATTTGTAAATATTATTGTAGTTAGTTCAATTTTTAAAATTTAACTTCAACAAAAAATATTAGTTAAAATTCGTTTTGTTGAGAAAAATTTCTAAGTCCCATTTACAATAAAATTCAAGTAAGTTGTATGACTTTTGTTACATTTTGGATAGTGGAGTGTGAAAGGACTTAAATTTAAGAATAATATTATGTGTATAAATCATATACAAATAATTATACATAGAGTAAGATTTATATTGCATATATATTATTGAAAATTTGTAAAATATTTAATAATAAGTTTCGCTTTTTATTTATATATATATTTTTAATACTGTTTGTATATAATTTTTTGTTTATAATTTATAGTCATATCATTACTCTAAATCTAAATTATTTGCCAAATATTTGTTTGGGACGAGAATCAAGTGTTGGCCTAACGACTAACGATGTGCTAATCACAACTGTCGTTGGGCATGAGTTCAAACAAAAATATTTTGATGACTAAATAATACTACTAGTTATTAAATAGGGATATAAAATGATGTTAGTTAGTTGTACTTAGAGAGATGTTTGATAAAAATTGAATGAATTTGAATGAAAAAAGTTGTTTGATAGTTGACATGTTTGAAATATCTTAATAATATATTTTTATTATTTTTCCCCTCTAAAAAAATTTAAAAAATTGTTGTAAATTTATTTAATATTACTTATATAATAGTTAAATATTGTAAAAAAATAAATCATTCAGCCGCTGATTCAGCCAAAAAATTGGACTAAACCATTCAGTTCAAAATCGTCTGAATGACAGATCGGTTAAGCTATTCAAACGATTTTTTTTCCAAAACAAACGTACTGAATGACTGAATCGATCAGTCATTCAGCTGCAATCAAATAGCCCCTTAATTGTTATTATAAGTTGCACTCATGCATCAACTAGTTATATCTTATTACATAATTTTATAAATTATTTTTTATAAAATTCTTTTATCATTATAATAATAATACTCAAGTAGTGTAATATTGTAATTGTAATGATGCAAAAATAAGAAAAATGATATACAAACATCAATAAATATTTGATGAAATTAAGTTACGACCAACGTGAAAATGAGTCTTTCTAGGGGTATCGGCCTTTTCGACTGGGGTAGTGATCGGTCGGATTTTTTTTTTTTTTTTGACTACAGAATAATTATTGTGATTTATTGAAACTGAAATTTTTACAAAATACAGTGATTTAGGTATTTTTTTGGATACACGTAATAAACAGGGTTATACAGTCTGTACAACCCTGTTTTTTACGTGTATCCAAATGACACCTAAATCACTGCAATTTATAAAAATTTCAGTTCCAATAAATCACATTAATTATTTTGTAGTCAAAAGCAAAAAAAATAAATAAAAAATAAAAAATATTTTCGGCCGATCACTACCCCGGTCGGAAAAGGCCGGTCCCCCTAGACTTTTTCACGTGAAAATATAGGGCAAAGGGTCAAAAATACCCCTGATGTTTACCCTGATGTCCCACTTCCACCCTAAACTATCTTTTTTTTCAAAAGTATGCCTTTAATTTATATTTTTTGGTTCGCTTTCGTTCTCGTTATAGTTAACGAGAAGACAAACGGGGTTAAAATGTGATGATGTGGCAGGCTTAAATATAAAATATATTCTAAATAAAATAATATATATCATTTAATCAAAATAAAAAATACTAAAATTCAAAATAAAAAAAAGCATAACATATTTACATCATTTAATCAAAATAATAAAATTCAAATTATTTTGTTAACTAATCAAAACAACTAATTAAATAAAATAAGTTGTATAACATATTTACATCATTTAAAAAAAATACTAAAATTCAAAACATAACATATTTACATCAAATACTAATTAAAAATGATTTTCATTACGTTTTTCATAAATTCATAAAAAATTTTATTATGTTTTTTGTTTATGTGTGTGTATTGTGTTAGAATTGTGTTTATATTTGAATAATTGTACATTACGCCTTCCGCTCTATAAAAAGAATATTATTTTTATTTAATTTTAATTATTTTTATTAATTTTCTTTAAGAAGAACAAATGTTTTTTTATAATTTATTTTTAGTATTCGTCCTCTCCTTTCTCAGTTGAATTATCGTAAAAGGGCAAAATAATAATAATAATAATAATAAACTAATACATGCGTATGCACATAAGCAGATTTGAAAATTTTATTTTGTTTCTCATTAAAATTATATAGTTTTATCAATTGAATGCATTTTAGTTGATTTAATAAGTTAAATAGGAATTGGATTTAGCAGGAAGTAAGATTTTTTTATATTATGGAAACAGTAATTCTGTAATTGGGTGGGAAAAATTATAGTACTTACCTTTTTCTGTTTTTTTTATGGAATCTTTTTATTTTACATATTTTATTTAATTAGTTGTTTTGATTAGTTAAAAAAATAATTTGAATTTTATTATTTTGATTAAATGATGTAAATATGTTATGTTTTTTTTTATTTTTTATTTTAGTATTTTTTGTTTTGATTAAATGATATATATTATTTTATTTAGAATATATTTTATATTTAAGTCTGTCACGTCATCACATTTTAACTTCGTTTGTCTTCTGTTAACGGTAAGGGCACGGGCGACTCAAAAAATATAACGTTAAGAATACTTTTGGAAAAAAAATTAGTTTAGGATGTAAGTAGATATCGAAAAAAATATCAAAAGCATTTTTGATCCTTTGCCTTGAAAATATAAGACTACCATTCGGCGTGGGAGGCAGCTTAGTTTCTGTGGGCTTGAAATCCACGGCTTATAAGACTTTTGTCTCACTTCCAATGGGCTTTTGTCTTAATCTCCAAGCCGATCCCTTCCAATATAGTACTAATATTAGATTAGGTAGCAATAATTGTTTTATACGTGTCCATTTTTTTTTTTTTTTTTTTTTTTGTGTTAATTACACGTGTCCTTTCCCTTTCTACGTGTGCCATGTGCGTCGGCCACTAAATAAAATCATAAAATGAAGTTAAAATATCTTACTACTCCCTCCGTCCCATAGTTATAAATTAATTTTTCTATTTTGAGATGTCCTAATATATAGACTACTTATTATTTATAAAATTTAATTGGTTCATTGTTTTATTTTTATGCCCTTATAATAAATATTCAACCATTACTCTTTTTTTTGAATAAACAACATTCAATGTCATTATTTTTATCACCATATTTAATGTTATTGTATTCTCTTTGGTTAAAGTTTATAAATTTTAATGGTCAGTACACGTCAATCAATGAAGTTGAGATTTCCAGTGTGATGAGTAATTAACTTATTCATTCATTCTATATTAAGGGGTATATGTGGAAAATTTATGTTAAAAATTGTCACTTAAATGATTTTCTTAAACTATGCCAAAAAAAATCAGCCTATAATTATGGGACGGAGGGAGTATTTTTTAAGAGTCCTTCTAGGGGGATATTTTTTTAGTGACATTTTTTTTAAAAAAAAAAAATTTGGTTTTTTTTTGTAGTACCTCCCAAAAAATATAGTATTTATTCCAACTGATTTTTTTTATTATAAAAAATAGTGTTTTAGGTATAATTTGAATACATACAAAAAGCGAGGTACGTATACATGCATAACCCTCTGCTTCTCAGATGTATCCAAATTACACTTAAAACACTACTTTTTACAAAAAAAATAAGATGAAATAAATATTATACATTTTTTGGGAGGTATTAAAAAAAAAAAACCAAAACAAATAAATTAATAAAAAATATCACTAGAAATGTCACAAAAAAAATGTCCTCCTAGACTTATCCACTATTTAATTGTCAGATCTAATTATTCGTAGAGACGACAAGGCTAACGTAGTATTGAGATTTTAATAATAATATTTGATAAATTTTTAATTTACAAATTTTAATAATTTTGTCATTTTTTTTTTATGTTGACATTTATTTATGGGTTCGACTAATGTTCACTATTACATGATAGTTGGGGGTCTTGCTTCAAGGTGAGCGAATAACTGTCAAGCTCATCTGACAGGATTGCAAGGAATCGCAAAGTGCAATTGAACTTGAGAATTTATTAGCAGTAACTGTACTAGCCAAATTAGTGAAATATATCGTGTTTTCTTATATATTTTTTCGTCTTTTATATAATATCTGTGTGATTATAGTATCATTCGTTTTTAAATTTAAATTTTTTTTATAATCCTAAGTAATTAGGACAACCAAATTACCATATTCTTCCTTCAATAAACAATATATATAGAGCGGGCACACACTACCAAAAATATAAAAGAAACCCAAACTCAAAATATGGAACCACCACCTACTCTAGGCATCAATATTGAATGGAGTATATTATTAGAGACAAGAAACAAAAAAGAATATCAACAGATAAAGACGTAATTATTATTAATATTAAAGTACGAGATAAAAGTTTGTGAGAATCCTTATCCATTGGAGTACGTAGTATCATTGCCACGTCATTATATGACTTGGGTAATAATACTACTATACTGGTCTGGTGTGTATATATATATATATACCACATATGCTCTTCTTCTTCTTCTTGTATATATATTTCCTATTTCCTATTTATTTATTGAGTGAATTTGTGTTGGGTTTTGAATTTGGAGGAGAAAATGTTGGCAATATTTCATAAGGCGTTTGCTAATCCACCAGAAGAGCTTAATAGCCCTGCTTCGCAGAGGCATGATTCAAAGAAGCCGAAGCTACCGGAGGAAACTTTGCAGGAGTTTTTATCAGCTCATCCTGATAACACTTTCTCTATGAACTTTGGACAATCTGCTGTCCTTGCTTATGTTCCACCTAACCGCCACTCTACTATGCTACATCACCAGAGCCAGAGGTACGTATTTGTTTACAATTTTAATTAATTAAGCAACCAACCAGATCTATCTGGATCCATAATACTTTTAAGTAAAGCAGGTTATTTTGTGGGTTTGAAGATATATACTGCTTGTTTCTGGGGAGCTTGAACAACCTGTCTTCCCAAATTAAGCAATATGGGCTATCCAAGGGCACCAACGACGCCATGTTTGTGATCGAAGCCTACCGGACGCTTCGTGACCGGGGTCCCTATCCGGCTGATCAGGTTATCAAAGATCTCGAAGGCAGTTTCGCCTTTGTTGTCTATGACAGCAAGGCTGGCACTGTTTTTACTGCCCTGGTAATCAAGTAGAACTAACTAACATTCATTCATACCAGGCTATCCGCTGCTCAGCTGAATAATCCATCATATCATATATTTCAGGGATCAGATGGTGGGGTTAAACTATATTGGGGCATTGCTGCTGATGGATCCGTGGTGATTTCTGATGAGCTGGAGGTCATAAAAGCAGGCTGTGCTAAATCATTTGCACCCTTCCCAAAAGGTACTTAATTTGATTTCTTCTATAATTAATCAAAATTCAAAATACTAATAGAGAGAGAGATTGTGAATGAATGAATTGCAAAAATGCAGGGTGTATGTTTCACAGTGAGGGAGGATTGATGAGTTTCGAGCATCCAATGAACAAGATGAGAGCAATGCCTAGGGTTGATAGTGAAGGAGTAATGTGTGGTGCCAACTTCAAGGTGGATGTTTACTCTAGGGTTAACAGCATCCCTCGTGTGGGAAGTGAAACCAACTGGACTGAATGGGAATCGCATTAATCCAATAATAATTCCAGCTCCAGATCTGATTGATATCAACCAACTTTCAAGTGTTTTCATTTTTTCTTGTAGATTATTCACTTTGTGTTCTTGTTCTTCCAGCTAGTGGAGTTGGCAATAATAATAATAAATAATACACATCAATCAAGTTTTTCCACCATCATTTCTCTAACAACCATCTTTCTATACACAAGACGCATTAAATTATTGAACAGGAAGAGGGATCATTTGGGCACTTGATGGTGTTGAAATAACCCAATTTAGAAACCAATACTTATCCATCATCATACATTAATTAAAAGGGGGTCGAAAGATACAAACAACCAGAGTCAAAATTTTCAATTGCACAATAGCAGCCACAGTTATAAAAGAGATTTAGGGTGATAAACCCATAATATATTTGCTTGCACGATCCCCATCAATCCTTCCATATATCTGCAAACTCGTCTTGTTCCAAGGGATTTGATAGCTCATGCATCTTCCTCCTTGTTTTGGCTTTCACTTTCTTTGCATACTTGCCCGCTTTTTGCTTTTTCTCTAATGCACGAATCTGGAACACACGGGGGGATCATATTAAATAAATATTAGCAAGAATCTGGAACACACGGGAATCATATTAAATAAATATTAGCGAGCTTCGAATCAGACATAATTAGCAGGCAAGTAGAATGTATCAAAGGTGGGATGCCAAAAATCTCACACATCCTACCAACTGCCAAATAAAACTACTGGTTCAAGGCCAGCTTCATTTAAATCGATAAAAACATAAGCATTTTCATCTACACAAGTGAGATTGGATAATTTCATAGTTCGATTTAGCCTAAAAGAAATTCAAGGAAAAGAACGAGGGGGTGGCTAACACATCCCGATCCACCTGTCCAGAAAAGTAGACAAATATAAAAGGGAAAAGTTTCTTTACAATCCATGAAGATCAATTGTACAAGGCAAAACCTTAAAACCAGAGTGAACAAATTAAACAAATCCTAACCTGGTTTGGCGAAACGTAAAATGGGTTCTCATACAATGTCGGCCCCCCAAAGCTTCCACCAAATATCTTGATTGGATTCAAACAAAATCTTGGACCAACCTGTTCACAAATGAGTATAGCATCAATATGCATAAGTGTCAAGCATTTGATTGTGTTTACTGATTGAGAGAGTGTCTGCATACCTCAACAAGGGTCATTTTCTCCAGGCCGCCTCGGTCTATTTTATCTGCTCCAGCATGAGGGCAAGAAATCTGTTTTAAAATATGAAGAAGCAACAATTATATGATGTGAACTACTATGAAAAAGAATTGAAGCTGGCAATATATAACTTCTAAGAAACAAGGTACAAGAATTCCAGAAACAATTTCACATCACACCTGCTTTTGTAGCTTCAGAATATCAGTTTCTTTAAAGATCAAATAACAGTTTGGAATGAAAAGATCTACTCTCATATTTTCATGTTGGGAAGCCTAATCTTTTTTCTTTTTTTTTGAATAGTAGATAAATTATTACAAACCAAGTGCCAAAAGGGAGTTAACCAGTGTGTAAACAATGCATACAATGGGGATAGTTCCACAAATAGAACATGACTAAAACCCTTCAAGTACAAACCCTAAAATCTAAACAAAGAGCTGCACCGACTGTTTACAAAGCATCCCCTCGGCATTCAGTTTCAAACATGTTACGTAATCTAAGAAAATGAAGACTCGTATTTGGTATTTTCTTTTAAAAAGCCATGGAGTGTTCATATATTTACATATAAGCCTGGCAATTTTCCCCGAACCCGACGGGGTCCACCCGATTCCGACCCAATGGGACCCGGTTTTTAAAACCCTATAGGGTTAGGGTTAGGGTCGGGTATGGGATATACCCTCTCACCCCCGCCCCAACCCGATTATGTGTATATATAATTTATTTAAATTAGCATTTTGTATATATATAATTATGTACTTATTTAGGCTATTTCATTATAAATTCATAACATTTATAATATAATATGTTGCTAGTGTTGTTTGATTTTGAATTAAAAATAGTTGTACAAAGTAATATAAAAAAAATTAGAGAAATTTAATTTGGATAAAAAAGTAATCGGGTAAATGGGGCTGGGGCGGCGCGTATGGGGTTTTTTCGGGGTCGGGCCGGGGATAGCTACATATTAGCAGGGCAAATTTGGGGAGGGATCCACCTGTACCTGCTCATATACAAACTTTGTTCTTAATATAATTGAACTCCTGGTACTCCCCTATACCACCAATTGGCAACTTCAGCAGTGTCTAGGCCTCCAAAAATTTAGACAACTTATTACAAGCACCTTGCAGAAAATCATGTTTAAGTACGTATTCAATCAACGGCTAATGACAAAACTGACCCCCAAGTTTGGACGAAAATCAATTTAATACTCAAAGTTTGGGAATCTTCAATCAATACCTCTAAGTATTTTAAAACAACAATTGTGTTCCCTTTTGGCCGATCCGGCCAAATTTCTCGAGGGGATTGCCACGTGTCAATTTTTTTTGTCATATATAGTATTTGTCTACAATTTGAGCTATTATACGTTTTAGAATTATGATTTTATGCGAATATATAGACTTCAAATAATTATGACAAATTAAAATAAAACATTAACCCTCAAATCCCAAATAAATGTTGATGATGATAATTATGAATACCAATGCGAATCAGGATCTAGATCGATGACGAAATCAAACACAGTAGAAGCTCGAGGAAGAGAAATCGAAGCTCCAAGAACAAATCACGAAGAAAGTACAACGACGAGGATGATTCTAACTCTTCCTTTACTGATGAGTATTCCACTTCGGAGTTGGAGAGTTCGGAGTATTCGTCGGAGGAAAGTGAGCAAAACAGAGGAAGAGAGAAGGCGTAGGAAGAGGAGAGAGAGAAAGAGGAGAGAAGAGAGAGAAAAGGAGGAGCCGAGGCAGAGGAGAGAAAGAGAAGAAGGGGAGGAAGAGGGAGATAAAAAGAAAAAAGGATAAGAAAAAAGAGAAATAATCTATTTATTTTGTTGTTATTTTGTAGTTGATTTTTTTGGAATAAGTTATAATCTTGTTTTTAATTTTGTCTCCTTGCAATTGATGTTTTATTTATTTAATTTATTTTTATTTTAGTTTCTTCTCTAAAAAGAGACTTTGTGGTTTTTATATTGATTTTTTTTACAATTTTGTTATTTATTTTGTATTTATAAATTTCATGAAAATGTTTTATTTGTAGATGGAGGTAATGTGTCACCCAAAAAGAAAATTCTATTTATATTTAATTTATTATTTATTGTCATTGATTTTATAAATAATGTTAAGATTTTATTTTTTAAATTTAAAATGTTAGGGAAAATGAACAAAGTAAAAGATTAATATTATTTGAGAAAATACTTATTAAATACAAACCATATGTATTGAGAATGTCAAAGTACTAAAAAAGGTAGTCAACCTGTATTCCGGTGAAAAATTGGCCGGATCGGCCAAAAGGGAACACAATTGTTGTTTTAAAAAACTTAGGTATTGATTGACGATTCCCAAACTTTGAGTGTCAAATTGATTTTCGTCCAAACTTGGAGGGACAGTTTTGTCATTAACCCTTCAATCAAACATGTAACTGTGGACCTAGTTATCTATGAACATCAGACACAGACACAGATACAGATGTACATGTTATTGTCTAAAGTACAAAGTGCATGGTTGATGCAATTATTTGGACCATGCATAAATATGAATGTCTCCAGCCTCATAAAATATCCCCATAAATCATATTAGAATATATTTGGTTTTTGGCCTTAGACCAACCTGGTAATTCCGGAACCATATGTGGTCATCAACAATTGAGAAAACAAATACATGATCATGGTAAGGCTTTGATTTCCTGTGATCCTTGGGAGTTCCAAATATCTGGATATAAGAGAAGGGAAGTAAAAATGTACAAGAATGTCAGTATAGCTTGGCTAAGAAACATTACAGCCTATACAACATGGACTCCCCTAATTGACAATCTGATATTTAAGAATCACGTAAAAAAATTCGGTTTTGAGATTATATATATGTAGGAGAATGAAATATATTGTTAAGAGCAATAAATTTTGTCCATTTGGTGATTTTGAAGGAACACACTACTGTAAATCTTTAAAGAAAGATTATCTAACCATGACAATGCAACATTAAGCCATAGCTTAGACAATGCAGTATATGCTTCCTTACATCACACACCACACTCGTAAGTGTGCCCAAGTTTGCTACAGTAACATTTGCAAATCTTTAAGCACCATTAAATCATGCCTCAAACTTTCAATTTTGCAGCCAAAACTATAATATTGATGATAGCTCCGATTCTATTTTTTTAGTTCAAACATACAGAAAAATATCCAATTTTGCAAGAAAATAAACTTTCATAAAGAGGATGAAATTAATGAAAATTTTGCAGAGTTATGCGCTATATTACAATGTAGTTTACATTACTGAAGAGCTTGAAAAGAAATTAGGGACTTCAGGCCTTGCATCACTCAAAATAAATATTGCAAGGTATACTAACAACCTAGCTCTTCTTGTTATTAGATCCATGCTTTGCAATTAGAAGTTGATATTTTATATGCTACCTTCAAAAGGCAAAAGAAAGAAGCTTAATATAGCTTGTAAAAAGACAGATTACACAAGGATTCTGCTACCAAGGATAAAGATTTAAATACCTGCATGATCATCTCTTTCAAGAGCTTCCAGCGGGGGTCTTTATCAAAGTTCGTTGAAAAGGTCAAAAGAGGGCGTGAACCATTCAGATGATTTCCAGTAAGCTTTAATTCTTCCATTGTATGCACTTAAGAAACATATGAAATTTCAATAATTAGATCAAATCTACTGGAACAAAAAACAAGTATTTATAAGCATCATCCAAAAATTGTCTGTACAAGAAAAAAAAAATCACCCGCGTTAACTAAAAATTTCACAGATGGACCACTGGGACACTTTGCCATCCATAAATAAAGGTCTTTGTGTTTGCGGCACTGAAATGAGAAAACAAAATATATTCATACATTAACCTAAGAAAATAAATCAAAGCTCTACTTCGTTTTGTCTGCATTTAAACACCATGTCTTGAGCACAACTTCATATATCATTAGAAAACATTTTACAACTGGGTAGAAAGATTTCAACTCAAACAACATAATTATCAATGACCAATAGCATATTCCCCATGTTAATCTAAAACAAGATAGTCACAACCAACCATGAAACTAACCTCAAAAAAGAGACAAGAGGAACAGCTCTTGAGCTCAACTAGCTCATTGAGGGTTGCACCTTTAGTTGCCTTGGACTCAACTTTGCTCTCTTTCTTACAATGAGGCAAAATTGATACCACATTCAACATCAAATGCCGATACCTAAAAATAGCAATACCCATTAACCACCAACTACAGAACAAACTAAAAAAGTCACAAAAAATATTTCCAACATAAGAATCAGATAAATAAATTACTACCTGTAATTAATGCGGCGTGAACAAGTGACCAAAACTTTCTCTTTATTTCTAAAAACTGCCGGAGATTCATTTTCTTTCTTTTCAGTCTTATCTTTCCAACCCAGAAGTGTTCGTTTTGGTCTGTCTGCCACAGTTTCATCTTTTTTCACATCGGGTACAGTCTCACTGTGTTTTCGCTTCTTCCCCATATTAATTCTAGAAATCTAAAACAAACACAAAGTAAAAATGTTTAATTCAAGCTAGAAATTTGGCTAAACTTTTTGCTTCATTAGTAAGCTAATATGAAGGATTCGGCTATATTTAGATTACTAACTTAGCAACAACATAAACTGAACACATAAATTTTAAACAACAAATCAATCCAAAATCCTATTATAATTGATACACAACAGTATATGAAATTAAATGAATGCTTATTAAGTAGCTGGATTGGATTGGATTTGAGGTTGGACGGAAAGAAATTAGGTTTACCTGAGCAGGAAGCGATTAGAGGGAGGAAGAAAAGTTGGAGGGAGTTGCGAATAAACCCTTAAAAACCTCAGGCAAAATTTTTGGTGTTGGTTTTGGACAATATTATAACAAAGGGTTAAGGCCCATTTTATAATGGGTTGATCGCTTCATAGACCTACTTTCGTCTAAGTTACATCTAGCCTACTTTGATAAGCCCTAGTAATGATAAGGAGTGTTGGAGTAAAAATATTTTCTTATTTGAATATATCATAATAAAATTCTAAAAAATTAATCCATCCTTTATAGTTTCAAAAATTTTTAAGGGGACCGGGAATTAGGGATTGGTCTGGTGATCTGCTTAACCCACAAAATTTTTTTTAACTAATAATTTTATTTTTAAAATGTTATTAATCGTTGGTAGCCAAACCTTCATAAAAAGATAAAAAAGCTTTTTATTACCAATTAATTTATTTTAACTCGCAGGATGGTATCTCGAAATGTCATGTCTAAGTTTCCATTTTTTATAAAATTAAAATAAAATTATTTTGAATGTTGGTAATTTAGATATATGTAAAAAATCGTGAGAGTTATATCGATTTGTTTTGGTAACTCGATTTCTTTTTTTCTTCTTCTTTTTTATATATATCCAAATTATATCTAAACCGATTTATTTTGGTTGTTCGTGATTTCCTCTTTGTTTTGTTTTCGTTTTTTGAATTATGTGAAAAATTTGAATTAAAATAATATATTTGAATTATTTTTTGGGGTTTAGGTTTTTTATTATGAATTGAATCTTATACTAATTCTCTAAATTAAGGAATCATAATTGCACTAATATTGTAAATAAATATGAAAAAAGTTATTATGTTTGTAAATAACCTGGACTTTCTAATTGTTGTATATTTCAGAAAAGAACCCTAAAAATAGTTATTTGAATTTATAAAATTTAAATTTTTTTGAAATAAATTTTTTGGGAGTTATATTTAAAAAAAACAAAAAGTCATTTATATGTAATTGGGCGATATAGCTAAATCTTATTTTTCCCTACTTCCAAATTACATCTGTAATCATTCTTATATTTTTATATAAATTTTTTGATTTTTTTATTTATGTATTCAAATTATCTTATCATTGAATTATATAAAGAGGAATCACATTCTCATTTTATTATATAAAAATGATATTTTCACGTGATAGCGCCACTGTCCCTACTGTCGCCCCAAATCACTCTTTAAAATTTATGAGGAGTAATTATTGTGGATATAAAATCACGTTCTCAATATTATATAGATGTAGAAATAGTGTTCCTCTTAATATATGTATCAACTAAGAAAAATTAATAAAAAAATATTCCTTCCGCCCCTATAAATTCTCATTTTATACACAATGGACTCCATGTCAATACATTAGTATTTTTTTAAATAAAATAACGGACCAGACTTGACTACTTTTGAGGGTTTAGTGAATTTTATATAACATTTTGTATTAATTTTACTTTTTAAACATCTTTTATGAATTTTTATTTAATCAGCTTGTATAGGGTGAGGCCGTGAGGGAGTATCATTCTATCCCTTCTCAGTTTCATATATTTAAATAGTTTGTCTCATATTTTAGAATATGTTGAGTTGTCTAATTTTATTGACATCCTATACTTTGTGTAAAAAAGAGTTACTTTAGGTCATTCAAATAATCACTTCTGAAACAGTGAAACAAACTAATTTTATATTAAGTTTGGGTTGAAATAATGAAAGTGGAAATAGAATGAAATAAATAATAATAATTTGTATTTGGTTGCTATTGAAATCGATTGAACCATTCTTATTCCTTTCAAATTTATGAATTTTATTCCTCGGGGAATAACTCATTCCGGATGTAATGGAATGAATAATTCCGCTCCCTGTTTCGTTCCTTACTTCCTTCTATACAAACTTATCATTAGTCTTTGCTTTTTTGTTAATTTATTTAAGGTAGGTAGGGCACTTTTATTGTCAACTTCAACTGAAATTACACTAATATTACAATTGAAAATTGGTTACACCAACCCTGTATCTGAATCCAAACACAAAGGACCCAGATTTCCCATCTCATATTGAAGATTAGCTATCTGCCAGAAATTATCTAAAGGATCCTGATTTAGGCCAAACCAACAAGTTTCTCACTAGCTTCCCAAACCTTACGCGCCTTCTCCACATCACTAGCTTCCTCAGACAACTGGTTTTCAAATGAAGCCGAGTCCTTGTTCCAGCTCCAGTACACTCCAGACTTTGTCAAGCTTGGTTCACTCACAACCTACATTATAAATCAATGCAAATTTAATACCAAACATTAAAAGTATATTTTTTTAATTTACTTTGTTTCAATGAATGGAATTGGTAAAAATAGAACAAATTTTGTTCTGCAGTGGAACTCGATTGATAAATTTTGGAGCGCGTTTGTCAGTTACCCACAATAAATCTTGTTAATTCTCTACCTGTGCAAGTCGCTTCCCGGATTCTGCTTCAGATACAAATCCCTTAGTGATGTACTTTTGGAATGGAGGGAAAAGGGTCCTGAACAGGGGGATGTGCTCCCTGAACAAGCCTGTTGTGGCAATGCATCCTGGGTAAAGGGAGGCAAATGTGATCCCAGTGTCCTCGTGGTAACGCCGGTGAAACTCTTGCATGGTGAGCATGTTGCAGATCTTGCTGTCCTTGTATGCCTTTGCCCCATCAAAATCTCCACCATCAATCATGGCTGAACTGTTGAGCCCATTCAAACCCCCTGCAAGACCCCTCATGTCCCCAAGGTTGGCCTTTGGTGGTACGTTCCCAGCCAATGTGTTTGTGTTGCCTAAAATATTGTTAAAAAAAACAAACCAATAACAAATTAACATTTAAACCAATAACAAAAATTAACATTTAGTACTAGGTAAATATGTACAGTAATACACTTAATAACAGCTTTTTGTAAGTAATTTTTAGTAATAATCAGGTAATAATAATAATACGGGTAAACCGGGACAAAAATGATCCTAAAAATTAATGACTAATCGTTTAACTGGGAGGGAGAGTTTTGAAAATATCTAGAAAATTTCGTATTATTACCTGTGATGGAACCAACAATAATGAGTCGCTTTGAGGGGTAATCCGACTTGTTCAAGTCATCAAGCAGCAATCTAGAAAGGAGGAAATGTCCCAAATGGTTAGTCCCAACACTAAGTTCAAATCCTTCTGCAGTAAACGTAGGCGCCCTGGCAGTTGGGAAATAGACAGCTGCATTGCAAACAAGCACATCAAGCGCTCTACCAGATCGCCTAAAGTTGTCTACAAACTGCCTGACACTGTCAAGCGATGCAAGGTCCAAATGCATAATGGTATAATTCTCCTTAGCAATGCCAGCCGATTTGGCAGCTCTTTCTGCCTTGAGAAAGTCCCTGCAGGCCATAATTACATGCCATTTCCCTGTTTCTGCCAATGCCTTGGCTGCAGCCAAGCCCAATCCGGAGGAGGCTCCCGTGACAATCACACTTCCCTTTCTTAAGGTTTTCTTTGTGTCAGTTGTAGCCCGGTTGACTGACGGAGTTGTGACTACTGCCTGAGCTCGTACAACTCCGGCATGCCTCTGCAACAAACATTAATGTCAGTGTATAAGTTCTTCAATTTTTTTTCTTTAACCAAATTTTTGTCTCATCTGTAACAGATTTTATTTCCTAAAGTTATCGCTACATACACAAACTATTCATCAACAAATTGTTTGAATATAGTATTCGATCCCACATAATATACTAAGTAGATTATGTTGTATCAACAATTTATAAAAAATTTATAAAATAGTTTGTGTGTATACTCTTCCGAGACATACTATTTGCGGGAGCCATATACACCAGACATGACCTTTTTTTATAAGAGCATGTATAGACAAATTAGCTTAATTTTTGCCCTGAATTTTATGGACAAAAAGAAATGTATTAGCTAGTACCTTGGTCTTCAAAGAGGAAGAAGAAGTGAAGTCAGTTTTGTGATTGTCAAAGAATGAGACTCCAAATAGACTAGTGTCCTTCAAAGAAGCACTGATCTTGCCCTGGATATTTAGCCAAAATAATAAGCTAATGAGTTCAGTATATTTCTACTATATTAATTAGGAGAAAGACAAACCCACTACCTCTTTGTTGATGGAGAAAGCAGAGGGAAGGAGAGAAGCAGCCTGGAGAGCCATGTGTACCCTTTAGAATTTAAATCTCCACAAGATATTTCTTGAAAATAAACTATTTGGGAGGTGTTAGATATAAGACATTACACTGTTATTATATATATATATATATATATATATATATATATATATATATATATATATATAAACATTTGAAAATTGAAAGTTTGAAAATTTCCAGTTCTAGTTCCAACTTATTTAAACGCAAATTATTCAATTAATAAACATATTATTTGAGACTCAAACACAATAAATAAAATTAATGTGCGTTTGGAGTTTCAAATGTTATTGTCGTAAAACTATTAATTGTCTAAATACTATTAGTCAATTTTGCAAAGTAAGTTTTATTTAAAAAAATTATAAATATTAAGGTTATATATTTGCTCATATTTACATCTAATTTTATTGAATGAATAGTTTGATAAAATATGATTATTTGTAACGATAAATGTTTCAGATATAATGTCATTTTGATAACAAAAATAAAAATATATAGCAGATAAGATAATAAATTTTGTAAATAAAGAAAGAATCTTGTGGATAAAAGAAGCCAGAAGAAAAGAAAAAAAAAAAGAAACCAATCAGATTCCATTTTATTTGGATTTCCCAAGAAACCAATCAGATTTCGATTGGAGTAACATTTTATAATATTTTTATTTTTTTGGAATATTGTAAAAGTGGGCCTAGGAAAGGATATTGAGGTGCAGTAGCCCAATAAGAAAGAGTCCCATTCCCCCATCATAATTCTTTATGGGTATCATTCAGACTGGAAATGGCATTAAAGACTAATTAATTTAGATGCATAAATTCCCATGTGTCAAATTTGGGTGTGGCTAATACGTTTTTAATTGCAGCAATGAAGATCGTTCTCAATAAAGAGTCCCATTCTAAGACAAAACCCATTCACCCATCATAATTTTTGATGGTTTCATTCAGACTGGAAATGGCTATTTAAGATAGGATTTTAGATTATAAATTTCATTTATTTATACGTCTTTTTTATTTACATTTTATGTTCTTTCCTAAGAGAAAATTAGCGAACCCACTTTTTTAATGGTGGCGATGATGGTGATGGGCTATTTAAGTAATTTTATTATAAAGTCATTTATTTATATTTTGTTACATTTTATGCTCTTGAAAAAAGATTAATGTTATTATCAAATAAAAAGTATCACATACATCATGTCATCACTCATAAATTTGAATGATATAAATGATTTTTTCATGTGACAAATACAAGTAGTATTATTGTTTGAAGAATATACATTTTACCAAAAAAATAAAATTGTCAACATCTATCTATATTATGTCTTATTTTTTGTTATTATAAGTCAAGTGGTGATTTTGTATCACACTTTTTTTATTACTCTTTTACCCTGTAATTTTACATATATTATATTTTTACTTCCCCCTCCCCTTTACTCTGTTGTCCGTACAACTTTAAATATAGGATATTATCTTTAGGCAATCATCAAACAAAAGGAGAGTTTTATTCTTTCTTTTAAATTTTATAAGGTTCATATTATCACCAAATAAATAGTTTAACCAAGAAACAATAAAGCAGCTTTATGATTTTTGAAATATTAAAGGTTTATGTTTAACGTAGTTGGCTAAAAATATAAACCCCACTGCCATTTACGAGTAATAAATCACCAACAAAACCCCCATTTAGCATCCATAGTTTGTCATATTCTTCGCCTAATGGCAAGAGTTAAAAAGAGTTTTCCTTTCCATGTTAAATTAAATTACAAACGGTAGCATCTACAATTTCAAACATATACAAGTATACAGTATTATGTATATCTTCTCCTTGACAAATCTTTTCAATGCTTAGTGTTCATAAAAACACATACGGCAAACCAAGAAACAAATGGAACTCACTAATATTATAAATCTCGCCAATCATTTTTCTGTACAATTTTGCCAACTTGGTGTTACAAGGATGGTATATGGCACTTTGTTCAATATCTTGTGCCTCCAACATGTTTTTTGACCCCCCCCCCCCTCCCTCCCTCCCTCCCTAGATCCGAACGGGCAATCCAAAATTCTGGAAAGTTCGGATTTCCCCCTTGAGACTAGCCGTTACAATCACCATGCCCCAGGCTGACCTTCTCTGGTTTACCCCATCTGAGAAGTCCACGCCGACATGAGGACGACGGTTCTTCGTAGCTAAAAGAAGCTTTTCCTCGGGCCATGTTGCCGAGATTCTATCAAAGAAATAACTGTTTGTAGCACTAGAGATGGTTCCGTGCAGTGGACTACTGGTACACCCAGATGCCAATGGTGAAGTTTCACTACCATTAGTCTCTTCAACAGGTGTAGGAGGGTGATTCGCAGTAGAGACCTCGTCCAACTGATCATTAAACCCATTAGCTTCTCCAGAACAGCTATCTTGAAGTCCCCAAGTGTCGCCCATGCCAGGCCAAGGGATGGCCGCAGATACATCTTGACAGTGAAAATGTTCATAAGATCTCGTGACAGTAATACCTTTACTTCTGCTAGGTCGGGAATCACCTTCGTGTTTCCAGATATAGACATGAGAGTCCTCGCTCGCACAGACCACATATTTTCCATTAGCGGTGAGGGAGGCTGATATTTGGCTGTTTGTGTTGCGGAACCCTGTAAAAACAAAACAAAAAAAAACTAACCAGTTTACACCTGTAGAAATTTTGAATTAAAAAAAGCCCAGAAATGCAAACATTAATGAACAAAGAGAAAATCTTGCTTTTGATGATCAAGCATACCGTGCTTATAATTGCAACTCAAGGTATCTATCTCTTGTATAGCACATTCTCATGCCTAATAACAAATGCTGAAAGCATGGTGGCCAAATTTTTAAGGATCCGTTGGTAAATGTAACTGCTTCCAGTTATTTGTTTTTATTTTCATTTCTTGAGATCAATACCAAAGTCCGTTGGTTGTAGGGTGGACGACATTTTTCAAATCCATAAATTATTTCTTTAATGTCCATGGGGCAAGCAGTAATGTAATATAATGTAAATAAATTGAGAAAACTAAATATCAATTTTCGGAACCAGTTCTACTTTTGACTCCATAAAAGAAGGTTTTACAATATGAATTTAGTATCACTTTTTAAGCTTTTTTTTAGTTTTTAATTCGGGACATCACAAGTGTAATCTGTTGTTACCTTTGAACTTGTGAACCAGATCAACTCCATCAACTACCCGGATTCGTGAATCTGCAGATGTTATAAGCACTTCTGGTGTACTTCCTGGTGCAAACTGTGCAATTGAAACTGATCAGCAACAGCATTAAAAGAGCATGTGTCACATGCATTTGTGGATGACCCTTAACAACCAGGTCAAGCAAGGAAAAGCATTAAATATATTCAAAAGAATCCCTTCTTTCTCTTTCTGTTGCTCTTTTTTATTTTTCCCTTTTTTATTTATTTATTTATTTTTGATTAGTGAAGAGGAATCCCTTCTTATCTCTTGTGCATCATATATTAAGGTATACATTACAAAGTACAAAGAACCACAACATTTACCTGAAAACCAGTAATTTTTTTGTGACGAGGCTTCTTCTTCTTATTCTGCAGATTGATTTGACTTTTTTGCTGCAACTTGTTTTCTGAAAAGAAAAAAATGAAATAAGAACAAAAGAAAAGGAAAACTAAGAAGAAAAAGATGCTTATGTGAGGGGATAAGATCTATCAACTCATACCAGATGTATCGTACATGCGACAGCTCCCCTTGTATGAACCAACTAGTGCAGCCTTCAGAATCAACAAAATATCTTGAGCGACAGTCGAAAATAGGTATATAACAGAATGGCTTGCTGGGGCACATCAAATTTTGAAATGATAGCTGTATAATTAATTATGAAAACCAACCTGACCATCTGGTGTATAGCAGGCAGCAGTGATCATCTCATGTAGATCATTCCAATCAACAACTTGGTGATCAGGAATACTCCATATGCGAACCTTAGCATCTAGTGATCCACTGATGAAGTATCTATCATCATCAGGATTAAACTGGATGCAAGTTACTGCATCAAGGAAAATCCAGAACATGAAGGTAATTAGCCAGTAAATGAATGAGAGCGGTGAATCCCTTAGTTGAAAAGAGGATACTCCCAATCCAGAAGCATTTTGTAAGTTATCCAATTAAAGGCTTGGCTTACCCAAAGAGCAAAAAAAACAAGGCTTTCGCAGTTAATGGAAACTTACCATAGTCACTGTGTGAAAAAGTCTTTAAACAAGTCTTGCTAGGCAGATGCCAAAGCCGCACGGTCTTATCCATTGAAGATGAGAGCAAATGCTGAAAAACACAGTCATGCCTTGATAAATATCATGCTGAAAACCCCATCATTTTTTTTGGTAATATGAAAATCAATCATCTGACAATACAACAGATCAATTGCTTGATTTACATGCACATATTCATCCAGTTTCATCGTGTGAAATATATATTATTTTTTTTAATTGATTGTGTTGCTTTTGACCCCCTACAAGATTTCTTAATGTAATGATTAGAAAAATCTAAGAAAGGCTGTCAACTAAAGTAAAACTATCATCAATGCATTTTACATGAGCTTACTGGCAACTAAAGTACTAGTAATAGCATCATAAAATGGTCACAACGTAACACGGTAAAGAAACGACATACGATTTGGAACTTTAAATAGTAAGTACACATGTCATCATAAGCAAGGTACATATCACAAGATCTAGCCCTCAACTTACCTACACTGAAAAATACTCAACTAAATAATTTGATCTAAATCATTTTAACCACCCAAACGCTACCAATAGACTCATTAGGTTTGATACTGATTCAATCTTCGTTTTCTAATGCTACAAGTGGACCTATTAGGCAAAAATACATTTTAGCCTTTATTCCTTGAACTCATCAAAACATTCATTATTAGAGCCAGATATATCATGTCATACCTAAATTTAACATTACCTTCATAGAAGTAGAACCTCATGAGAATGTCTCCGCAGGTAAAATACACAGCCATATAGCGGTGACTAGGTTTTTAAATGAATCCTTCGAAGTAATATAAGACTTAGGGCCCTTCTCTTCTACCTCAATTTGCTTATCAAATTTTAAAATAGATCTCGTTGGTGTGATTAATAATATCTCAATCTTCATCGGTGTTATGAAAAATTTGCATAGCTCCGCTTAATCCTCCTAGCCAGTCTAGATTTTTTTAGAATAATGAACATCATCTCTCTTATTTATTGTTTTCTCTCTTCCTCGTTCAACCGCTATGATAGCCTTCTTTGAACCTTCTCATTTAACCACTTCGCCAAAAACCTGCTTACTAAAAACAATACTAGTTTGTTAGGGTTTTGATTCATTTCAAATGGATATAGAAGCCAGAACTAATTCTGTGAATGGATCTCAGAAGATACATACCAAGAAAAAACAAGAATCTCACAATATAAGATGAAAACAAAGAACAAGACAACACAAGCAACAAGTAATTTAACGTGATACAACAAAACTTGCCTACATCTACGGAGAGATGTCTTAGTGTTTGTCACCCAAACCCAATCCTAAAACCACCATGTACACTTCCTCTCAAATAGTCAAACCCTATCCCTTGTTAAATCCCTAGTTCTCTCTCACTTCGGTCTTCCCTGTGCTCTCTATGTCTTCTTGTGTTCTCCAATAGAGACCCCAAATAATCCTATTTATGGAAACTAAGATGAGAGATTCCAGATCCATAATGAAATAGGAATAGCAAAATCTTAATGAATAGGGAACACAATCCTTCATGGAAAAGGAACATGAATTCAAGTACCATAACAATGTCAATTATCACATAATCAACTATTGTATTCGAAAAATGATGCAAACAAAGTTTCGAAAAGGTGGAATAAAGAAGATGAAAGAGGAATAAGAATCATACCAAAACGCCACAATGGCATAAAACCTCAATCTGCAATTAATATTTGACTCTAAATTAATTAACGATGGGAAATTAGATTACTACTTAAAGAGAAACAAACCCCTAATCCATAATGTAATAGAAAAATTGAAACCTTAATGGACTAGGAAACTCTCAAACCCTGATCACAAAAATAAATTTTGAAGATTTGAAAGATATATAAACCTTAACAAAATTAACTCCTTATTAATACTCTCTCCCGTTTCAAAATATAAAATCAAGTTTGACTTTTCAAAGTCAATATTAGATGTTTTTTCAAAAAAAAAATTGATGTAGTTCATTCAACTTTTGGGAAAAAAAATTAAAATTTGTAATTAGGAGATAGTTCATAATTTTTATAATTGTATGGTCTAAAAAGATATTCATTCATATCAAATAGATCCTATATTTTGGAACAGAAGGTTTACTTACCATGATAGCTCAGAATTGATACCTACCATAATAACTCCTAATTAATCCCTACAATACTTACTTACGTGATGACAATCAATTTGTCCATAAATAACAATACAAGATAAATTACTAAAAAGCCCTTCAAACTTTTACAAGTCTTTGTCTTGTATTCCCCATCAAACAAGGTTTTCATTTCTAGGTCTGTAAAGCATAAATTTACAAATATGATCACGCAGAGACTCTTACTCAACAAATATATTCATGTGAAAAATCTTAGAATAGAGTAATTTTCATTGGCAAGGATGGTAATGAATAAAAGAAGTGTACTAGTTAAATGTATATGAAGAAGGATTTGACATCATGTGGTGATTCATAGAAGAGAAGAGAGTAACTTCCACTAGCACAGATGGGAATGAATAATAAAAGTGTACTAGTTATTTATAGAAAGAATAAAATGATATATAGTTGTTCGGTAAATATATAGATGCTGACCTCCAACTTGATGCCGGTGGGCGGTGGGGGGTGGGGGGGGGGGGGGGGGGGAATATTTCAAAAATCTATACATAAAAGAATAAAAATATTTTTTTTTTATCTTTTAAAGAAGAACATAGTGGACAACCAATACCCTCCTTCTAAATCATCCCTGCTACCAACTCTTGCACAATAGACACTACTTACTATGCATAGAAAATGCACAAGCAATGGCAATTGGCAAACAGTAATCTTTCTTTAGTCTTTGACTAGATTTCCACTTTTAACCAATTAGTACTAATTTTGAAGTATAATTGTACCAACACAGAGACCAAATGGCCAAAAATGAATTCTCAAGTAATTATTGCTAAACTTAACAAACCCAGCAATAAATTCTGCATATAAAAATCTTCCTAGCAATTAAGTTTAATGTGCGTCCAGTGATGTTGACCATGTAAGGAAGCAGCAATAGAGGACATTGACCAATCTCATGACACCTATTAGAAAATAAGCAAACCTTACTTATTATTTTCAAATGATAGTAACCTTATATAGATATTTTCCTCCCACATGTGAGCTCTGTCTTAAAAGGGAAACAGAGAATATATATAGTATGATCTAGAACAGCATCACTATACATCTTTACAGTATTGCCTACTATTTGAATCAAGTGCTTTAAAGTCAAAAAGACCACCACTAATTCTATCAAACTAACAATTCTTTCCTGATAACAAAACAAGTACAGTAGACGTTTCAAGAGATTTAAGGTAAATACTTGACATCGTACAGAAAGTATTGCTCTGACATAATTACAATTTTAATGGTAAGTAGCATGTATCTTTTATAAGTACTTAATGATTGCTCTCCATAGTAACCTTTAATTCTCTTGTAGCCATTTCAAACGGCAATAACCTTTTGGGCTCAAACCCCACTTATTGTGCTTATAGTATTTTCCCAGTAACCATATAAAAGAGCCTTGTCTTCCCACTAGAAAGGATTTCATTCATAAAACAACTGAATATTTCAATGTCGTTTCACTTCCTCAGTTCATATCATAAAGGATTAGTAAACCTGTCTTACAAATGCAAACATGAATGTCTAGATTCTGCAAAGTACTATATTCATTTCTTGCTGACACCCCCCCCCCCCCTTTCTCCCCTTCTCTTTCTCATCCCCACAAGAATACCACCAAATTTGACAAAAAGGGTGAACAAGGATAAAAAGGGAAATTAATGCTCTTTATTTTTATTAATAAGAAAAAAGAAATTAAGTTCTCTAGCGTAAGCATTATCAGGGATGCTAAATAACCACTATTAGAGCCTACAAATCTTATATCTTATAACAACTAGATGATAGGGGATAAGATCTTTAAAAATAAAACAAACTATTGTATTCAGATTTCAGCATGAGACAGAATCAAAGATATAATAATTATTATCTGTAGAATAACAATCCTGTACTGTTTTATAATAGATATTTAAGGCAGCAAAATCCAAAAAGAGATGAAAAAGGAAAATTGTTAAATAACCTGAGACTTGGACCACGACAAATCGAGCACATCATCCAGATGTCCCTGAAATGAGCAGAAAGGTTTCTCTGTAAGTGCGAAAACAGTCTCTGGCACGACAACATTGTCAAAACTGACTGACTTCCTACTTATGGATGACCGTCCTCTTCGCTTCTTCTCTGAGTGGCTGTCGAAACTTGGTGACATTGAATTTGGTTCCGGTGAACCATTGGTTAGATATAGAAGATTCAGATTTCCGTCTTCTGGCTTATCTAATAAAAGGTCGCCCTTCCTTTCCGATTCCACGACCTGCCATATATGAATGACACAGTCTTCACCAGCACTAGCAAGATATTTTCCATCTAAGCTAAACTTAATAGTCCAAATAGAGCCATTATGAGCCTGAATCTCCTGACTCTTGTAAAGCCCCGTGAGCTCTTTACAAGATTTTCCATATTGTCTCACTCGAATTCTCTCTGGTCCATGAAACGAGACGTCCTGGCTGTCATCCGTAGCAGAGCTCGACCTCCGCCCACCTTTCTCTGAGGAAGTATCCCTATCATCACTACTCCGTCTATCCATATGACCTGTCACCGAACTAGCAACATTCTTTATGCTTCTCAACCAGCTCCCTTTCTTTTTCAATTTCGATCCACTCCCATTTACATTCAAATCCACATTACCCTTATTACTACCATCCTCCACATTCTGCCTTCTCATCAATTCTTGAACAATAGGCGAATGACCAACGCACATCTCGAACTCCTCCATAGTCAACTGCCTTCCAGTACTCACTTCCTTAAGCTTGTTCCATGTTCCATCCCCTCTAACCTCATTCACCACAAACTCCTTCCCAGTATCAAGATTCTTAATTGTACAAGCAGGATCACTAATTCCATCAATCGCCTCACAATTCAAAACCTCATCCACTTCCCCACCTCCATTTTCCCTAACAAGCAATGAATTACAATTACCATTTGAATTCAAAACTGTGAAATCAGTTTGACAATTTTTCCCACTGGGTAGCTCCACACCAGTTCGACAATTTTTCCCACTGGGTGGCTTATTTGGCGAAACAGTATTACCATTAGCAATAGGCGATGATCCATTACCACTACCTCTTGATTTAACTACAGCATTATGATACTGATTATGGTTATTTACAAATGTCCCCCGGCAACTAGTTAACTCATTAACCGCAGCAGGCAAAGAAATCGAATCAATAGAATGAATTTCAGGAGAATTACAAACAGAAACTGATGAATTAGAAACATTATTAAAGCTACACTGATCCGTGGCACTGTCCGATTTCGATCGGACCATCCCAAGGCTAGACACGGAATTATCATTGTTGGAAGAAATCTCACCGCCTTTTATACTATCCGAAGAAACCGATCTGCAAAACTTGCCGCCGGCGGTATCACTAGTAATGGGGAGAGCCGGAGGTTTTTGGCGGGAGAGAGCAGGGTCACGACTGAGCCCCATCTGACGGAGGAGCCGCATGCGGCGTTCCTCGACGGAAGAAGGCTCGGAGATCCAAACGTCGTAGTTTTGTAATACGCCCATTGGGAATTTAGGGATAGGCAATGGGCGACCTGGGGCATAATTAGGGGAACCCAAATAAAAAATCACTGTATTATCTTCTTCTTCAGAAGATGAAGATGGAGAGCAAGAAGAATTAGTGGAAGATAGAATGCGATCAAGGGACTCGTAGAAACACTCGTCTTCGTCTTGTTCTTGGTCGTCGCGGCCGGGTTTGCTCATCGTTCGGGCATTCCCATCTGAAAATGAAAATGCCCGACAACGATTCCAATTCCGATTCCGGTCACTCCTTGTTACCCTTTTGCTATTCCTTTCTCTCTATATATATATATGTTTTGATTCGTTCTGTATGTATATTTAGCAGTGGTTTTAGAGAGAGAAAGTGAGTGGAAAGAGAGATGAAAAGTGGGTTGGAATTCGGGTCAGATAGGACAATATCGATCGCCAAACTATGTGGGAGAAGGGTTTTAGATTTTGGGAACTCAGATCCGATGATGGGAGAAGGTTTAGAGAGAGAAAATGTTTAATGAAGAGAGGAACAAAGCCCTATGCAGGTCCTGAGGAGAGAGAAGAGACAGTCGGAGAGGAAAACGGTGTCGTGTTAGTTGTCGAGGATAGATGATGACGATGATGCCGTTTCTATGTGAGTGAGAGAGAGTTATACTAATAAATAAATGCAAATGGAAATGAAACCAAAATGGATGCTTCCTGTTTGGGGAATAAATAAATGTAAAATAATTATTTGGACAATAAAAAGAGTGGCAGGCAGCATATGATGAGCATGATGGTAGTATTGAATATGAATATATAAATGTAAAAAAGTTTTATTTGGACAATAAATTGGAGTGGCAGGCTACATATATGAGCATGATGGTAACTTACGCAAAAATAAATATATAAATAGGATAGTATATAAATATAGTTCTAATTAACTCCCACTCATATATATTCCCTAGAGGCTAAAGCTTATGAATCAAATGATTTTTGATGTATCCATCCAATTTCTCTTATTTTGTTTTGCATGAAATTTCAGTATTCTGCAATGGAGTACAAATGCAGAATAGTATGTCCCTCTTGATGGCCAACTCTTGTTTTCTACTTCCATTTTGTTTTTGTTTAGATTCATTAGTCACAAATCCACCCTTGAGATTAAGGAAGTATTTATTTTTTAAGTGTTTTTTAAAAGATTTTTTCCAAATCTTAGCAAAACCATTTTGTATATCCCCTAAATAGAAAATTGCCTCTTGTGCTTCCTTACTTTTATGTCACACACTGATTTTATCAGTTCAATCTAGGTTTTGATTAAATTTTAATTGAATTAAATCGGATCAAATATAGGATCGGTTGAATCGATCGAATCAAGTTTTAAAATATTGTATAAAACTAGTTTATATGACACACACTGTGTTCAATTAAAAAAAAATTTAAACAAAACTTAAAAATATGGATGAGAAAATATAGAAGAAAAAATAAAAGAGAGAAAATAAGATAGTTATTGATATATTGTGACAGAGCATCAAGAAAATTCCAGATAGATAGATGGATGGTTAGCGATTTAAGTTTATTTTGGGTAAGTTAAATATTAATCGATAGAATATTAAACATACATGTACCCTCACTCGCGTGTCAAGATCTTCTATTTGTCAATTGACCAACTTATCCAAAAATAAACTTCATGCTAACCAATTCCTAGATAGAGAGATGGATAATTAGTGAAAGAAATTGTCAAGAATAATTATATTTAATTAGAATTGTGTCTTAATTATTCAGTGAAAAAATTTAACTGAATAAATAAGAATGTTTTTTTTATTAAGAATGTAAAGAATGTTACAACTAATAAGAATTATAAATATTATTAATTTATGAAAATGCTAGAAGGTGGAAAAAGACAAATTCTCCTATGAAGCACTAATACTGTGTTTGTAAGTTTTTTTTAAAGAGAATGGAATGAAAGAAAAGGAAAAATAATTAAAATCTCTCAAAATTTTATGTTTGTGAGTTTTTTAGAGAAGAATGGAAGGAACTTGGAGGTAAAGTTGATTTAATTTTTGGCTCAAAAATTTTCTCCCAAAAGTAGGAGGATTTGGAGGGATGAGAAAGGATAGGAAAGTTTGATATTTTATATTACCTAAAATAATCTTTCAAACTAAATCATGTCATTTATTACATAAGTATGTAAGGGTTATATAGTAATAATGTAGTTTAAAAATAAAATTATTTTTCCTTTCCTTTCTTCCTTCTAAACTCACAAACAAAGAAAAATATAATTAAAATTTTTATCAATTCTCTTATTTTCTAAAACTCACAAACATGATGTGACATCCCAAAATAAGGTTCACACAACCCAATTTGGATCGCCAAAATACATATCACAACCATACGTTCTCTTATTACTGTCGTATATAATACGACCGTATTTACACCCAAATTATTATAATACCGTATAAAATACTGCAACACATATTACAAGTCATCATCATGATTATTGACACATTATTTTACAACATGGTGAAGTCTACTATAGTAACTATCTCGTACCATCACTCAACACCCCGGCTAGTCTAAACTACACTCTCATTTCTTGAAAAAAACAATATAACAAAAAAGAAAATGGTGAGCTTAAATAACTAAATAAAAAATATCTTGACTAAGATAATGAAAATAGATTATCCTTAACCTTCAACAATGAAAAATCTAATATAATATAATTAAAAAACAAATTTTAGATCAACAACTACAGTAAAAATAGCAATCAATTAGGAGAATAAAATAGATCATAATGTCCACAAACTTCTCCAATTTAAAAACTCACCATCAATATTTTATCCATGTAACACCAATCAATAGTTCTTATTCATAATCATGCAAATCAACAGTTCATCTTTGAACTACGAGCCAAAGATATTCAATTGTACCACCAATGGTCATCATCATACCAATCAACAGTTCATCTTTGCACTACGGGTCAAAACGAACTTTTCACCATGTGTCCTTGTCATATAGACCCAAAACACTCAACAATTATATCGTCTTCGCACCCAGCCCAAAGACATTCACCAATCATATTATCTTTACACCCAAGATAAAGATATTCACAATAACTTGATTTTAATAACACTGATATAAAGGATGAACGAAATTTGTAAGAATAATAAGATAAAATAATAATCTTTCAAAATTTGACATTTAATTTGTCAATAGTTCAATAATGTCAAAATTGTCGAAATTAAGACCAAAATGTGGAGTCAAATTCAAAAATGATATTCAAGATTCATATTTCAAAGATAATGATTAAAATTTAATAAAAAAGTTCAGGTAAATAAAAAGTTCAAGTGAAATGATATTAGATGAAGCACAAACCTCAAAGGAATTTCTAACCATTTTAGGAATTATAAAAACAATATTTATCATAGAACGTTTAAATTTATGAGTATGAAAGAAAATGATATCCCTTACCTCGATTGTAAGACCCCAACTTTTTGAATAAAGATTAAATTTTCTCGAAATATATTTTTGAATATTATGGTGTGGATTTGATATAATGTTATAGTTACTGGTAATATTTATAAATTTTGCAAAGTACATGAAGTTGTTATATAATATTCGATTGGTCGATGAATATTCGTTTTTAACAGGAATATTAAATGACAACTAAGACAATCATTGGTGGACCCCACAACGGAATTATTTTCGGATTGAGAAAACGACAAAAATACTTAATGAAAATAACGGCGGAAGTTTTACTGTTAAGCTGTTGAACTACCCTAGGTAGTAAAATACTGATGTCTGGCGTAGTTGCATAAAGTAGCACCAGTATTGATTATTGATGCTTACGTGAGAAGTCACTCGGTTATACTCAATTATTGCTACAAGAATTCTTTGATCATATCTCTCATATTATTGATTCGATTATTGTCACGTATCATCTGCATAATATGTTATTTTATTAAATCAATAATTGAGACGACAAAGTTATTCATATTATTAAATTGCAATATTTACAATGTCTGTAAGTTACATCGAGGAGAGGTTTGGTCACCTAATTGTGCATGATAGGAAGAAATCCTTATTGGAAAGCCCCTCTTTCACAGGAGCGACACGGTTGATAAATATTGTGAGTTATAATATTAATGATGAATGTTATTAAAATTGAAGTTGTGTTCGGAGTTGAATTTGGAGACGAGGACGTGATATTTGAGTCCGGAGCGATGAAATTAGTACAAATAGACTATAAACACAAAATTTGTCGGTTTTTACTATTTGGTCAAAAAGTCAACAGTTGACTTTTTTGGAAAAAGTCAAAATTCAAAATTTCAAAATTTATATTTTTGATAAAAATAGTTTCATTATGTTGGAATTATTTGTGTTAGTGAAAATCGACATTTATTTCGATAAAAATTGATGTTTGGAGGTTATATTGACCAATCGGGTATTTAACCGGATAAATGAGCAATTGATTGCTATTATTTCACATGATTATAACTATTTGTTCACATGTGTATACTATTGTTTCACATTCTTGTTACTATTAGGGGAGTTAGTGCAAAAGATTAATAATACTCGTACGTACTAAGTTAAAAATGGAGGTATAGATGGAGTACTTATCTTTGTAATTCGTATTTTCACACATGTCAGAACTATTGATTCACATATTTTACTATTGAATCACATTATTTACTATTAGGGGAGGTGGTGCAAGTTTGATAATACTTCCATGACTAAATTAAAATAAAGGAAAAGTTGGAGGTATCATCTTGTAATTTTTCGAGCCCCAAAACGCATAATTATCGAAACTATATTTTTCTATAAATAGAAGCTCATTCTTCCTTCATTTCTCACCAATTCACAAAAGCTTTAGGCGATTATCATAGAGAGAAATTATAGAAAGAAGAAGAGAAGTCTGCTACATCACTATTCCAAAGATCCAATTTTTCTAAGTTAGGGAGTATTATTTTTTCTTATTTATGAAGAGAACTTACGTTATTCCATTCTTTATTATTACGTTGGAATAACTCGTATATCACGGGCTACCCTATACTTGGTGAAATTCTTCGTGATTCCATTCTTTATCATTACATTGGAACATCACATGCAATGCGTTTCTGGTGGGACCGGTTCTCGTCTTTAATATTATGTTGGAATATCACATGCTCCATGCGTTCTCAGTTTGAAATTGATTTAAAATCTTTATTATTTTGTTGAATATCATTCATGCGTTTCGCGGATTTGATTCGTTATTTATTATTCTATTGGAATTTCATGCGATCATCGCATACTGGTGATTTCTTTTATTATTCCATTCCTTATTATACTCGGTTGGTTGAAGTTTTGACTTCTATACTCCATGAAATTAGTGGAATATCCTTGATATTTACGCTTCATCCGATATTTTTCATGGAAATATTCTTACGAGCATTATTGAATTTTACTCGGAAAGCGAAGATCATGTTGACAATTTGGACGTTATTAGTTCCTGGATAAATTAATTCTTGAACTTGTTTTATTGAATTCTTATATCATTGTCATCATCCTCATGTTTATATTTTGTTGAAAGTCATACGTGGCCTATAGTGCATAGATGGACTTAGTATGATTATGACACGAGGATTATTCGGTGTAATCATGACCGTAATGTTACAAATGATGTGGAAAAAGTCCTCATTGGTCCGTAGTGCATTGATGGGACGAGTTGTTGGCATGATCATGACCATTATTGAATACACAAATATTCTTGGCCCGTAAGTGCATGGATAATTGTGGTCGTGATACTTAAAGAATATCCTTGGGCCAGTAGTAGCGCAGGGGTGATTCGATGATGTGGATTATTTATTAAAATTTCGAGTCCCGTGATAAAAGTGATGAAAAACCTTTTAAATCATAAAAGATAGTAGATTTTATTCTCTACTTAACTCTTTTAATGGATTGCTTGTTCATTGCAGATTAAACTTGATGGTTGTTATATTGTATCGTTTTAACATTGTTGAAAGGCTAACGATAATATATTCTGCATTATCTTAGTCATAATATTTTCTCCATGGGCTAGTTGAGCTCACCCTTTTACTTTTATTGTTCTCTTCGTGAAATGAGAGCGTAGCGAGGACTAAAATGGGGAGCGGAGTGATGAACCGGATGATAGCATTAGTAGTCCTCAATATTCATTGAAATAGTGGAAAATAAATGTAATACTATTGAATTTGAGTTTGTATATTGCCTGCAAGCGACAATATTTGTATTAAAACTCACGTTTTATGTTCATCGTACTTTATATCTGACAGTTTGTATAATTAAGTTGTATTTGTATTACGTACCATGTATTTGACGATTCAGAATAGGTGATGTATACCTATTTTGGTTGTAAGACCCCAACTTTTATAAATAAAGATGAATTTTCTATAAATATTATTTTTGAATATTATGGAGTAAATTTGATATAATGTTATAGTTGTGGGTAATATTTATAAATTTTGTAAAGTAAGCAAGTTGTTATAAAATATTCGTTTGGTGGGGAATATTCTTTTTTGTCGGGAAATATTCGTACGACGACACAATCATTTGTGGACCCCACAACGGAATTATTGTCGGATTGAAAATGACAAAAAAATACTTTATGAAAATAAGCGGCGGAGGTGTTACCGTTAAAACTCTTGAACTACCCCGGTAGTAAAACACGATGTCTGGCGTGGTTGTATAGTAAGACACGGTATTGATTATTGATGCTTTACGTGAGAAGTCACTCATTTATACTCAATTATTGCTCACGAAGAATTCTTTGCATCATATTTCTTATATTATCGATTCAATTATTGTCACAGTATCATCTGTATAATATGTTATATTATTAAATCAATAATTAAGACGACAAGTTATAAATGATTAATAATTGTTGAAAGATTAAATATGTGTTGATTAAAAATAAAATGATTTGTGGTAATATTTATTCAATCCTTGATGTATATAAAGAGTCTATTATGAGACGCTTGTGGTAAGTTTGGTTATTTTATGGGGGGCCCATATGTCATCATCTAAGAGTCTCTTCGTCAATAGTAATTACCTTCGTCAATAGTAATTACCTTCGTCAATAGTAATTACCTTAATCAATAGTAATTACCTTCGTCAATAGTAACTACCTTTACCAGACGTCAAACCACTTGCCGTTTCATATTACAGGCGTCGAACCAATTGTCATTTCACATTACAGGCGTCAAACCACTTGGTGTTTCACATTACAGTCGTCAAACCACTTTTCTTTTCACATCACCAGTCGTCAAGCCACTTGCCTTTTCATATTTCAAGTGCTAAGCTAGAAATCTTCTATAAATAGAGGCCTAGTGCTTCATTATTTTCACGAATTCATTCAAGCTATAAGAGAGAAAGTATAGAGAATAAGAAAAAAGAAGAAGAGTATTCATTTCTTACACTACTGCGATTATTCAATTTACTACTAATGTAAGGGGTGTTATTCTTTCTTATTCATGAAGAGAACTATTGTTATTCCATTGCTTATTATTACATTGGAATAACTTTGTATCTGTGGTTTACCCTATACTTGGTGACATTCTTTATTATTACATTTGGAACATCACATGCGTGTGTTTTACACGGGACTGGTTCCATCTTTATTATTATTCTATTGGAACATCACATGCATGTGTTTTACAGGACTGGTTAAAATCTTTATTATTATTCTGTTGGAACATCACATACGTGTGTTTTATCTGGGACACGGGTTACATCTTTATTATTTCATTGGAACATCTTGTTAGTGCAAATTTTGCACGATTTGGTTCCGTTATTATTATTCTGTTGAAATAACCTATCTATGCACGAAGTACCACGTGCATGGTTATTTCTTTTGTTATTCCATTCTTTATTATACTCGGTTGGTTAGAGTTTTGACTTCTATACTCCATGAAATTAGTAGAATATCCTTGATATTTGCGCTTCATCCAAAGATCTTTTCATGGAAATATTCTTACGATCATTCTTGAATTTACTCTGCAAGCGATATCGTATTGATAATTTGGACATTATTAGTTCTGGATAAATTAATTCTTGAGCTTGTTTTATTGAATTCTTATATCATTGTCATCATCCACATGTTTATATTATGTTGAAAGTCATCGTGGCCTCGTAGTGCGTAGATGGACTTGGTATGATTATGATCGAGGATTATTCGGTATAATCATGATCGTAATGTTACAAATGATGTGGTAAAAGTTATCATTGGTCCGTAGTGCATTGATGGATGAGTTGTTGGCATGATCATGACCATTAATGAATACACGAATGTCCTTGGGCAGTAGTCATGGATAATTTGTTGTCGTTATACTAAAGAATATCCTTCGTCAGTAGTGCATGGGTGATTCGATGATGTGGATTATTTATTGTCGAGTCCCCCGATAAAAGTCATGAAAAACCTTTTAAATCATAAAAGATAGTAGACTTTATTCTCTACTTGACTCTTTTAATGGATTGCTTGTTCATTGCAGATTAAATTTGATGTTGTTATATTTTATCGGTTTAACTTCATTTGTTGAAGGCTAACGATAATTTATTACGCATGATCTTAGTCATAATATTTCTTCTTGGGCTAGTTGAGATCACCTTTCTTTCACTTTATTCTCTTAAGGAAATGAGAACATAGCGAGGACTAGTGGGAGAGCAGAGTGACGGTCCGAGGAGGATAGCATTAGTAGTCCTCACTATTCACGTGAAATAGTGTGTTAATAATTGTAATGAGGACTCCTTTTGAGTTTGTATAATCTCTACAGTAGACAATAATTGTATTCAAACTCAGAGTTATGTTTTGTCGTATTGTATACTTACAGTTGTATTTTGAATTTTGTACCACGTGTAATACGGCGACCCAAGATGGGTGATGTATACCTAATTTTGGGGGCGCCACGGTTAGTATCAAAGCTTAGGGATATGATCCCTGACTAAGATGTGAGACTAGAACTAGGAGGGGAGAGACGGGGAATTCCTTCGCTAGTATGACCTACCTAAGTTTATTTAGTATTTATTGGTTGGTCAGAGTATATGGATAATATGTTGCATGTCAATTAACCCTTGTTTTGTGGCGGTATTTGAAAATGGCATCCGAGAATATTGAGAATAGAAATGGAGTAAAAGAGACCGTTGAGTCTCCACAGATCAACCATCAGAATAATGTGCATCAGGAAGGCGACAATCCTTATGCAAACAACAACACTGACCAAATGATGAACGATGGAATATTCAGGGGCTTTATGCAATTCATGCAACATCAGGCGAGAGCGACTCCTGTCCAAAATGTAGGTGGAAACACTGGAAACTCTCGGACGGTTACCGCTAAACAGATCAAGGAGCTGGGACCACCGGAGTTTATTGGAGAGCCAAAACCACTTAAGGCTAAAGCATGGATAAAGCATATCACCAAGATATTTGATGTCTTGGGATGCTCTGAGGAGCAAAAGGTTCCCTTCGCCACCTTCATATTGCGTGAAGAGGCAGATTACTGGTGGGAATCGTAAACATACCGACCGACGACTCAAGATATCTTGGGAGAAGTTCAAGAGCTATTCAACGACAAGTACTTTCAAAGAAAGTATTCGTCACATGAAAGAGGTGGAGTTTATCAAGTTGGAGCAAAACAATTTGACCAGTGTGTCGCATGATACGAGGCTAATTTGCGGAGTTATCCGGTTTGCATCCCATTTGGTTGATAATGAGGAACGAATGACGCCGAATGTTTTAAGATGTTTGAAAGCAGGAGATACGTCAATATCTTATTTCTCATAAAGCGTGTTTGTATTCAAATGTTGTAAATAGGGCTCGATTATTGGAGCGCGATAACGAGTCAACACAACCAAGAGAAAGTAAGCAGAATGAAAAAATAAGTGGTAATACTTGATCATCAAAAGCGGTGACAACAAGCGTGGAGGAATCAATATGCGAAATGGTAACCACTTCGGTGGTAATCATAGCCAAGACAATAAAATGGACATTTCAAGAAAAGGAGATTCAATAATGATGGAAAGACGCAAAGACCAAAGACCCGTTGTTAAGGAAGGAGAACGACCACAAATTAGGTATCGTCACCCGTCTTGGGTCGCCACTTACATGGTACATAAATTCAAATACAACTTACTAATATAAGCGTAGGTAGTGTACAATCGACATAAAGCGTGAGTTTGAATACAAATATTGTCTACTAGATATTATACAAACTCAAAAGGAGTCCTCATTACAACTATTATCACACTATTTCACAGAATAGTGAGGGACTACTAATCTTATCCTACGGACCATTACCCGTTCCCAGGCTTCGTCCGGCTTTATGTTCTCATTTCACGAAGAAACGGTGAAAGAAAAAAGGTGAGCTCACTACAGCCCGATAAGAAATATTATGACTAAGATAATGCGAGAATAAATTATCATTAGCCTTCAACGATGTTAAGCGATAAAATACAATAGACAACAGGTTTAGCTGCGGTGGAATAAGCGATCCATTAAAAAAGTCGAGTAGAGAATAAAATCTACTATCTTTTAGGTTTTAAAGGTTTTCATCAATTTTTTCATTTGAGACTCGACAATAAATAAACCACCACATCTAATCATCCACTGTACCACGGTCGAGGATTTTCATCAAATTATCGATGGTCATGACTATCTTAGAATCACCCTGGTCATAATCATACCAAAAACTATCCATCACTGCATTACAGACCCTTTGAGGACTTTTGTCACATCATTTATATCAAGTCGTGATTATCTTAGAATGATCACTGGTCATAATCATACTAAGTTCATCATCTTGCGTAAGCGAAGATAACATAATATAACATGAGGATGATGACAATGACATAATAATTCAATAAAACAAGTTCAAGAATTATTTAATCCATGAATTATTAACGTCCAAATTATCGACATGATCTTTGTTTCGTAGAGTAAAATTCAAGAATGATCGGAAGAATATTTCCATGAAAGATCTTTGGATGAAAGCGAAATATCGAGGATATTCTACTAATTTCATGGAGTATAGAAGTCAAAGTTTTAACCATTTGGGTATAATAAAGAATGGAATAACAAAAGAAATCACCGTGCATGCGGTACTGCCGCATAGGCGAGTTATTCAGCGAGAATAATAATAACGGAACGGTCGGTGAAATTCTGCAAGCGGGATGTTCAACAGAATAATAAAGATGGAACCGGATCCGGTGTAAAACACACGAGATAGGATATTCAGCGAGAATGATAAAAAGGCGGAACCGGTCGGTGTAAAAAACACGAGACAGGATGTTCAGCGAGAATAATAAAAAAGCGGAACCGGTCGGTGTAAAAACCTGAGCGAGGATGTTCAGCAGAATAATAGAAGAATGTCACCAGTATATAGGGTTAAGCGGCGTATCTGAGGTTATTCAGCAGAATAATAAGCAATGGAATAACATAAAGATTTCACAAGTATAGGGTATCTGGCGTATCGAGGTTATGTATAGGGTATGCCACTTTTACGAGTTATTCAACAGAATAATAATGAATGGAATAATGAAGTTCTCTTCTTGAAAAGAATAACACCTTACTAGTAAAAAAAGCTGAATATAGAAGTAGTGAAGTAGCGAGAATACTCTTCTTCTTTCTATAATTTTCTCTCTATAAGCTTCTCTCTATAATTTCTCTCTCTAGAGTTTGATGAATTAAGTAAGAAAATAATGAAGGAATGAGCTTACATTTATAGGAAAATGGAATGCATAGTAACTAATCCATGAGCGGTCCAGATTGATTTACTTTAATCGGCGGTCCATATTTTAAAAGAAAAATCTTTTAAATAAAATATAATATATTCTATTTATATAAAAACATTTTACTATGCAAAAACTTTATGCAATCTTATGCAAAACAACTTATCAAAAAACACTATGCAACCTTATCGTAATAAAATATAATATATTCTATTTATAGAATAACTTTAATAAAGTATTCTATTTTATATAAAAGATGTTTACATTTTATTACGTTAATAATACGAATAAAACAAAAGCGTCATTATCATTATAATAATTCATATTATTAATAAATGATAATGGAATCAAATGGTGACTTCTCACATAAGCATCGATAATCAATACTGGTGTGCTTCTTATGCGACCACACGTATTCTTTGTACTTTACTACTAGGAGTAGTTCAGCGGTAACCACGGTAAAACTTCGTAGTTATTTTGATAAAATATTTTTGTCGTTTTCTCGATCAAACCAATAATTACATTGTGGGGTCCACCTGATGATTGGTAGTTATACGAATATTCCTGCTAAATAAGAATATTCCCAGAGCCAATCGAATATAATATAACCACTTGCATACTTTGCAAAATTTATAAATACTACCCACAATATATAATATATCTCAAATTCACACCATAATATTAAAAATTATTTTGACAAAATTTAAATCTTTATTGATAAAATATGGGGTCTCTGATCTCCCCTCTTATGGAATTTAGCCCTCGAAATTAGAGTGCGATACACTGGTATGATAAAGAGGTGAGGATACCTTGAATACCTTTATCGTTGAAAATTAATTAAATTCATCTTTGATCAGGCGAAGATATTCATTAACAATTCATCTTTGCACTACTGGGCAAAAGATATTTATTAACAATTCATCTTTGCACTACTGGGCCGAAGATATATATTTGTAAAACCAATAATCTTTGAGACTCGACTTAATAGTATCCTGACCATGAATTATCCATACCTTCTTGGCTAAGGATATTCGTGTTTTCAATTCTGATCGTGATTATCTTAGAATAATCCGTGGTCATAATCATACCAAGTCTATCAATACACTTCTGCCGAAGATGACTTTTACCACATCCATGAATTAATATTTCATTCTTTGAGACTCATTTCGATAATTAATCCATATCATCGAATCATCCCGCCTACTGGGCGAGGATATTCATTAGTATCACGACCACGAATTATCCGTACACTACTGGCGAAGATAATCGTGTATTCATTAGTATCACGACCACAAATTATCCATACTACTGGCGAAAGATAATCGTGTATTCATTAGTATCACGACCACAAATTATCCGTACACTACTGACCGAAGATAATTGTGTATTCATTAGTATCACGACCACAAATTATCCATACCTTACTACGGCGAAGATAATCGTGTATTCATTAGTATCACGACCACAAATTATCCATTACTACTACGACTAAAGATAATTGTGTTTTCAATTCTGATTATGATTACCACGAATGATCCAGTCATAATCATACGAAGATCCATCTATGCCGCGTAGTATCCGAGATGACTTTGAACACATCCATGAATTAATATTTCATTCTTTGAGACTCATTTCGATAATTAATCCACATCATCGAATCATCCACACACTACTGGCCGAGGATATTCATTAGTATCACGACCACAAATTATCCATGCACTACTGACGAAGATAATTGTGTTTTCAATTCTGGTTATGATTATAGAATGATCCTCAGTCGTAATCATACCAAGTCCATCTATGTGCGTAAAGCCGCGGATGAGATGACTTTGAACACATCCATGAATTAATATTTCATTCTTTGAGACTCATTTCGATAATTAATCCACATCGTCGAATCATCCACACACTTCTGAAAGTAAGGATATTCATTAGTATCACGACCACAAATTATCCATGCACTACGACCAAAGATAATTGTGTTTTCAATTACGGTTATGATTATCTTAGAACAATCACAGTCATAATCATACCAAGTCCATCTATGCTCTCGAGGCCCATGGATGACTTCAAAAACATAATATAAACATGAGGATAATGATATAAAGAATCGATCAAATGAGATAAAGGATAAATATTAAACATTTATAATATAATTTATCCGAGATTCAAGAATATCCCATGTTGTTATCAATCACTTAATAATCTCATAATCTAATATCATTAATATTATAACAATATTTTAATCACTTCTTAAATTTATAAACAATTTATCTCAATTGTTTCGACTTTACCATATAATGCATTTAATCATTCAAAAATGCCATACTCATAAAATATCATCACCAATTATCAAATCCTCATCAAAAAATATGCATATACTCTATATAGGATTCTCTAGCCATAAAATCTATTTTCAACTTTATTACTTCACATAACATATTTAACTCATATGTTAAGTAACTAAACTATTTTCATGAAAAATACCAAATCAGTCCCAAAAATATTTCTTTTCTGGGATTTAGCATAATATAGTCCCATAATGAAAATATATTTTTCTCGGAATTTTTAAAATTCATTTACTATTTTCAAAAATCAATTTCTAATTAATTCCTTAAGAAATTAGCTACCTCAAGTTTAACTCCAAAAATTCCCAAATCTTGGCAGGACCTTACACATGTTAACGTGAGCTTCTAGTTTAAATTTCATGGTCATCGGAGTTATAGAACTCAGGTTATAGCGTTTTTAAATCGGAAAAACCTAAATATTGAAATAGTCATAACTTGCTCATTTTAAGTCGAGAATGAGCTCATTTTTGGACAGGAGATACTTTATACCATATACCTTCATGTCCCAAAAGGCCAGAATTTTTCTCATAATTTAAGTGGCCGAAACAGCCCCTTAAAGTTTCTGGGAGTAGCATTTTTGAAATTTACAGCTTTGGCCTCCTTTGCTAAAATCAGTCCACACAAAAATCTACAACACCTTTTCCAGTAATTCCACTTGGATTAGTTAGGTAACTCATAGATCTAACTCTAGGACTTGACCACATTCAAAAATTCAAAATATAATAGGAGATATGGTCGATTGAATTTCATATTCGTTTTTCACCAAAATCGATTTTCAACTCTTTGTGATTTCTAAGAAACTTTCATGTTTTTCACATACTAACCAACATAACTCATCATAAAACTTACTAATACTTCATATACCCATGATTTTCATTATTCCAATGCTTTTATTATGACTTTCATCATAAACCACGTAAGCTGATTTATTTAGTTGAAGAAATATTTGAGGGTTTAAGAAATGGGTTTTTTTTATCTTTGGGGTTGATACAAAATTCGATTTCACGCTCTAGGGTAGGCTAGAAGTCTTCAAGAATCGTCAAGAAATTTATTAATAATAGAAATATCATTCAAAGCTGTGACTCTCATCCAAGACTTGGATAATCGTCACATTGATACCAATTGTGACTTACATCCCTTAACACTAGATAGCACCTCACAATGATACCTATAAACTTGCCATCTTCATTCACGATGTAAGCCTCTGAAAAAGTCGGCGGTGCATTCCACACAAGGAAGTCAACAACGAAAGGTTCGGGGCTCTTTACTTATGGCTTGATATAATGATGATAACTTTGACTTTGGTTAGTTTGGTTATGAATATAAAGGTTGGTTAGGAATATAAAAGCTAACAACCTTACGAAAAGAATGATGAGTAGTTAACCAATTGATTCCTAAAATACCATCAAAGGCAAATATTTTCAAAGAGATAATATCGACGAAGTAGCGTGAAAGTGTTTATTTGAAACAACAAGATTAATAAGCGATTGGAGGTAGTGAAGGTTTTCTCCAACGAAGTTTCGACCGATAAGTTAAAGTCTAACTTCTCGGAGTCAAATTTAAATGTTGAGCATAATAATGGCGAGATAAAAGAATGGGTAGGCGGTATCTTATAAGGTATAGACTTAGCAAGAATTTATAATTAACTAACTTGAGTGCTAACCGTTCGAGTCACTTGCTTTTTAAGAAGTCATGAAAAAGCGCTCTTCATGAAAACCACCAGACTTTGTTTTATCCGTATCCGCCTTTGGTGCCACCGTCCAATTTGGACTTGACTTTGGTGCACGACAAAATCGAGCTAAATGACCTTCTCTTCTTGAAATTTCCACTTCTATTATCTTTGCCATGATTACCCCAGAAGTGGTTACCATTCTTGGCATGATAATTTCTCCCCGATGGTTATCATTGTTACGATGGTTAATTCTGCCACCGATATGATTATTATCGTGTTGTTGGTCGTTACCTTTTGGTTGGTGATCTCATTATCATGCGCTCGATTGCTTAGAGCCCTATTCACAACATCTAAATACAAACATTGTCACAAAACAAGGGTTAATTAACATGCAACATATTATCACTATACTACGTGAGCCAATCAAATACCAAATAAACTTAGGTAGGTAAATACTAGTGAAGAATTCCCGTCTCTCCCCTCTAGTACTATTCTCACATCTTAGCGAGGATCGTATCCTAAGCTACGATACTAGCTGTGGCGC
Source organism: Panax quinquefolius (assembly GCA_020205615.1). Taxonomy (NCBI): domain Eukaryota; kingdom Viridiplantae; phylum Streptophyta; class Magnoliopsida; order Apiales; family Araliaceae; genus Panax; species Panax quinquefolius. The sequence goes on along the minus strand of CM035164.1, from coordinate 122,774,244 downwards.
CCCAAAATTAGGTATCGTCACCCATCTTGGGTCGCCACTTACATGGTACATAAATTCAAATCTGACTTACTAATATAAGCGTAGGTATGCAATCGACATAAAGCGTGAGTTTGAATACAAATATTGTCTACTAGATATTATACAAACTCGAAAGGAGTCCTCATTACAACTATTATCACACTATTTCACGAGAATAGTGAGGGACTACTAATCTTATCCTACGGACCATTACTTCCGTTCCCAGGCTCGTCCCGGCTATGTTCTCATTTCACGAAGAGAAACGGTGAAAGAAAGGGTGAGCTCAACTAGCCCGAAGAAATATTATGACTAAGATAATGCGAGAATAAATTATCATTAGCCTTCAACGATGTTAAAGCGATAAAATACAATAGACAACCGGTTTAAGCTGCGGCGGAATAAGCGATCCATTAAAAAAGTCGAGTAGAGAATAAAATCTACTATCTTTTAGGTTTTAAAGGTTTTCATCAATTTTTATCATTTGAGACTCGACAATAAATAAACCACCACATCTAATCATCCACGTACCACGGTCGAGGATTTTCATCAAATTATCAATGGTCATGACTATCTTAAGAATCACCCCTGGTCATAATCATACCAAAAACTATCCATCAACTTGCATTTACGGGCCTTTGAGGACTTTTGTCACATCATTTATATCAAGTCGTGATTATCTTAGAATGATCCACTGGTCATAATCATACTAAGTTCATCTATGCGTAAGCGAAGATAACATAATATAACATGAGGATGATGACAATGACATAATAATTCAATAAAACAAGTTCAAGAATTATTTAATCCATGAATTATTAACGTCAAATTGTCGACATAATCTTTGTTTCGTGAGAGTAAAATTCAAGAATGATCGGAAGAATATTTCCATGAAAAGATCTTTGGATGAAGCGCAAATATCGAGGATATTCTACTAATTTCATGGAGTATAGAAGTCAAAGTTTTAACCATTTGGGTATAATAAAGAATGGAATAACAAAAGAAATCACCGTGCATGCGGTGCTTGGCATATGAGCGAGTTATTCAGCGAGAATAATAATAACGGAACGAGGTCGGGGTGAAATTCTGCAAGCGGGATGTTCAATGAGAATAATAAAGATGGAACCCGGATCCGGTGTAAAACACACGGATAGGATATTCAGCGAGAATGATAAAAAGCGGAACCGGTCGGTGTAAAACACGAGACAGGATGTTCAGCGAGAATAATAAAAAGCGGAACCGGTCGGTGTGTAAAAACACCAGACGAGGATGTTCAGCGAGAATAATAGAAGAATGTCACCAAGTATAGGGTGCATGGCGTATCTGAGTTATTCAACGAGAATAATAAGCAATGGAATAACATAAAGATTTCACCAAGTATAGGGTATATCTGCGCGTATACGGAGTTATGTATAGGGTATGCCACTTTTTTGAGGTTATTCAATGAGAATAATAATGAATGGAATAATGAAGTTCTCTTGAAGAAGAAAGAATAACACCCTTCTAGTAAAAAAAATGAATATAGAAGTAGTGAAGTAGCGAGAAGAATACTCTTCTTCTTTCTATAATTTTCTCTCTATAGCTTCTCTCTATAATTTCTCTCTACAGAGTTTCAATGAATTAAGTAAGAAAATAATGAAGGAATGAGCTTATTTATAGGAAAATGGAATGCATAGTAACTAATCCATGAGCGGTCAGATTGATTTACTTTAATCGGCGGTCCATATTTAAAGAAAAATCTTTTAAATAAAATATAATATATTCTATTTATATAAAACATTTTACTATGCAAACCTTTATGCAATACTTATGCAAAACATTTATAAAAAAACATATGCAACACTATATAATAATAAATATAATATATTCTATTTATAGAATAACTTTAATAAAGTATTCTATTTTATATAAAAGATGTTTACATTTTATTACGTTAATAATCGAATAAAACAAAAGCGTCATTATCATTATAATAATTCATATTATTAATCGTGATAATGGAATCAAAGTTGGTGACTTCTCACATAAGCATCGATAATCAATCTGGTGTCTTTCTATGCAACCACACGTATTCTTTGTACTTTTACTACTAGGAGTAGTTCAGCGATATAACCACGGTAAAACTTCGTAGTTATTTGATAAAAAATATTTTTGTCGTTTTCTCGATCAGAGCAATAATTACATTTGTAGGGTCCTGATGATTGAGTAGTTATGCGAATATTCCACTGCTAAGCCGAATATTCCCCAGAGCCGATCGAATATAATATAACCACTTGCATACTTTGCAAAATTTATAAATACTACCCTGACTATAATATTATCTCAAATTCACACTATAATATTAAAATTAAAAATTAAATTTGATTGATAAAAAATTTAAATCTTTATTGATAAAATACGGGGTCTTTGATTGGTTAACTACTCATCATGCTAAAATTGATTGTTTTCGTAAGGTTGTTAGCTTTCATATTCCTAATAAACCTATTATGCAAATTCAAGCGACCAAACCATTAAAATCAACCACGGTCATCTCAAGCCATAAAGCTATTCGTTTATTAAAAAATGGATGTCAAGCTTTCTTAGCTCATGTCATTTGATTTAAACAAAAATACATCGATTTGAAGGATATTTCTATTGTTAATAAATTTCTGACGTATTCCTGAAGAACTTCTGGCCTACCCCAGGCGTGAAGTTGAATTTTGTATCGACCTTGAAACACAGTACAAAACCCATTTCCAAAGCCCCATATTGAATGGCTCATATTGAACTTGAGGAGTTAAAACGCATGATTCGCAGGAATTGTTAGACATTGGTTTCATTCGTCCCAAGACGTTTCCTTGGGGTGCTCCCCTTTATTCGTGAAGAAGAAAGATGGGAGTATGCGACTTTGTATTGATTATCGGGAGTTGAATTATGTCACCATCAAAATAGATACCCATTGCCACGTATTGATGACCCGTTTGATCGATTCTAAGGAGCACAATTTTTTCAAATATAGATCTTCGATTCGGATATCATCATTTGAAGGTTAAAGCGAGGATATTCCAAAGGCGCCTTCGAACTCGCTGAACATTATGAATTCTTAGTCATGTCTTTTGGATTGACTAATGCTCCTCGCCGCCTTCATGGATATGATGAACCGAGTATTGAGGAATATTTGGATCATTTTGTGGTCGTCTTTATTGATGACATCCTCATATATTCCAAAAGCCGTGAAGATCATGAGCAACACTTGAGGTTGATACTCAAAAGCCGTGAAAACAAGCTTTATGCGAAGTTGAAGAAATGTGAGTTCGGCTCGAGGAAGTAGCATTCCTTGGGCACGTAGTATCAAGTCGTGGAATATCTGTTGACGTGCAAAGATTGAAGCTATTCAAAAGTGGAGCAACCTAAATCGATGGCCAAAATGCGTAACTTTCTCGGCTTAATTGGTTATTATCGGAGATTCAGTATAAGGGTTTTCTTGAATCGCTACTCCATTAACTCGGTGACTCGGAAAGATACAAATTTCGGTTGGGCGAGAATGTGAGAAGAGTTTTCATGAACTCAAGAGAAGACTCATTTCATTTTATTTTGTTATAACAATACCATCGGCTCGGAGGGATTTGTCATCTACTGGTGATCTTGGGCAAAGGGTTAGGATGTGTTCTCATGAAACATGGGAAAGTCATAGCTTTATGCCTCACTCTGAACTCAAAGAATATGAGAGGAATTATCTACTCATGATTTAGAGTTAGCATTATCGTTTTTCTGCGCTTAAGATTTGGAGGCATTACCTGTATGGAGAGAAGGTGGAGATCTACATGGATCATAAAAGCCTCAAATATTTGTTCACCCAAAAGGAACTCAACATGCGACAACGACGTTGGCTTGAACTATTGAAAGATTATGATCGTACCATCCAATACCATCACGGAAAAGCGAACGTGGTAGGCGGCCGATTTGAGTAGATGATCATATCGCGAATGCAGAGTGCAATATTGTCAACGCAAATATCCATTTTGTATGACTTGCAAAGAATGGAGTTAGAGATAAAGACTCCAGGGACCCATGTTATGATGGCGAATATACTGAGTAGAAGCAGAGCTTTAATCGATAAAGTTAAAGTTGCTCAAGCTTCTGAAAACACGGAGTCGATGCGTATGAGGAAGAAAGTCTGAGAAGGTGCTTATCTTAGGAAGAATCGAGGAAGAAGGAATACTTAGAGTCAACTCCGGACTTTATGTTCCTAACAACCCTGATTTAAAGTGTAAAATCATGATGGAGGCGCACAACACACCATTTGCAATCCATCTTGGGAGTACCAAAATGTATCGTGATCTTCTACATACATTTTGGTGGAGCAATATGAAGAGAGAGATAGCAGAGTTTATCTCAAGGTGTTTAACTTGTCAGCGAGTCGGTGAGCATCAAGTACCAAAAGGTCCATTGCAACCACTTGAAATTCTAGAATGGAAGTGGGAACACATTACCATGGATTTCGTTACTGGTCTTCCCAAGTTTTCTCAAGGCATAGATGCAATTTGGGTCAATGTTGATAGTTCTGGGTAATATTTACAAATTTTACAAAGTATGCATGTTGTTATATAATATTCGATTGGTCGAGGAATATTCGTTTTAAAAGGGAATATTAAGAAAGCAGCACAATCATTGGTGGACCCCATAACGGAATTATTATTCCGGATTGAGAAAATGACAAAAATACTTTATGAAAATAACTACGAAGTTTTACTGATTAAGCGTTGAACTACCGGTAGTAAAAAGTCTGATGTCTGGCGTGGTTGCATAAGTAGACACTTACGGTATTGATTATTGATGCTTATGTGAGAAGTCACTCGGTTATACTCAATTATTGCTATGATAACGCTTTGCATCATATCTCTCGTATTATTTGATTCGATTATTGTCACAAGATCATCCGTGATAATATGTTATTTTATTAAATCAATAATTGAGACGACAAAGTTATTCATATTATTAAATTGAAATATTTACAATGTCTAGAAGTTACATCGAGGAGAGGTTTGGTCACCTAATTGCGGCATGATAAGGAGAAATCCTTATTGGAAAGCCCTCTCTTCACAGGAACGACTGGTTGATAAATATTGTGAGTTATAATATTAATGATGAATGTTATTAAAATTGAAGTTGTGTTAGGAGTTGAATTTGAGAGCGCTTGAGCGTGATATTTGAGTCCGGGCGATGAAATTAGTAAAAATAGACTATAAACACAAAATTTGCGATTTTTTACTATTTGGTCGAAAAAAGTCAATGATTGACTTTTTTAGGGAAAGTCAAACTTCATAATTTCAAAATTAATATTTTGATAAAAATAGTTTCATTATGTTGGAATTATTTGTGTTAGTGAAAATCGACATTTATTTCGATAAAATTGATGTCTGGATGTTATTTTGACGATCGGGTATTTAACCAGGATAAATGAGCAATTGATTGCTATTATTTCACATGATTATAACTATTTGTTCACATGTGTATACTATTGTTTCACATTCTTGTTACTATTAGGGAGTTGGTGCAAGATTGATAATACTTGCGTGACTAAGTTAAAAATAGAGGTATAGATGGAGGTACTTATCTTGTAATTCGTATTTTCACATGTCAGAACTATTGATTCACATATTTTACTATTGAATCACATTATTTACTATTAGGGAGGTGGTGTAAGTTTGATAATACTTCCATGACTAAATTAAAAATAAAGGAAAAATTGGAGGTATTGTGTAAGACCCCAACTTATTATTAATGAAATTTAATTTTCTATTTATTATTGTGAAATAGTAAGGGTTGATGTGATTAATGTGGATAGTTAGGGTAAAAATCGCAAATACTTCAAAATAAGCAAGTGGTTATAAAGTATTCATTGTTATTCGGGGAATATTCGTTTGGTCGTGGAATATTCAGATTGTCGAGGGAATATTATTAAATGACGGTAGCGACCGTGTGTGGCCCCATAACTAAAGCGATTGGATGAAGAAAGCGACAAAAATAAGTGGTTTAAAAATAACTTGGCGTAGTTATTCTCAGATTATCTTTGTTAAAATACGATTGGTTAAAAACAGATGCTTTGCAGTATTGCACCAATTGTTGATTCTTACGTGAAAGGCACTACTCAATAATGGTTACAGATAATTCTTTATTCGAGTATTTTATTGAGTTAATAATTTTGCGTTGATATTTTATATTCTTCGTTGTTTCAATAATTGTCATTACACAGTATTTTCATTATCAAGCAATAATTCATATTATCTGAATAATATTATTAGATAACATTATTGGCAATGTCTAGAAAGTTACGTCTAAGGAGAGGTTTGGTCACCTAATTGCTTGGCTACCAAGAAGAAAAAATTCTTATTGGAAAGCCCTCTTCCCTGGAGGCCGCCTCGGTTGTCGATATTACGATTACGTAATATTATTTATGAATAATTAATTATTGATTCATATGATGAGGAAAATATTAATTTTATGTGGATATAGATGGAGAAAAATTTTAAATGTGACAATTGTTGAAAATTGAAATTTTATCTTTTACGATAAAATAATTCTTTTTAAGTATATTATTATATTTTAATAATATAATAATGGTGATATTTTACAACGAATGTGGAATATATGAGTATACGAGGAGGAAGAGTATTTTTGTTGCAATAAATATTTAAAACATGTTAAACATGTCGATGGACCCCATTTATTATTTGAAATTTGATTATAACATAAAATCTCCCGTTTGTGGATTTGGATTTATTTGGAATTGGAAAACTTTCTTCGAATTGTAGAAAAACTTTCTTACAAAAAAAGCGAGATAGAAATTGAATTTCCTATAAAAACAGTTCGAGATTCAAATAATTGATTTTTGGAAGTTTTAATTATAATTTTAAAGAAAAAGCGTTTTTTTTGCATTTAATTGGGCTAATATGTGATATTAATTCTTTGAAATCAGATCTTTCAAAGATGGGCTAAGGAAATTTATAATATATATTAATATTTTATTAAATTTTACGCTTTTTGGTGTTCTAAGCATTTTCTATAAATAGGGTCTTGGGTTAGAATTGAAAATCACACCGTAAAGCCGAAGTTTTTCTCTATATTATCGAGCATATTCTTGTGAGTATTTTGAGTATACTTTGAGTATTGTTAGGCGGTGTAAGTTCCTCAAAGACTTATACCCGGTATTCAATTTAGAAGTCTTAATCTTTTTCGAGGTAAGGGATGTTATTTTCTTCTCAAATGATATTATTTCTTCAATATCATTATCTTTGAAATATTGGTTGGAACTTTTATCAAATTTGGAACTTTTTCATGTATCGGGGTTACTTATTCATGAGTTATTATTTATTCACGAGTTCTTATTCATGAGTTCTTATTCACGAGTTCTTATTCACGAGTACTATTAATGAAGCGTGAAGATGTTTTTGTGGAATTTCTATCTTTTGGTGTCGGAGTTACTTATTCACGTATACGACTTTATTCACGATTATCTGACTATTCAATAGAAAAATAAAATTTCTTCTTTTGTCCAAAATATCTATTCGGATACTAGCTTTGATTGTATCCATGTTTTGATCATTCTTGAATTTTACACCACTATGATTATTTTTGAGGTATTTTTGAACATGGATAAAACAAAAGTACGAATCCTTAATCCTTAATCCTTGTCATTTTGTTTCTTTGGATTCGCTTTTTTAAAAAATATTTTTCATCGTCCTCAATCTTAAATGATGATATTATTGAATATCTTTGGCACTGTAGTAAAAGATGAATGATTTGAAGAATATCTTTGGGTCGTAGTCAAAGATGAGCAGTGTTTAGATGAACATGACGGTGATAAATATCTTTGGCACTGTAGTGCAAAGATGAATATTTGATTCGGATGTATATTGATTGATGTTACGGGGATAAAAGATAGGCGATGAACTTTTAAATTCATACATAGAAGATAGTAGTTTGCATTCTCTACTTAACTCTTCTAATGAATTATTATTTCATTCTGAATATTGATTTAAAATTTGTTGTCTATTGTATTCTATTAGATTTTCCCTGTTGAAGACTAACGGTAATTTGTTGTATATTATCTTAGTCATAATATTCTTTCTTGGGCTAGTTGAGCTCACCCTTTTCCTTTTTGTTCCATTTTTTCTTCTCGTGGAGGCGAGAATATAGCGAGTGCAGCCTGGGGTATGGAATGAAGGTTTTAGAAAGGATTGTTTAGTAGTCCTCACCATTTTTGTAAAATAATGTATCAATAAATGTGATGAGGATTTATTTGAGTATAGATATTATGCAGAAGATAATATTTGTATTCAAACTCACGCTTTTCTTGTTGTAATAATAAAGTTGTAGTTGTTTACGCATACCATATATTGACAACTTCGAATAGGTGATGTATACCTATTTTGGGGGCGCCGCGATTGGTATCGAGCTTAGGGATATGATCTCTGGCGGAGATCGGGGAATAGAACTAGGAGGGAGAGGCGAAAGTAAATCCTTCGCTAGTGTGTCCTACCTAAGCTTATTTTTTAGTTGGTCAATATATATAGGGATATTTTGTGATATATTGATTTCCTTAATTAACCCTTGTTTTTATGATAGTATTTGAGAATGTCGTTGAGAATATTAACAATGGAAATGAGACCGTGGAGACGTCTGTACTCACCAATGAGGAGAGCGTGCAACAGTGGCAATGTTCCTCCTGTGAACAACACCCTTTGGCGAGATGATGAGCGAGGGATGTTTAGAAGCTTTTTGCGATTCATGCAAAAATCGAGACGAGGAGACTTCGTGTTCAAAATCTGAGGAGAAATGATAGCAATTCACGGGTTGTCACAACCCAGCGATTCAAAGAGTTGGGACCACGAATTTAAGGGAAAGCGGATCCGATCATGGCGGAAACATGGGTCAAACAAATTACCAAGATATTCGATGTCTTGGGATGCACGGAGAACGAAGGTTCCATTCGCCACCTTTATGTTAAAGTGGGAAAGCGCACGACTCTGGTGAGAGTGCGTAAGCGCACTCCATCCATACCCGCGCTTTCAAGATGTCTTGGGAAGCGTTTGAAACTATTTAATGACAAATACGTTCCGAAAGTGTTCGTCGTATGAAGGAAGTGGAGTTCATCAGATTAGAGCAAAACAACATAGCGGTGTCTCGAAGACGAGGCAAAGTTTGCAGAGTTATCCAGTTTGCACCTCATTTGGTGGAGAATGAGGAACGTATGACGCGGATGTTTCTTAGAGGTTTGAAACCCGATATACGTCGATATCTCATTTCTCATAAACTTTCTCTATTGAGATATTGTAAATGAGGGCTCAATTATTAGGCGAGATAACGAGTACAATCGGCTGAGGACCCAACCAGGATCGTACGATAGAGATAGCGGTCAATGAATAATGATAACCGGTGGAGAAAAAAGCGGACCGACAAAATGGTAACCACTACGGTGGTAATCATGGCTATGAAAAGCGAAGAAGCGAGTCGAAGAGATTTTAAAAGAGGAGATTTAACAACGACTATATGAAGACGACGGTCAAAAGAAGAATCGGGTTAAGGGAGGAGAAACGACCACCGGTCATATGCTATAAATCGGGAAAGAGGGACATATCACCAAGCTGTCCACAACATTCAAGGTATGCTATAATTATGGAAAGGAAGGACATATCGCTCGAGAGATTATGCGGTAGCGAAACCTAGTTCAATGGGGACGGTGACTCAAAAGATCATCCCGTAAAAGTCAAAGTCAACGATTCCGGAAGGCGTTTGTTGTGGTGGTCAAAATGCGAGGAACCCAAACGAGGTGATCACGGGTAAGCTTATTTATAAATTCTTGCGAAGTTTATACCTTACTTGATCTGGGGTGCTACCCATTCATTTATCTCTCTCCCGCTTGTGCTCAACGTTTAAACTTGACTCAGGAGAAATTAGACTTTGACCTATCTGTGGAAACTCCGTTAGGAGAAACTTTCATCACATCCATTGTTTATAAATCTTGTTTGATTCAAGTTGGCACCATTACCTTACACCATTGACCTTATCTCTTTAAAGATACTTGCTTTTGATGTAATTTTAGGGATTGATTGGTTAACTACTCATCATGCCAAATTGATTGTTTTCGTAAGGTTGTTAGTTTTCATATTCCTAACTTGACTTTGTTATGCAATTCAAACAACTAAACCATTAAAATCAATCACTTATCATATATAATCATAAAGCTATTCGTTTATTGAAAAGCGGATGTCAAGCTTTCTTAGCCCATGTTATGGATTTGAATAAAGACACGCCAAATTTGAATAATATTCTGTTGTTATTGACTTTCCGACGTATTTCAGAAGAACTTCCGGTCTCACCCCGAGCGTGAAGTTGAATTCTTTATTGATCTTGAACCCGGTAAAGCCCATTTCTAAAACCCCATATCGAATGGCTCTATTGAACTTCAGGAGTTAAAGGTCCAACTACTGAGAATTGTTGGACATCGGTTTCATTCGTCTAGTACATCTCCTTTGGGGTGCTCTGTTTTATTTGTAAAGAAGAAAGAGCGGAGTATGCGACTTTGTATTGACTATCGGGAATTGAACCATGTCACCATCAAGAATAGGTATCCTCTACCTCGTATTGATGACTTGTTTGACCCGATTCTGAGGCACAATTCTTTTTAAAATCGATCTTCGTTACGGATATCATCAATTTGAAGATTAGGCGAGGATATTCAAAGCGCCTTGAGAACTTCGGTATGGGCATTATGAATTCTTAGTCGTGTCTTTCGGACTAACTAATGCTCCTGCTGACTTTCATGGATATGATGAACCGAGTATTCAAGGAATATTTGGATCGGATTCGTTGTTGTCTTTATTGATGACATCCTTATATATTCCAAAAGTCGTGAAGATCGTGAGCACCATTTGAAATTTGGTACTCCAAAGGCTTCGTGAAAACAAACTATATGCCAAATTGAAGAAATGCTGAGTTACGGCGAGGAAGTAGCATTCCTTGAGCGCACGTGGTGTCGAAACATGGAGTATCTGTTGATCGTGAAGATTGAAGCAATACAAAGTTGGAAGCAACCGAAAGTCGGTGTTGAAATCACGTAGCTTTTTGGGCTTATTTGGTTATTATCGGAGATTCGTGGAAGGGTTTTCTCGAATCGCTACTCCATTAACTCAACTAACTTCGGAAGGATACAAAATTCGTTTGGAGTGAAGAATGCGAGAAGAGTTTCCAAAAGCTTAAGAGGAGACTTATTTCTAAGACTGTTCTAACAATACCATCCTGTTTGGATGGATTTGTTATCTCTGATGATGCTTCGTGCAAAGGGTTAGGATGTGTTCTCATGCGGCGTGGGAAAGTCATAGCCTATGCCTCATGACAACTTAAAGAGTATGAGAGGAATTATCCTACTCATGATCTAGAGTTAGCGTGATCGTTTCAGCGGCTAAAAATATGGAGGCACTATCTATATGGGGAGAAAGTGGAGATATATTCGGACCATAAAAGCCTTAAATATTTCTTCACTCAAAAAGAACTCAACATGCGGCGTGACGTTGGCTCGAGCTATTGAAAGACTACGACCACACTATTGATACCATCACGGAAAAGCGAACGTGGTAGGCGACGCGTTGAGTAGAAGATCATATGCGAGGAACGAGTGCGATGATGTCAAGTATCTGCGTAGAAGCCAACTTTAATAGAAAAAGTTAAGGTTGCTCGAGCCCCGCAACCGGGAGTGATGCGTATGAAGAAGAAAGTACAAGAAGGAGCTATTTAAGGCGAGAATTGATGAAGAAGGAATACTTGAGTCCACTCTAGACTTTGTGTTCTAACGACTACGATTTGAAGTACAAGATTATGATGGAGGCACACAATACACCATTTGCAATCCATCCTGGAAGTACTAAAATGTATCGTGATCTTGACATACATTTTGGTGGAACAATATGAAGAGAGAGATTGCAAAGTTTATCTCAAAGTGTTTAACTTGTCGGCGTGTAAAAGTAGAGCATCCGGTACCTAAGGGTCCGTTGCAACCACTTGAGATTCGAAATGGAAGTGGGAACACATTACCATGGATTTCGATTCACGGGTCTTCCTACGGTTTCTCAAGGCATCAATGCTATTTGGGTTATTGTTGATAGATTAACCAAGTCTCCGCTCATTTCTTGCCGTCACGGAGACTTATTCCTTGAGCGTCTTGCTAGTATATACGTGAATGAGATTGTGAGGTTGCATGGCATGCCAAGTATCCATAGTTTTGGATCGTGACCCAAGATTCACTTCAAGATTTTGGGTTACCTTGCAAAAAGCTATGGGCGCAGTTTGCGATTTAGTTGGCATACCATCCCCAAGCGGACGGACAATCGAGAGGACTATTCAAACTCTTGAAGATCTATTAAGACTCGTGTACTAGACTTTGAGGCGGTTGGGATAAGTATTTACCATTGGTGGAATTCTCCTACAACAACAGCAGTTATCGAGCAAGTATAGGTGTGGCTCCATTTGAAGCATTATATGGACGAAAATGTCGTTCTCCAATATGTTGGGATGAGGTGGGTGAAGCAACATTGTTGGGACCGGAGTTAAGTACGTATGACTCTAGAAAAGATTCAAATAATTCGACAAGCGTATACAAAAGCGGCACAAGATCGACAAAAGAGTTATGCGGATCTTCATCGAAAGGACGTGGAATTTAGTGTGGGGATCATGTATTGTTGCGAGATACTCATGGAAGGGAGTTACAAGATTTGGGAAGAGAGGAAAGCTCGATCCACGATTTATTGGTCCATTTCAAATTCTTGACCGAGTAGGAAATGTAGGCTATAGACTTGCGTTACCTCCAAGTATGTCTCGTGTTCATAATGTGTTTCACATATCGTACTTCATAAATATGTGAAAGACCGAACCACGTTATAGAATTAGAACAGGACGAAATAATAGAAGACTTAACGTATGAGGAGGTACTGTTAAGATCTTGGATAGGAAGGAGCATGTCCCTACTGGCAAGAAAGGTCATTACACTGAAGTTAAAGTTTTGTGGAGGAATCATGCTTTATAGAGAAATGACACAGGGAATTGGAAAGCGGAAATGAAAGCGAGGTATCCTCACCTTTTGAAACACCAGTACGTCGTCGTCGATTTCGAGGGCGAAATTTCATAAGGAGGGAGGTTGTAAGACCCCAACTTATTATTAATGAAATTTAATTTTCTATTTATTATTGTGAAATAAGTAAGGGTTGATGTGATTAATGTGGATAGTTAGGGGTAAAATACACAAATACTTCAAAATAAGCAAGTGGTTATAAAATATTCATTGTTGTCGGGGAATATTCGTTTGGTCGTGGAATATTAAATCTTTGTCGGGGAATATTAAATGCACGACGCATGACCATGTGTGGGCCCCATGTGAAAGCGATTGGATGAAGAAAAGCGACAAAAATAAGTGGTTTAAAAATAACGGCGTGGTTATTACAAATTATCTTTGTTAAAAATGCCGGTGGTTAAAACACGATGGCATTACGCGTATTGCACCAATTGTTGATTCTTACGTGAAAGGCACTACTCAATAATGGTTCTGAGTAATTCTTTATTCGATATTTTATTGAGTTAATAATTCTTTGCGTTGATATTTTATATTCATTTTGTTGTTTTGATAATTGTCATTACACAAGTATTTTTCATTATCGAAGCAATAATTCATATTATCCGAATAATATTATTAGATAACATTATTGGCAATGTCTAGAAAGTTACATCTAAGGAGAGGTTTGGTCACTAATTAATTGCGCGGTAGATGAAGAAATTCTTATTGGAAAGCCCCCTCTTTCTGGGGCGCATGGTTGTCGATATTACGATTACGTAATATTATTTATGAATAATTAATTATTGATTCATATGATGAGGAAAATATTAATTTTATGTGGATATAGATGGAGAAAAATTTTAAATGTGACAATTGTTGAAAATTAAAATTTTATCTTTTACGATAAAATAATTCTTTTAAGTATATTATTATATTTTAATAATATAATAATGGTGATATTTTTACAACGAATGTGGAATATATGAGTATACGAGGAGGAAGAGTATTTTTGTTGCAATAAATATTTAAAACATGTTAAACATGTCGATTGGACCCCATTTATTGGTGAAATTTGATTATAACTGTAAAATCTCCCGTTTGTGGATTTGGTCAATTTTGTTTAGAATTCGGAAAAACTTTCTTCTGCAAAGTTGTAGAGAATTGAATTTCCTAGAAAAACTCGCGAGATTCGAATTTTCTGATAAAAGGGCTATTTATTGTGAATTATTGAAGTTAGAAGCTTAGAAATAATTGATTTTTGGAAGTTTTAATTATTATTATAAAGAAAAACGTTTTTTGCATTTAAGTGGGCTAACATGTGATATTAATTGCTTGAAATCAGATCTTCAAAGATGGGCTAAGGAAATTTATAATATATATTAATATTTTATTAAATTTTACGCTTTGGTGTTCTAAGCATTTTCTATAAATAGGGGTGTTTAGGTTAGAATTGAAAATCACACCGAAGCTGAAGTTTTCTCTCTATATTATCGGCGTATTCTTGTGAGTATTTTGAGTATACTTTGAGTATTGTTAGGCGGTGCTGAAGTTCCTTGACTATATACCATTATTGATTCAAATTAGAAGTCTTAATCTTTCGAGGTAAGTGATGTTATTTTCTTCTCAAATGATATTATTTCTTCAATATCATTATCTTTGAAATATTGGTTGGAACTTTTTATCAAATTTGGAACTTTTTCATATCGGGGGTTCTTATTCATGAGTTCTTATTCACGAGTTCTTATTCATGAGAGTTCTTATTCACGAGATTCTTATTTCACGTAGTATTATTCATGAAAGCGTGAAGATGTTTTTTGTGGAATTTCTATCTTTTGGTGTGGAATTCTTATTCACGTATACCAAGACTATTCACGATATCTGACCTTATTCATAGAAAAATAAAATTTCTTCTTTTTTGTCAAAATATCTATTGCGGATACTAGCTTTGATTGTATCCGTGTTTTGATCATTCTTGAATTTTACACTCTACTATGATTATTTTTGAGGTATTTTTGAACATGGATAAAACAAAGTACGAATCCTTAATCCTTAATCCTTGTCATTTTGTTTCCTTTGGATTCGTTTCTTTAAAAAAATATTTTCATCATCCTCGGTCTTAAATGATGATATTATTGAATATCTTTGGCCTGTAGTGCAAAGATGAATGATTTCTGAAGAATATCTTTGGTCAGTAGTGCAAAGATGAGCAGTGTTTAGATGAACATGACTAATTAATGAATATCTTTGGCTGTAGTGCAAAGATGAATATTTGATTTCGGATGTATATTGATTGATGTTCTGAGGATAAAAGATAGAAGATGAACTTTTAAATTCATACATAGAAGATAGTAGTTTGCATTCTCTACTTAACTCTTCTAATGAATTATTATTTTCGATTATGAATATTGATTTAAAATTTGTTGTCTATTGTATTCTATTAGATTTTTCCCCTGTTGAAGACTATGGTAATTTGTTGTATATTATCTTAGTCATAATATTCTTTCTTGGGCTAGTTGAGCTCACCCTTTTCCTTTTTGTTCCATTTTTCTTCTCGGGAGGCGAGAATATAGCGAGTACAGTCGGGGTATGGAATGAAGGTTTTAGAAAGGATTGTTTAGTAGTCCTCACCATTTTGTAAAATAATGTATCAATAAATGTGATGAGGATTTATTTGAGTATAGATATTATCAGAAGATAATATTTGTATTCAAACTCACAGTTTCTTGTTGTAATAATAAAGTTGTAGTTGTTTACGTACCATGTATGTTGACAACTCGAGAATAGGTGATGTATACCTATTTTGGGGCGTCACATATTGTCTTTGTAATTTTTTGAGCCCAAAGCGTGCAATTATCGAAACTATATTTTTCTATAAATAAAAGCTCATTCTTCTTTCATTTCTCACCAATTCACAAAAGCTTTGTAAGCGATTATTATAGAGAGAAATTATAGAAGAAGAAGAGAGTCTGCTATCTCACTATTCCAAAGTATCAGTTTTTTCTAAGGTAGGGAGTATTATTTCTTTCTTATCTATGAAAAGAACTTATGTTATTCCATTCTTTATTATTACATTGGAATAACTCAGATACGCTGCTACCCTATACTTGGTGAAATTCTTACGTGATTCCATTCTTAATCATTCTGTTGGAACATCCATTTTTGTGCGTTTCTGGGACACAGTTCCATTATTTATCATTCTGTTGGAACATTACATGCATGCGTTCTACTTTTGGGACCAGTTTAAATCTTTAATATTACATTGGAATATCCGTCTCAGGCGTTCTACGTGGGACACGATTAAAATCTTTATTATTTTTGTTGGAATATCACATGCATGCGTTTTTCTGCTTGGGACCTTATTTCGTTATTTATTATTCATTGGAATAACTTTTGCTGTCTGGCCTATCGCATGCTGGTGATTTCTTTTGTTATTCCATTCCTTATTATACTCGGTTGGTTCGATGATGTGGATTATTTATTAAAATTTGAGTCCCAGTGATAAAAGTGATGAAAAATATTCTAAATCATAAAAGATAGTAGATTTTATTCTCTACTTGACTCTTTTAATGGATTGCTTGTTCCAACTGCAGATTAAACTTTATGGTTGTTATATTGAGGATGAGGTACTTTGAAAGCGGGGAGGCACACGCCTCATTGGAATTTTTTTTTTCTTCCTTATATAGCTATAGGGGCAAAATAGAATTTCATAAATCAAAGGCGAATATATAAAAAAATTGAAGTTAAAACTTAAAACTTTAAATAGCCAGTAGGACCCCACAACCCCACCAAAAAGAACAAGCTTCATAAATCTTTCTCTCTATTATACGGACTATGAAGCTTCATAAATTTCTCAAGTGAACAAGCTTCATAAATCTTTTCTCTCTCTGGACTACTCAGACTTCATAAATTTCTAGTGAACAAGCTTCATAAATCTTTCTCTCTCCGCAAGTCGCAATAAATTGCACCCGGTGAGTATGAATGTATGATACTTTATTCTCTAAGATTAATGTTAATATTATGATAGATAGTCAACTTCAAGAATTAAATGATCGGTTTGACAATGTTAACACAGAGTTGCTTTCATGTATGGCCTTTCTTGATCCAAGTAACTCTTTCTCAATATTTGATAAGGAACAATTGATTCAATTTGCAAAGTTTTACCCGTTGGAATTTCAAGATAGAGATATTTGATGGCTCTATGATGAACTTGAAACTTACATTGCAGATGTAAAAAATGATCATGAATTTTCTAATGTGAAAGGGATTGGTGAACTTGCTCAAAAGTTAGTTAAGAAGAATAAGGCTGATGTGTATCCTCTAGTTTATTTGTTGTTGAAATTGGCTTTGATTTTGCCGGTTGCTACTGCCACGGTGAAGAGGATATTTTCAACGATGAATATTATTAAAACCACTCTCCGAAACCAAATGGGCGATAAATGGTTGAGTGATTGTTTGGTTCCTTACATTGAAAATGATGTATTTGAAACTATTGATAATGAAGCTATCTTAGAACATTTTCAAGCTATGGGGTCTAGGAGGATAGCATTGTAATTTGAAAATATTATTATGATTAGTTAATATTATAATTAGTTCAAATTTTCTTTATTTAACTTTAACAAAAAAATCAGTTAAAATCCGCACCCGCTGGATAAAATTCCTAGATCCGCCCCTGGCTATATTGTATCAGTTTAACACTGTTGAAGGCTAACGATAATATATTCTGCATTATCTTAGTCATAATATTTTCCTACTAGGCTAGTTGAGCTCACCCTTTTACTTTTATTGTTCTCTTGAGAAATGAGAACGTAGCAGTACTAGTCGGGAGCGGATTGTGCGGACCAGATGATAGCATTAGTAGTCCTCACTATTTAGTGAAATAGTGAAAAATAAATGTAATAATATTGAATTTGAGTTTGTATATTATGCAGAGGCGACAATATTTGTATTAAAACTCACGACTTATGTTCTGTCGTACTTTACGACGGTTGTATAATTAAGTGTATTTGTATTCTGTACTATGTATTTGACGACTCAGAATAGGTGATGTATACCTATTTTGGGGGCGTCACATCAATTAACAAATGATTGGATGCTACTTTCTATACATTTATCAACCTAAATATATTTATAATTTAATTAAGTAAATTATCACATATGGTGTAAACTAACTCGTATATTATGAAATTATCAAAATGACTATATAGTATAAATTTGTGTAGTATACAGAATAAACTTCAAATAATATTTCAAAATAAATCTTTAAAAAGAATTTTTTTCAAAATTAATATTCTAGAAGAAGAATTATAAACATCGTGTGATGTGTGTAGATATTTGACAAACTTTTATAGAAAGACGTGCTTGAACAATACTTGTACTCTTGTTGATTTTCACAAATACTCAAGATAGCCTAGCACACTTAAAGATAACTTACACTAATAAATTTTTAGAGAGTGGAAGGAAGTATAAACAAAGAAGTTATAAATTTTCTTATGTTAACCCGTCATATTTATAGCCAAAAACCTTCTATACTTTATAAATATATTATTCATTCATTATTTTATTTTATTCAAATATCATTATTTATTCAAAAAGGTTATTCCATTATCAAAAATATTATTTCATTATCATTATTTATTCAAAAAGATTAATCCATTATCAAAAATATTATTTCATTATCATTACTTATTCAAAAAAGATTATTTCATTATCATTATTTTTAATTATATTGTAAGACCCCGAATTTTATGAAATAAAAGTATTCAATTTTTCTTATAATTACAATTCAAGTAAATGGTTAAATTGATAAAAGTTAAAGTTAACGTTGATATATGAAATTTTTCAAAAATACACAAGTGGTTATAAAACATTCATTGTTGTGGGGAATATTCGTTTGGTCGTGGAATATTCTTTCTGTGATGCCCCCAAAATTAGGTATCGTATACATCACCCATCTTGGGTGCGACACTTACATAGTGCAATTTAAAAACAACTTATTAACATAAGCGTGTAGTATGTACAATACGACATAAAGCGTGAGTTTAAATACAAATATCGCCTACTAGATATTATACAAACTCAAATAAAAAGTCCTCATTACGATTATTATCACACTATTTTACGAATAGTGAGGGACTACTAATGCTATCTTGAGGACCATCACTCGTTTCCCAGACTCGTCCAAACTATATTATCATTTCAAGAGAACGGTGAAAGAAAGGGTGAGCTCAACTAGCCTAAAGAAGAAATATTATGACTAAGATAATGCGAATAAATTATCAATAGTCTTCAATAATGTTAAACCGATAAAATACAATAGACAACCGGTTTAAGCTGCAGACGGAATATGCAATCCATTAAAAAAGAGTCAAGTAGAAAATAAAGTCTACTATCTTTTAGGTTTTAAAAGGTTTTTTCATCATTGTTTATAGTGAGACTCGGCTTTAATAAATATTTCACATCATCGAATCACCCTCGCACTACTGGCCGAGGATATTCTTTAGTATCACGACCACAATTATTCATGCACTCACGGGCCAAGAATATTTGTGTATTCATTAATGGTCATGATCATGCCAACAATCGTCCATCAATGCACTACTGACCATTGAGGATTTTTATCACATCATTTGTAACATTACGGTCGTGATTACACCGAATAATCTCTCGTCATAATCATACCAAGTCCATCTATGCACTATCTGCCACACAGATGACTTTCAAAAAATATAAACATGAGGATGATGACAATGATATAAGAATTCAATAAAACAAGTTCAAGAATTATTTTATCCGGGAATTATTAACGCCCAAATTGTCAACACGATCATTGCTTTTGTAGAGTAAAATTCAAGAATGATCGGAAGAATATTTCCATGAAAAATCTTTGGATGAAACGCAAATATCAAGGATATTCTACTAATTTCATGGAGTATAGAAGTCAAAGTTTTTAACCAATTTGGGTATAATAAAGAATGGAATAACAAAAGAAATCACCACGCATGCGATAATCGCACGCATGAGTTATTCAACGAATAATAAATAACGGAACCAGTCGTGAAATTCACATTACCGATGTGATGTTCCAATGAATAATAAAGATGGAACCGGATCCGTGTAAAACACATGATAGGATATTCAGCGTAATAATAAAGATGGAACCGAGTCAGGTGTAAAACACATGTATGAGGATGTTCTAATGAATAATAATAAAAAGGCGGAATCGGTCAGGTGTAAAACACATGATGCAGGATGTTCCAAATGAATAATAGAAGAATGTCACCAAGTATAGGGTAAACCACTTATACAAAGTTATTCCAGCCAGAATAATAAGCAATGGAATAACAACAGTTCTCTTCATGAATAAGAAAGAATAACACCCCTTACATTTGGTAGGAGATTGAATCTTTGCTAGCGATGTAGAACAAAATACTCTTCTTCTTTCTCTTATTCTCTCTATACTTTCTCTCTCTATAGCTTGAATGAATTCGTGAAAATAATGAAGCCCTAGGCCTCTATTTATAGAAGATTTCTAGCTAAAGCACTTAGCCATGAAAAGGCGAGTGGCTTCGACGGTGGTTTGGACTTTGTAAGAATGTGAAGCGACAAGTGGTTCGACGTCTGGTAAAGGTAATTGCTATTAACGAAGGTAAATACTATTGATGAAGGTAAATACTATTCACAAGGGTAATTACTATTGACGAAGATAATTACTATCGACGAAGGTAAATACTATTCACAAGGGTAATTACTATTGGCGAAGGTAATTACTATTGACGAAGGTAAATACTATTCACAAGGGTAATTACTATTGTGAAGGTAATTACTATTCGATGAAGGTAAATACTATTGTGAAGAGACTCTTAGATGATGACATATGAGCCCCCATAAAATAATCAAACTTACCACAAATCATTTTTTTTCATCAACACATATTTAATCTTTCAACAATTATTAATCATTTATAACTTGTCGTCTCAATTATTGATTTAATACTATAACATATTATACGATGATGATCTTGTGACAATAATTGAATCAATAATATAAGAGATATGATGCAAGTAATTATCATAGCAATAATTGAGCATGGTGAAGTGACTTCTCGCGTAAGCATCAATAATCAATCTGTAGTGTCTTACTTGTCAACTCACGCGTATTCATTGTATTTTTACCACCGGGTAGTTCAAGCAGTTTTAAGCGGTAACACCTCCATAGTTATTTTATAAAATATTTTTGTCATTTTCTCAATCCAATGAATTAATTTGCCAGGGGTCCACCAATGATTGAGCCATTGTCACGAATATTCCCTAACAAAAGAATATTCCCAAACCAAACGAATATTTTATAACAACTTGCATACTTTGCAAAATTTATAAATATTACCCACAACTATAACATTATATCAAATTTATTCCATAATATTCAAAATAATATTTATAGAAAAATTCATCTTTATTAAAAAGGTGGGGTCTTACAACCTCCCTTCTTATGAAATTTTGCCCTCGAAATTAGGTGCGTACACGGTATGTCGAAGAGGTAAGGATACCTTGATTTCATTTTGATTCTAACTCCCAAGTCATTTCCTCAACATCGTGGTTCCTCCACAAAACTTTGACTTGAGGTATAACCTTGGAGCGTAGAATATGTTCCTTCTTATCCAAAATTTGAACAAGAACCTCTTCATCGTCAAATCTTCCGCTATTTCGTCCGGTTCTAACTCAATAATATGGTTCGGGTCTTTCACATATTTACGTAACATAGATATGTGAAAAACGTTATGAACACGAGACATATTTCAAGCAGAAAGCGAGTCTATAGGCCGCGATTCCTACTCGATCGAGGATTAAAAAATGGCCCGATGAATCGAGGGTTAAGTTTTTCTCTCTTTCCAAATCTTGTAACTCCTTTCCATGGAGCAACTCTTAACAACACATGATCTCCTATATCGAATTCCACGTCCTTTCGATGAAGATCAAAGATAACTCTTTTGTCGATTTTGTGAGGTTTTTATCGTTGTCGGATCGTTTGAATCTTTTCCAGTAGTCATACGTACCAACTCCGGTCCCAACAACGTTGCTTCACCCACCTCATCCCAAAGATATCTTTGGAGAAGCGACACTTTCTTCCATACAACGCCTTGAATGGAGCCATGCCAATACTTGCTTGATAACTGTTGTTGTCAGAGGAAAACTCCACCAATGGTAAGAACTTGTCCCAACTCCCCTTGAAATCAAGGACCACGAGTCTTAATAGATCTTCAAGAGTTTGAATAGTCCTCTCCAGATTATCCGTCAAATGCGAGGATGATATGAAAGCTAAATCGTAAGTCTGTGCCCATAGCTTTTTGCAAACTAACCCAAAATCGTGAAGTGAATCTTGGGTCTCGATCGAAACTATGGATACTGGCGATACCATGCGATCTTATAATCTCGTTTATGTATATATCTGAGCAAGGCGTTCAAGTGTATAAGTTTCTCGTATCGGTAAGAAATGAGCGGACTTGGTCAACCTATCAACAATGACCCAAATCGCATCAATGCCTTGAGAAACCTTAGGAAGGCCCAGATGCTTGAAATCCATGGTAATGTGCTCCCACTTCCATTACGGAATTTCAAGTGGTTGCGATAGACCTTTTGGTACTTGATGCTCCGCTTTAACTTCGTTGACAAGTTAGACACCTTGAGATAAG
The DNA here is from genome assembly GCA_020205615.1 of Panax quinquefolius. NCBI lineage: Eukaryota > Viridiplantae > Streptophyta > Magnoliopsida > Apiales > Araliaceae > Panax > Panax quinquefolius. Next base: position 122,751,457 of record CM035164.1, on the reverse strand, counting down.
CAATATTTATCTCTCTCTTCATATTGCTCCACCAAAATGTATGGCCGAATATCATGATACATTTTGGTACTCCTGAGATGGATTGCAAATGGTGTGTTGTGTGCCTCCATCATGATATTATACTTTAAATCGTGGTCGTTAGGAACACAAAGTGCGGAGTTGACTCAAGTATTCTTCTTCATCGATTCGCTTGCTAAGATAAGACCTTCGCACTTTCTTCCTCATACGCATCGAACTCCAGTGTCAGTAGCGAAGCGGCTTTAACTTTATCAATTAAAGTCGGTTCTACTCGTATACTCGCTTATCATCACATGCGTCCTCGGAGTCTTTAATTCTATCTCCATCCTTTGCAAGTCACACAAAATGGGCCTTTGCGTTGACAATATCGCACTTTTCGTGCTTGCGTATGATTTTCTACTCAATCGTCGGCTACCACGTTAAGCTTTTCCAGGATGGTATTGGATGGTATAATCATAATCTTTCAGCAGTTCAAGCCAACGTCGTTGTCGCGTGTTGAGTTCCTTTTGAGTGAAGAAATATTTGAGGCTTTTTATGATCCAGTAAAGATCTCCACTTTCTCCCCATACAAGTAATGCCTCCAAATTTTAAGTGCAAGACAACAATGCTTGACTAACTCTAGATCATGAGTAGGATAATTCCTCTCATATTCTTTGAGTTGTCATGCGGCATAAGCTATTACTTTTTCCATGTTGCATGAGAACACATCCCACCCCTTTGCGAAGCATCACATCTTGATAGATGACAAATCCCTCGAGGCGGATGGTATTGTCGAACAGGTCTTTGAAATAAGTCTCCTCTTGAGTTCTTGAAAACTCTTCTCACATTCTTCGCTCAATAGGAACTTTGTATCTTTAAAAGTCAATTTGAGTCGATGGAATAGCGATTAGAGAAAATCCTTCCACGAATCTCGATAATAACCCACTAAACCGAGAAAGCTACGTACTTGATCTTGATTTAGAGGTTGTTCCGACTTTTGAATAGCTTCAATCTTTCTTTGGGTCAACGGATATTCCATGACTTGATACCGCGTGCCCAAGGAATGCTACTTCTTCAAGCCGAACTCGCATTTCTTCAATTTGGCATAAAGCTTATATTCACGAAGCTTTTGGAGTGTCGACCTCAAGTGTTGCTCATGATCTTCACGGCTTTTGGAATAAATAAGGATGTCATCAATAAAGGCGACCACAAAGTGATCTAAATATTCCTTGAATACTCGGTTCATCATATCCATGAAGGCGGCCGGAGCATTAGTCGATCCAAAGGACATGGACTAGGAATTCATAATGCCCGTGTCGAGTTACGAAGCCGTCTTTGGAATGTCGTGTTCTAATCTTCAATTGGTGATATCCGGAGCGAAGATCAATCTTTGAAAAGAATTTGGCTCCTTACAATGTTGGTCAAACAGGTCATCAATACGTGGCAATGGATACCTATTTTTGATGGTGGCGTGATTCAACTCAGATAATCAATACAAAGTCGCATACTCCCATCTTTCTTCTTCACGAATAGAGCAGGGAGCACCCCAAGGAGAAGTACTAGGACGAATAAAGCCAATGTCTAACAATTCCTGCGGTTGGGTCTTTAACTCACGAAGTTCAATAGAGCCATTCGATATGGGGCTTTGGAAATAGGTTTTGTCTAAGGGTTCAAGGTCGATACAAAATTCAATTTCACGCTCTGAGGGGTAGGCAGGGAAGTTCTTGAAGAATCGTCGGAAATTTATTAACAATAGGAATATCGTTTAAAAGCGGCGTATTTTTATTTAAATCACGTGACATGAGCTAAAGAAAACGACATCCGTTTTTCAATAAGCGAATAGCTTTATGGCTTGAGATGGACCGTGATTGATTTTAATGGTTTGGTCGTTTGAATTAGCATAATAGGTTGATTAGGAATATGAAAGCTAACAACACTTACGAAAACAATCAATTTTTGCATGATAAGTAGTTAACCAATCAATCCACAGAATCACGTCAAATGCAAGTATTTTAATGAAATAAGATCGACGGTAATGTGAGGGTACCGATTTGAACCAAACAAGACTTATAAGCGATTGGATGTAATGAAGGTTTCTCCCAGCGGAGTTTCCACGAGATAAGTCAAAGTCTAATTTCTCGAGTCAAATTTAATCGATGGCGCAAGTAGGAGAAATAAAAGAATGGGTAGAGCCGAGGTATCAAATAAAGTATAGACTTCATTAGAGTTTATGATAAGCTTACCCGTGATGACCTCATTCGAATTCCTTGCTCTTTGGGAGGTCGCAACAAATGCTTTCCCTTACTGCTTTCTGGGTTTTGAATTTTACGGGATGGCCTTTGGTGCCTCCATCCATTGAATTTGTCTTGATGGCGACAAAATCGAGCTAAGTGACCTTATCTTCCACAATTATAACATGCTTTGGATGGCATGGCGATTTGATTTGGTGATGTGTCCTCTCTCCGCATTTGAAGCATATGATAGGTGGTCTTTCTCCTTCCTTAACAATGGGTCTTTGTCTTTGACGTCTTTCCATCATTGTTGAATCTCCTTTTCTTGAAATGTCCATTCTTATTGTTTTGGTACGATTACCATAAGTGGTTACCATATCCGGCTTGTTGATTCCCCACGCTTGTTGTCACAGCCTCGATGACTATTCTCATTTGGTATTATAATTTTGCTTTTGCTCTCTTTTAGTTAAGGCGTTGACTCATTATTATCGCGCCCACTAAGCGAGCCCTATTTACAACATCTGAATACAAACACGGTTTATGAGAAATAAGATGTTGGCGTATCTCCCGACTTCAAACCTCTTAAAACATTCGCGCCATTCTCTCTTCATTATCCACCAAGTGGGGATGAAACCGTGATAACTCCGCAAATTTTGCCTCGTATTGCGACACGGTCATATTGTTTTGTTCCAACTTGATAAACTCCACCTCCTTCGTGTGGCGAATACTTTCGGGAAAGTATTTGTCGTTGAATGACTCTGGAACTTCTCCCAAGATATCTTGATGCAATTTGGTTGAGTACGTTTTACCGATTCCCACCAAAGAATCCGCCTCTCTCAAGCCAACATAAAAGAGGCAAAGGAACCTTTGCTCCTGAGCATCCCAAGACATCAAATATCTTAGTAATCTGCTTTATCCATGCTTCCGCCTTGAAGTGGTTTTGGCTCTCCCTTAAACTCCGGTGGTCCAGGTTCCTTAAATTGTTTAGCGGTGTGCCTTGAGAGTTTTCCGTGTTCCACCTACGTTTTTGGGCGAGAGTCGCTCTCTGCTTTTTGTTGCATAAATTGCATAAAGCCTCTGAACATTTGATCATTCGTCATTTGGTCATTGTTGTTGTTTTCGTGAGGATTATCGCCTTCGATGCACATTATCCACGATTATTGATATGTGGTGAATCAACAATCGCTGTGCTCCATTCTTATTCTCAACATTCTCGGATGTCATTTTGAGATCGCCCACAAAACAAAAGGTTAATTGACATGTAACAAATTATCCCTATCTTACGACCAACCAATAAAATATCACATAAACTTGGGTAGGTCATACTAGCGAAAGGTATTCCCGTCTCTCTCCCCTCCTAGTACTATTCTCACATCTTGCCGAGGATCATATCCTAAGCTCGATACTTAACCGTGGCGCCCCAAAATTAGGTATACATCACCCATCTTGGGTCGACACTTACATAGTACGTAATTTAAAAACAACTTATTAACATAAGCGTGTAGTATGCAATCGACATAAACTATGAGTTTAAATACAAATATAAATACTAGATATTATACAAACTCAAATAAAAGTCCTCATTACAGATTATTATCACACTATTTTACGAATAGTGAGGACTACTAATCTTATCTTCGAGGACCATCACTCGTTTCCCAGACTCGTCCCAAATTTATATTATCATTTCTGAAGAGAGCAAATGAAAGAAAGGGTGAGCTCAACTAGCCCAAGTAAGAAATATTATGACTAAGATAATGCGAATAAATTATCAATAGTCTTCAATAATGTTAAAGCGATAAAATACAATGAACAAACCGGTTTAAGCATGCGTGAATACATGCGATCCATTAAAAGAGTCAAGTAGAAAATAAAGTCTACTATCTTTTAGGTTTTAAAAGGTTTTTCATCATTGTTTATAGGCCGAGACTCGGCTTTAATAAATATTTCACATCATCGAATCACTCACCACACTACGGCCGAGGATATTCTTTAGTATCACGACCACAATTATTCATACTTGACACGGGCAAGAATATTTGTGTATTCATTAATGGTCGTGATCATGCCAACAATCTGTCCATCGATGCACTTTCTGATTGCGAGGATTTTTATCACATCATTTGTAACATTACGGTCGATGATTACACCGAATAATCTCTCGGTCGTAATCATATACCAAGTCCATCTATACACTTCTGTGCCACGAGATGACTTTCAAAAAATATAAACATGAGGATGATGACAATGATATAAGAATTCAATAAAACAAGTTCAAGAATTATTTTATCCAGGAATTATTAACGTCCAAATTATCAACATGATCTTTGTTTTGTAGAGTAAAATTCAAGAATGATCGGAAGAATATTTCCATGAAAAGATCTTTGGATGAAACGCAAATATCGAGGATATTCTACTAATTTCATGGAGTATAGAAGTCAAAGTTTTAACCAATTGGGTATAATAAAGAATGGAATAACAAAAGAAATCACCATGCATGCGATAGATCAGCACAGACGAGTTATTCAAGCGGAATAATAAATAACGGAACCAGTCGGTGAAATTCACAAGCAGGATGTTCCAACGAGAATAATAAAGATGGAACCGGATCCGGAATAAAACACACGAGATAGGATATTCCAGCGAGAATAATAAAGATGGAACCGGTCCCAGGTGTAAAACACACGTACATGATGTTCCAATGAGAATAATAAAAAGGCGGAATCGGTCCGGTGTAAAACACACGCGAGGATGTTCAAGCAGAATAATAGAAGAATGTCACCAAGTATAGGGTAAACCACTTATACAAAGTTATTCCAGCGAGAATAATAAGCAATGGAATAACAATGATTCTCTTCGCTGAATAAGAAAGAATAATACCACTTACATTTGGTAGGAGATTGAATCTCGCAAGATGCAGTGTAGTAACAAAATACTCTTCTTCTTCTCTCTTATCTCTCTATACTTTCTCTCTCTATAGCTTGAATGAATTAAGTGAAAATAATGAAGCCCTAGCCTCTATTTATAGAAGATTTCTAGCTTAGCACTTTGCCATGTGAAAAGCAAGTGGCTTGACCTTGTTGGTTTGGCCTTTTATAATGTGAAGCGACAAGTGGTTGACGTCTGGTAAAGGTAATTGCTATTAACGAAGGTAAATACTATTGACGAAGGTAAATACTATTCACAAGGGTAATTACTTATTGATGAAGATAATTACTATTGGCGAAGGTAAATACTATTCACAAGGGTAATTACTTTTATTAGCGAAGGTAATTACTATTGTGAAGGTAAATACTATTCACAAGGGTAATTACTTATTATTTGAAGGTAATTACTATTGGCGAATGGTAAATATTATTATTGAAGAGACTCTTAGATGATGACATATATGAGCCCCCATAAAATAATCAAACTTACCACAAATCATTTTTTTTCATCAACACATATTTAATCTTTCAACAATTATTAATCATTTATAAACATCGTATCTCAATTATTGATTTAATACTATAACATATTATACTGATGATCTTTGTGACAATAATTGAATCGATAATATAAGAGATATGATCGCGCAATTCTTTTGTCAGAAGCGATAATTGAGCGTATTTGAGTGACTTCTCACGTAAGCATCGATAATCAATCTGAGTGTCTTTCTTATCTGACTCTGGCGTACATTGTACTTTTACCAGGGTAGTTCAGCGGTTTTAAGCGGTAACACCTCCATAGTTATTTTTATAAAATATTTTGTCATTTTCTCGATCAAACTAATAATTACATTGTGGGGTCCACCAATGATTGAGCCATTATGCGAATATTCCCTAACAAAAGAATATTCCCTGAGCCAAACGAATATTTTATAACAACTTGCATACTTTGCAAAATTTATAAATATTACCCTAACTATAACATTATATCAAATTTATTCCATAATATTCAAAAAATAATATTTATAGAAAAATTCATCTTTATTAAAAAGTGGGGTCTTACACTTTCTCATGCGGGGAATATTTAAATGACAAGTAGTGACCATTTGTGGGCCCATAATGAATAACTAATCGGATGAAGAAAGCGACAAATTAAAGTTTTTATAAATAATGGCGTAATCGTTCTGAATCACATAACTTTCATTTGGAATACCCGGTGGAGTAAAGTAAAATGTCTGGCGTTGTTGCCTTGATGAAATATTACGGTATTGCACGTATTTTTGAATTATTGACACTTACGTAAGAAGGCACTACTTTCAATAATTGTTACGATAATTACTTTATTCAATATTTTATTTTATTGATTTGATAATTGCTGCGTTGATATTCTATATTCTTTGTTGTTTTAATAATTGTCACTACGGTATTTTCCATTATCGAGCAATAATTCATATTATCGAATAATATTATTAGATAACATTATTGGCAATGTCTAGAAAGTTACATCTAAGAAAAGGTTTGGTCACCTAATTGCTTGCTAATTTGGCGCCCCGATGAAGGAGAAATCCTTATTGAAAGCCCCTCTTCTTGGGAAGCTTTGGTTGTCATTATTGTGATTACGTAATATTATTTGTGAATAATTAATTATTGATTTATATGATAAGGAAAATATTCATTTTATGTGGATATAGATGGAGAAAATTTTAAAGTGACAATTGTTGAAAATTGATATTTTATCTTTTACGATAAAATAATTTATTATTATATTTTAATAATATAATGGTGATATTTTTACAATGAATGTGGGATATATGAGTATATGAGGAGAAAGAGTATTTTTGTTGCAAAAGTTATTTAAAACATGTTAAACATATCGGTAGACCTCATTTCTTGACTGAAATTTGATTATAGCCTGTAAAATCATCCGTATATGGATTTTGGTCAATTTCTGTTTTGAATTTGGATAAACTTTCTTCTGCAAAGTTGTAGAGAATTGAATTTCCTACAAAAATACGCGAGATGCTAATATTCTGATAAAAGGGTTATTTATTATAAATTATTGAAGTTCCGGATTAATTTATTATTATTTTTTTTGGAGTTTTAAGTAATATTTTCATGAAAAACGTTTTTGGTGATGTTGGCATTTGTATGGCTGATGGCTTGACCAAAAAAAGTGGGCGTAGGAATTTAAGAAAAATAAATTTATATTTTATTAAATTTTCTGCTTTGATGTTCTAAGCATTTTTCTATAAATAGGGTGCTTAGGTTAGAATTGAAAATCGTACCAGAAACTAAAGATCTCTCTCTCTTTCTCTCTCTATATATCGAGCATATTTTTGTGAGTTTTTTAGTAGTTCGAGTATTGCTATATCTGGTGCAAGTTCTTTTAGCACTATATCCAATTATTCGATCAAAGTCTTTTATTCTTTACGAGGTAAAGGAGATTATTTTCTTCATAAATGATATTATTTCTTCAATATCATTATCTTTGAAATATTGGTTTGAATTTTTATCAAATTTGGAACTTTTTTTATGTCGGGTTACTATTCACGATTCTTATTCACGAGTTACTATTCATGATTCTTATTCACGATTCTTATTCATAGTATTATTCACAAAGCGTGATGATATTTTTTGTTAAATTTCTATCTTTTGGTGTGGAGTTCTTATTACGTGCGATTACGGCACTATTCACTTAATCACGACTATTCATTCATAAAAATGAAATTTTCTTCTTTTTGTCCAAAATATTTATTACGGATACTAGCTTTGATTGTATCCATGTTTTGATCATTCTTGAATTTTACTCCACTATGATTATTTATGAGGTATTTTTGGACATGGAATGGAATGAAATACGAATCCTTAATATTTATTCTTTTGTTTCTTTGGATTCGTTTTCTTTAAAATATTTTCATCATCCTCGATTCCTAAATGATGATATAACCGAATATCTTTGGCTTGAAGTGCAAAGATGAATGATTTCGATGAATATCTTTGGCGATGGCAAAGAAAGATGAGCAGTGTTTAGATGAACATGATTAATTGATGAATATCTTTGGCATGTAGTGCAAAGATGACTGTTGTTGAATATCTTTGGCTTTGTAGTGCAAAGATGGTGCGTTGATGAATATCTTTGGTAGTAGTGCAAAGATGGATTTATTAATATGATTATGAATAGGGCGTGATTTAGTATAACCATGATCTTTGATGTTTTTGGTAAAGACGGTGATGAAAGTTATCTTCGTCCTGAATGCGAAGAGGAATTTAGAATCACAATTATGATTATGAGTTATTCATGTGATTGTGGACCAGAACTGTTGATTGATGTTACAGGGATAAAATATTGTTGGTGGATTTTTAACAGGGAGAAGATAATATATTTTATGGTCTATTTGACTCTTCTAATGGATTGCTCGTTCTGCTGCAACTATGGTTGAAAAGTTTTATCATCTACCATATGTTCTAAATCTCTGATTTATTACTATTGAAAGCTATTGATAATTTATTTATCTTTAGTCATGATATTCTTTCTTGAAGCTAGTTGTGCTCACCCCTTTTGCTTCACAATTCCTTTCGTGTAATAAAAGTGTGTAGTTGGGTCGAGGGGATAACAAGGAATGGAGCGGTGGTCTATAGAGGTTGAGGTGAGTTGAATTTAACTTGGAAGAGTGTTTTGCCACTATCATACAAGATGTCTAATGACATACAACCTTGTGTCATCATAAGATGAGGTTGTGCTCATCCACTTCTTTGAATATATTTACAAGCACCTACCTATATAATCTTGGTGTTTGTTTGGAGTTTAATTCCCAATTAGAGGCAGTGGAGATAATGATATGTCGAGAAGACTCACCATTGGAAATAATATGATAGTAATCTTCTCATTTTCTTTTGGGGTCTATTGGATTGACCAAGGATAATTACGTGGCCATATGATATCTATCATAACCTAGAAGCATGGCCTCCCGTGTACGAAGGTTTCTTGAGCACTTCCCAAAAGATTCTAATTTCTAAAACAGTTTTCGACTATAACTTTATGTAAGGTGTCATTATGAGGTGCTGTCCACGGTTGGGACATGAGTCACAGTTGATATATATTTGTATCCAAACTCACAGTATATGTGTTGTTGTATTTTGCACGACAATTGTTGTAATAAAGTTGTAGTTGTTTTCTGTACCATGTTATTGGTGACTCAGAATAGGTTGGTTGGATTGGACCTATTTTGGGGGCGTTACATATATTATCCGTCTTCTATATTATCGACTTAATGTATTAATATCACGGATATTATTGTTCTTCAAATGATGAGTCGGTCTAACTACTTAATACCCGTGACTTCCATTTATGTAATTTTCTTCCTATACTTTTCTTTTTTATATTATCTCTCTAAACTCACAAACGCAACATAAAAGACAAGACCATTTCCTTCTTTATGGGGTGGTATTTAGTTTTGCATCGGATATATTTTACAACACTTTTTTTCAATGGATGGATATGAGTTGTGACGACCCCAAAATAGGTCCATTCCATCCAACCCATTCTGAGTCGCCAAATACATGATACAAAAACAAATACAACTTCAGTAATACAATTGTCGTGCAAAATACGACAACACGTATACTATGAGTTTAAATACAACTATTGTCTAATAGATAGTATAAAAAGTCAAAAGGGGTCCTCATTATAATTATTGATACTCTATTTCACAGAATAGTGAGGACTACTAATGCAACCATCTGGACCGTCAATCCATTCCCCGACTAGTCCCAGTTATATTCTCATTTCCTGAAGAGAACAATGAAAGAAAGGGTGAGCTCAACTAGCCCAGTAAAGAATATTATGACTAAAATAATATACAACAAATTATCATTAGTCTTCAACAGGGAAAAATCTGATAAAATATGGTAGACAACAAGTTTTAGATCAACAATTGCAGCGGAAACAACAATTCATTAGAAGAGTCAAGTAGAGAAAGAATTTTACTATCTTCTAAGATTTAAAAGTCCATCATCAATATTTTATCCCTGTAACATCAATCAATATACATCTTGAATCAAATATTCATCTTTGCACTACAGGCCAAAGATATTCATTTGTATCACCAGTTGGTCATGTTCATCTCAACACCTGTTCATCTTTGCACTACGGGCCAAAGATATTCATTAGGTAATCATTCATCTTTGCACTACAGGCCAAAGATATTCATCAGTTAATCATTCATCTTTGCACTACAGGCCAAAGATATTCAGTAATATCATCATTTAGGACTGAGGATGATGAAAAATATCTTCAAAGAAAACGAATCCAGTGAGATAAAAGATCAAATATTAGGGATTCGTATTACAGTTTATCCAAGTTCAAAAATACTTCATAATAACCAATTTCGAAGCAAAATTCAAAATAAATATCAAAACATGGATACAATCAAAGATAGTAACCATAATAGACAACTTGGACAAAAAGAAGAAAAATTCATTTTTCGGTGAATAGTGTCGTATTCGTGAATAGGATACGTGAATAGTAACTCCGACACCAAAAGATAGAAATTCCACAAGAAAAAGCATCATGCTTCGTGAATAGTACTCGTGAATAGTAACTCATGAATAGTAACTCGTGAATAGTAACTCTTGAATAGTAACTCGTGAATAGTAACTCATGAATAGTAACTCATAAATAGTAACCCCGACATGAAAAGTTCCAAATTTGATAAAAAGTTCCAACCAATATTTCGGCATAATGATATTGAAGAAATAATATCACTTACGAAGAAAATAATATCCATTACCTCAAAAAGATAATACTTCTAGCTGGAATACTGGATATAGTGCTGAAAGAACTTGCAATGATATAGCAACACTCAAAGTATCAAAATACTCACAAGAATTCGATAATATATAGAGAGAGAGAAAACTTATGAATTACGGTGTGATTTTCAATTCTAACTAAGCACCCTATTTATAGAAAAATGCTTAGAACATATGTAGAAGACTAACTCGCATTTGATGGCTTTACCTGTTACAATTGTCACTCACCACATTTGAAATTCAATTGATTACATTTCTCACCAACCAATTTTAGAATTTTGCAAAATATTTTATCATTTAAAAAATAATCAGAAACTTTAATAATTCATAGAAAATAGCTCGTTTATCAGAAAAATACGAATTTTATGTCCATTCCACACGAAATCGAATTCTCTACAACTTTATAGCTTTTAGTTTTTCCAAATTTCAAACAGAAAATACCCGAAATCCACAAATGGATGATTTTTAAATACTTCCAATCCGATAAAATACTGATAAAATACCTCAGCATTAATTCCTTCATTAATAACCACATAAATAAATCCATCATTTATATCCACATAAAAATAAATAATTCCTTATCATATGAATCAATAATTAATTATTCACAAATAATATTACGAATCACATTTATGATGATCGTCATTAAAGAAAGAGGGGCTTTTCAATAAGAATTTCTCCTTACTGGCGCGCAATTAGGTGACCAAACCTCTCCTTGACAGAACTTTCTAGGCATTGCCAATAATGCTATCTAATAATATTATTCAAATAATATGAATTATTGATCGATAATGGGAAATCTCGTGCAATGATAATTATTGAAACAACAATAATATAAAATATCAACGCATAATTATTGAACCAATAAAATAAAATATTGAACACTAATTATCGTGTAACAATTATTGAGTAAAGTGCCTTCACGTAAGAATCAATAATTCAACAATAATACGTGTAATACCGTGGCTATCTTCTTTGTGCGACCCGCATTCGTATTTTAACCACAAGGGTATTCCAATGAATTGTTACTTGTAACAACTCTGCCAGTTATTCAATTTTGTCATTTTCTTCATCCGACCGTTATCCGTTATGGGGCCCACAAATGGTTGCGCCGTCGTACGAATATTCCACGACCAAACGAATATTCTCCGACACAATGAATATTTTATTACCACTTGCTTATTTTGTAAAATTTACACATTTCACCCATAACCAAAGTATTATATCAAATTAACACCTTATTATTCACAATAATAATTAGAGAAAATTCGATTTTATTCATTAAAAAAATTTGGGGTCTTACATGAGCTCTATCAGACTGTTATTCCTGACTAAAAATAGGGGGAATATGAGTGGGTCGGTCTGCCTATATGGTCGAACAGAGACGGAAGTCGACCTTAGTGATCCGTGAGTCCGTGTGGAAGGGTTCACTTCGTTTACTGCTTCGCTCATGCGATATGCTTGAGAGCAGGTTGTTTACGTACTTGCTCTTACAAGCAAGGTTGAGCAAGTAGTGATCTCGTGTTCTGGCTTGACTGGTGGGTAGCTTCCCTTGTCTAATAAGCATAGGATCTTGGATATTCCCAAGGCAGACCATCGAATTGGAGGGAGAACTACCGAGCCACATCGTACACTTTTCGTTATGTTTTCGATGAAAGAGAGTAACCGCGAGTTCCGAAGCGTCTACCTCGACGAAGGGGGGAAAACAAAAGGCGTTTTCTGGTCCACCTGAGCCGAGGGGTGCACCAAGCCAAGCCCTTACCCGCCTAAATGGAATGAATATCTCCTTCGTCTGGTCGAGAAGGGAGAAAGCCCGCTTTAACATATTCAAAAGTTAACAAGTACATGTACTAATGATGATAATGTGCAGAAAATGTTTATCATCGTCCCTCTTATTATTCGTTTAATTAAACGGGTTAAAAGTTTTGTCCGGGTTCGACTAATTAACGAGCTCGAGTCGAGCTCGAGCTGGACTTAGTCCAGCTTATTTACAGCCTTATGTTTATTTGTTTCTTATGTAGTTAATTACTATATTAAATTATATTGTATTTTCGTAAAAAGGGAGATTTAAAAAAATATAAGAGATTTATTTAAAAATGGGAGACAATAAATATGTTCATATTTGAGTGGGAGATAATTACTGACAACTTATTTTTCTACGTTCTCGTGTTGACCGAATAATTGAATATATTACAAATTCTATTCATCATTTTATTGTCTCTATTTCTGGAGTAATTATGTTGTTCCTTAGTTTTTGGATACAATTACCACATTTATTAATTTGATATGTTATTTTTGAAGTAATTTTTATTTATATTTTTTTTGTTAGGTTTAGAAGAATTTCTTTATGTTCTTTCATCACTTATAATCCTTTCGTCAATCATAATAAATTTAATATATTTTAATCTTTTTAATTAGGTACGTTGTTTCAAAAAGAATATATCATGCATCATTTGTATTATTCCATTAAAAATAGGAAACTCATATTTCAACATGATCTCTCTCACATGAATAATAAGTGGGTTCTCATCTCCATGTGAGATAGACATGAAAATATCATTTTAATATGTAGAAATATCAATTTTCTAAAAATACCAATCTAGACTACAAAGAGGAAGAAAAAAATAAACTCACAAATAAACATATTCGAGAAAACAAACTTTACATAAAATAAAATAAGAAATAAACTCACCTAAGTGAAAATCAAACTTGACACTTAAAAGTCACACGATTACTATATTTGAAGATAATAAATCATATAAAAATGGCCGATAAAATTATATAAAAATTGATTTAAAGGGTCAAAATATATGTACATAAATTTAGAGTTGATGGGGTATACTCGTGGTTTTTAGAGTCAAAATAGTAATATTGTAATTTAATTTTATTATATTTTAATTTATAAAAATAAAAAAATTAAATTTTATTAATTACTAATAATATATATTTTTATATATTAATGACGTGATTAAGTTGATTGGACCAATAATTCATCTATTAGGTTCTAAAAGGTCATGATTAAGTGATATCTCATACCAATATATAAAAACGAATATTTGAACAAAAAGTCAATAAAATAATCAATAGCTCAACTTTTCTTTTGTGGGACAAAGAATTTATTAACAATCCTTTCATTTTCAGTTACTCAGTTGACAACAAAGGACACTAGTAGGGACATAAAAGTAGTTACTCCACCACCAAAGAAATAGTAACAATTTGGAATTGGACCCCTTTTAGTTCAGTTTTTAGGAGCATGTTTGCACAATACACATCTACTCATGTACGGTTGTGTCCAAAAGAAGCAAATTAGCTTTGATAATAAGTGCGCATTTAAAATATCTTGGTATTAGGCATTAGGCACTAGGCATAGCTACTAGCTAGCTAGGTACGTACTTATATACAACATTTATATGGAGGACTTGCTCGGAAACTTACCTAACTAGCCATGAAACCTTTTGCCCCCTTGCGAGGAACACCACATGGCTTCACTATTACTTACCATATATATATATATATATATATATATATATATATATATATATACTATCATTTTTTGTTATACGTACTCAAATCACACCCAAAACACTGTATTATGAAAAAAAAATTAATTTCATAATTTTTTATTTATTTATTTTTAGTTGTTTTAGAAAAAAAAAATCTGAATTTTAGTCCGGTCCGGAGGGTCCGGACCTGATCCAACTTTTGTATATATATATATATATATATATATATATATATAGGTGTGTAGCAAACAGTAAATAGACCAGGATAGTTATAATATCGGGAGAATCGTCGTTATAACTCAAAAAATTATCGTCATAGACGACTGTGTACTACACAATTAGTCCGTTGACAAATCAGCTATGGCAACGATTTTTTAAAGCTATGACGACGATTCATACTATCGCCATAACATGAACCGGATATGACGAAGGTTCATACCGTCACCATAGTTAAAAAACTCATCGTTATAGTTGTTCCATCAACAGTAACGGCAGGTTGGTGTCTTCTCTCTCTCTCCGCATAACTAATCTCTGACACTCAACTTCTCTCTATATCTACGCAGACACAAGAAGAAGTAAAGTAGTACCTATATAATTATATATGCCTACTACCCTCTAAATCTCAATCAATGAGTTTCTCTATATAATGGCAAATGTGACGCCCCCAAAATTAGGTATACATCACCCATCTTGGGTCGCCAGATACATGGTACAAAATTCAAATACAACTTACTAATACAATCGTGGTGTAACAATACGACAAAACATAAATTGTGAGTTTGAATACAAATATTGTTCTACTAGAGATTATACAAACTCAAAAGGAGTTCTCATTACAATTATTATCACACTATTTCACTTGAGAATAGTGAGGACTACTAATGCTTATCCTCCGGACCATCACTCCGCTCCCGACTCGTCCCAACTATATTCTCATTTCCTGAAGAGAACAGTGAAAGAAAGGGTGAGCTCAACTAGCCCAGTAAGAAATATTATGACTAAGATAATGAAGAATAAATTATCATTAGTCTCCAACAATGTTAAACTGTTAAAATATAATGACATCAAGTTTAGCTGCGGTGAACAAGCAATCCATTAAAAGAATCAAGTAGAAAATAAAATCTAATATCTTTTATGATTAAAAGGTTTTCATCATTTATTATCATTTGAGACTCAAACTTAATAAATATTCCACATCATCGAATCACCCCCGCTACTACTGCCGAGGATATTCTTTTAGTATCACGACCACAATTATCCATGCACTATGGGCCAAGAATATTTGTGTATTCATTAATGGTCATGATCATGCCAACAATCGTCCATCAATGCTCTACTATGCCAACGAGGACTTTACCACATCATTTGTAACATTACTGGTAATGATTACAAGAATAATCCACGGTCATAATCATACCAAGTCCATCTACGCACTACTGGAGCCACGGATGACTTTCAATATAATATAAACATGAGGATGATGATAATTATATAAGAATTCAATAAAACAAGTTCAAGAATTAATTTGTCCAAGAACTACTAATGTCTAAATTGTCAACATGATCATCGCTTTTGTAGAGTAAAATTCAAGAATGATCGGAAGAATATTTCCATGAAAGATATCTTTGGATGAAGCGTAAATATCAGCGATATTCTACTAATTTCATGGAGTATAGAAAGTCAAAACTTTAACCATTGAGTATAATAAAGAATGGAATAATAAAAGAAATCACCATAAACGCAGATTGTGATGTACATGTTATTCCAACAGAATACTAAATAACGGAACCGAAGTCAGAGCAAAATTACACCGACGTGATGTTCCAATGAGAATAATAAAAGCGAAATAATAGAAGAATGTCACCAAGTATAGGGTAGGCCCAGCGTATACAAAGTTATTCCAATGAGAATAATAAGCAATGGAATAACAACAGTTCTCTTCATGAATAAGAAAGAATAACACCCTTACTTAATACAACAAATAATATTCCCTACCTCAAGAAGAAGAATACTTTGGATATATAAGTAGTGAAGTAGCGAGAATACTTTCTTCTTTCTCTCTATAGTTTATCTCTACAGAGTTGTTGAATTCGTAAAGAAAATAATGAAGGAATGAGCTTTATTTATAGAAAAATGGATCTGCATAGTAACTAACTCATGAGCGGTCCAGATTGATTTACTTTAGTCTGACGGTCCATATTTAAAGCAAAATCTTTTAAATAAAATATAATATATTCTATTTATAATCTAATAAACGAATAACTTTATAAAAGATTTTACTATCTGCAAACACTATGCAGTCACATTATGCAAACACTATGCATAATAAAATATAATATATTCTAATTATTGTCTAATAAAGCAGTATAGCTTTATAAAAGTATTACTTTTTTATATAAAAGATTTTACTATGCAAAATACTATGCACGGACATTACGCAACACTATGCATAATAGAATATAATATATTCTATTTATAGAATAACTTTATAAAGTATTACATTTTATATATAAAGATTTTACGTATTATTACATTAATAATACCAACAAAACCGAGTGACTTATCACTTAAACATCAATAATTAATACCGCAGTGCTACTACGCAACCATGCCAGAGCATCGCATTTTTTAACAAGGGTGTTTCAACAGATTAACAGTAAAACTTCCGCCGATTATTTTCATAAAGTATTTTTTTGTCGTTTTCTCAATCCAAATAATAATTTCGTTAGAGGTCCACCAATGATTGTGCTGTTGTTATGCTAATATTCACCGTTAAAACGAATATTTCCCGAACCAATCAAATATTATATAACAACTTGCGTGACTTTTGCAAAATTTATAAATATTACCCACAACTATATCATTATATCAATTTCACTCCATAATATTCAAAAATAATATTTATAGAAAATTCATCTTTATTCAAAAAGTTGGGATTTTACAATCTCTCCTTCTTATGAAATTTCACCCTCGAAATTAGGGTACGTACCTGGTATATTGAAGAGGTAAGGATACCTTGATTTCATTTCAGATTCTAACTCCCAAGTCATTTCCTCAACATCGTGGTTTCTCCACAAAACTTTGACTTGAGGTATAACCTTGGAGCGTAGAATATGTTCCTTCTTATCCAAGATTTGAACATGAAACTCTTCATACGCCTAATCTTATTTATTTCGTCAGGTTCTAACTCAATAATGTGGTTTGAATCTTTCACATATTTACGTAACATGGATATGTGAAAAGCGTTATGAACACGAGACATACTTGGCGAAAAGCGAGTCTATAGGCCACGGTTCCTCTTAGATCAAGGATTAAAAATGGGCGATGAATCGAGGATTGAGCTTTCCTCTCTTTCCAAATCTCGTAACTCCTTTCCATGGAGCAACACGTAACAACATGATCTCCTATATCGAATTCCACGTCCTTTCGATGAAGATCAACATAACTCTTTGTCAATCTTGTGAGGTTTTTTATCGTTCTTGGGATCGTTTGAATCTTTTCCGTAGTCATACGTACCAACTCCCGGTCCCAACAACGCTGCTTCACCCACCTCATACCAAAGACATCCGGAGAACGACATTTTCTTCCATACAACGCTTGAATGGAGCCATGCAATACTTGCTTCGATAAATGTTGTTGTAGGAAAACTCCACCAATGGTAAGAACTTGTCCCAACTTCCTTGAAATCAAGGACCGCAGTCTTAATAGATCTTCAAGAGTTTGAATAGTCCTCTCCGACTATCCGATGCGTTCGAGGATGATATGCTTAGCTAAATCGTAAATCTGTGCCCATAGCTTTTTGCAAACTAACCCAAAATCGTAAATCTGTGGGCCCCATAGCTTGGAAAGCGATTGGATGAAGAAAGCGACAAATATAAGTTGGTTAAAAATAACGGCGTAGTTATTACCGTTAAGACCATTGGAATACGTTGGTTAAAATACGATGTCTGGCGTGGTCGCACAAGATGATTAGCTTACGGTATTGAACAATATTGTTGAATTATTGATCCTTACGTGAAGGCACTACTCAATAATTTTCACGAGTAATTCTTTATTGATATTTTATTTTATTGATTCAATAATTCTTTGCGTTGATATTTTATATTATTGTTGTTTGATAATTGTCCAATGATATTATCTCCATTATCGGATCAATAATTCATATTATTTGAATAATATTATTAGATAGCATTATTAGCAATGTCTAGAAAGTTACATCGAGGAGAGGTTTGGTCACCTAATTGCGGCGCTTGTAGAGAGAAATCCTTATCGGAAGCCCCCTCTTTCTGAGGGGAACGGCACTGGTTGTCATAAATGTGATTACGTAATATTATTTGTGAATAATTAATTATTGATTCATATGATAAGAAAATATTTATTTGATGTGGATATAAATGATGGATTTATTTATGTGGTTATAAGTGAAGGAATTAATGATGAGGTGTTTTATCAAGATATTTGTCGAAATGGAGAACAAAATATGGGATTTTCGAAAAAATTAGTTTATTACTTGATTTTGTAAAATCCATAACTCTTTTGTATAATAAGTTAAGAGATGAGCCATATATCAAAAGAAAACCCTAGAAGTAAGCTAGCATGAAATTTGAATCACCCAAAAAATTCTTTGTAGATATTTCGTGGTGAAATTTTGAATGAAATCGGTCAGAAGGACTAATAGTCCGAAAAAATCGGTGTTCTTGACTATATTGCGTGAGTTATAAATTTTGATCCGATGAGTTGGATCGTTGTAATTTTGGATATGTTATACATACATAAGTTGAGTATATGTCCACAAATTTTGAACAGTTAAAATGAACGAATGATTTGTTATGAATTTTAAGAGGTGGTGATTCGAAAATTAGGTTTATAATTGATTTTGGTGGAAAATTCTAGAATTGAGTGGGCCCCACTTGTGGTTGGTGAAGAAATGTGCTGAATTTTATTTCAAATGTGGTGGGTGGGAATAGTAGCAGGTAAAGCCATCAGGTTGCAGGTTAAGTCTGCTTCGGCGTGCTAACATTTTCCTATAAATAGAGGGCTAAGTTAGAATTGAAAATCACACCAGAAACAAAGTTTTCTCTCTTTTTCTCTCTAGATTATTGAGTGTAATTTGTGAGTATTTAGATACTTGGTGAGTTGATATTCATCAGTGCAAGTTTCCTTCAGCGTCATATCCAGATATCCTGTCGAAGTCTTCTTTCTTTTGAGGTAAGGGGTAGTAAGGGATATTATTTTTTTTCGTAATGATATTATTTCTTCAATATCATTATCTTTGAAATATTGGTTGGAACTTTTATCAAATTTGGAACTTTTTCATGTCGGAGTTCTTATTCATGAGTTCTTATTCACGAGTTACTTTATTCATGAGTTCTTATTCACGAGTTACTTATTCACGAGTACTATTAAGCGAAGCGTGAAAATGTTTTTGTGGAATTTTATCTTTTGGTGTCGGGGTTACTATTCATGAGTTACTATTCAAGAGTTCTTATTCATTTAGTACTATTCATGAAGCGTGAAGATGTTTTTTGTGGAATTTTTATCTTTTTGAGTCAGAGTTACTATTCACGTGTCTACGGTAATTATTCATGTATACGACCTTTATTCATATATATAATCTATTTACGTATATGACATTATTTACGTATACGGTACTATGTCGAATACGAATCTTACTATTGAGATTCTTATTCATGAGTTCTTATTCACGAGTTACTATTCACGAGTTCTTATTCACTGGTACTATTCACGATAAAATTGGTTTCTTTTTTACGACCAAATTATCGTTGATTTATGAATCTTACTCTTGAAATTAAAATCATGTTTTGATTATATTGTTTTATATAACATTCTTATAACCCTAATGATGATATTTCTCTTTGACTTGAGTGTAAAGATGGGTAGATTATTGGTATGATCGTGACCATGGGTTCTCTCTTGGCCGATAGTGCTAAAGTTGAATTGTCAATTTGGTATGATCATGACCATTGAATTTACAATTGAATATTTTTTTTAAGTGCAAAGGTGAATTGATCAACATGGTTATAATTATTGTTATATAACTTCAGAAATGATTATGTATTTCTTTGATATATGAATATCTTTGGCTCGTTGTGCAAAGATGACTGTTGTCATTGAATATCTTTGCTTTGTAGTGCAAAGATGAATTATTGATGAATATCTTTGGCTCGTAATGCAAAGATGACTGTTGTTGAATATCTTTGCTTTGAAGTGCAAAGATGAATTATTGATGAATATCTTTGGCTCGTAATCTGAAGATGACTGTTATTGAATATCTTTTGCTTTGTAGTGCATAGATGAATTATTGATGAATATCTTTGGCTCGTAATCTGAAGATGACTTTGTTGTTGAATATCTTTAAATTGTAGTCTTGTTGATGAATATCTTTGGCTAGTGGTGCAAAGATGAATTTATTAGTATGATTATGAGCAGGAGGCGTGATTTGGTATAACCATGATCTTTGATGTTTCGGGAGTAAAGGCGGTGATGAAAATTATCTTCGTCATAGATGCGAAGAGGAATTTAGAATTACAATTATGATTATGAGTTATTCATATAATTGTGGAAAGGAGCTGTTGATTGATGTTCTGAGGATAAAACATTGTTGGTGGACTTTTTAACATGGAGAAGATAATAGACTTTATTGTCTATTTGACTCTTAATGGATTACTTCATTCATTTTGCAACTATGGTTGAAAAGTTTTATCATCTACCATATGTTTCTAAATCTACGATTCATTCTTGATGAAGACTATTGATAATTTATTTATCTTTAGTCATAATATTTCTTCTTGAAATTTAGTTGTGCTCACCCTTTTTGTTTCACAATTCCTTTCGGGGTAATAAAAGTGTAAATTTGGGAAATGGGGATAACAAGGGAATAGAAGCGGTGGTCTATAGTTGTTGAGGTTCTCCTAAAGAGTATGAAAATAATTTTATTGAGGGCTTTAGTGTGTTGTATTTTATACATCATTTAATAGTTATTTTGGTGAATTAAATAGGGTGGCGAACCTGACTTTGGAAGCGGTGTTTTGTCATTATCATCACAAGATGTCTAATGACATACAAACTCGTGTTATCATAAGACATGGTTGTGCTCATCCACTTATTGAGTATATTAACAAGCACTACCTATATAATCTTGGTGTTTGTTTGGAGTATAATACCCAATTAGAGCAGGTGGAGATAATGATATGTCGAGAAGACTCACCATTGGGAAGAATATGATAGTAATCTTCTCATTTTCTTTGGGGTTTATTAAGGTTAACCGAGGATAATTGCGTGGCCATATGATATCTACCATAACCTAAAAAGCATGGCCTCCCATGCACGAAGGTTTCTTGAGCACTTCCCAAAGATTCTAATTTCTAAAAGCACGTACCTTTATGTAAGTGTCATGGTGGCGTGTTATCTAAGTTGGTGTCGAGTTACATTTGGTATATATTGGTATCCAAACTCACACGGCATATGTGTTGTTGTATTTTGCACGACAATTGTTGTAATAAAGTTGTAGTTATTTCTGTACCATGTATTTAACGACTCAGAATAGGTTGGATGGAATGGACCTATTTTGGGGTTGTTACACGGTGCATTCCACACGAGAAAGTAAACAACGAAAGGACCGGGGCTCTTTACTTATGGCTTGATATGACAATGATTGACTTTAGTGGTTTGGTTGCTTGAATTTGCATAACAGGTTTGTTAGGAATATGAAAGCTAACAACCTTACGAAAAGAATGATGAGTAGTTAACCAATCGATTCCTAAAATCGCATCAAAGGCAAGTATTTTCAAAGAGATAAGATTGACAGGTAACGTGAAAGTGTTGATTTGAACAAGATTTGTAAATAGTGGAGGTAACAAAGGTTTCTCCCAACAGATATATCAAAGTCTAACTTCTTCGGAGTTAACTTCAAACATTGGACACAACTAGGTGAAATAAAAGAGTAAGTAGAACCCAGATCTCAACAACGGTATAGACTTCACAAGAGTTTATGACTAATATACCGTGATAATTTTATTCGGGTTCACTCGTCATGAAGGAAAAAAAATGCCTCTCTTAAACTACAAACTTTGGCATGCAGGACATCCTTTGGCATTACTATCCCAAATTGGAATTGACTTCACCATACGATAAAATCGAGCTAAGTGACCTTCTCTTCCACAATTAAAAACACGCTTTGGATTCTGGCGTCACGGTTTGGACGGATGTGTCCCTCCTGTCGCATTTGAAACATCTGACCGGTGGTCGTTCTTAACTTCTTTGAGGCCGGGTCTTTGGTGCCAAGCGTCTTCACGTCATTATTGAACCTTCTCTCTTGAAATGTCCATTCTTATTGTTTTGACCATGATTACCAAAGTGGTTACCATTTACAGCATATTGATTCCTCTATGTTTATTGTCACCACTTTGATGGTGTTATCACAGGTATTATCATTTTGTCGAGGGTTTTCTCTTTTGGTTGCGTTGACTCGTTATTGCGCTCCTTAGCGGAGCCATATTTACAACATCCGAATCAAACACGGTTTATGAGAAATAAGATATTGGACGTATCTCCGGTTTCAAACCTCTTAAAACATCCGTGTCATTCTCTTCATTATCAACCAAGTGGGGCCGCAAATCGGACAACTTCAAGAAACTTGGCTTACCGTCTTGCGACACGGTCATGTTGTTTTGCTCCGACTTGATAAATTCCACCTCCTTCATGTGACGAATGCTTTTGGGAAAGTACTTGTCATTGAAAACTCTTGGAAGTTCTCCCAAGACATCTTGAGGTCGTCCGTCAAGTGATGCGTTTTAAAGATTCCCCAGATTGATCTGTGTCTTCACTTGTGACATAAAGGTGGCAAAGGAACCTTTTGCTCCTCGGAGCATCCCAAGACATCAAATATCTTAGTGATCTGCTTTAACCACGTCTCCACGCTTTAAGTGGTTACGGTTTTCCCAAAATTACGGTGGTCGACTCCTTGAATTGGTTAGCGGTGACCATTTGTGGGTTGCCATTATTTCCTCTGCATTATAAAGTGGAGCCGTCTTAGCTTTGATGTTGCATGAATTCTAAAAAGCTCATAAGCGTCATGATGTCGTTAAATCGATTGATCGGTGTTGTTGTTTACAGGGAGGATTATCGCCATCTTGTTGCACATTGTCCAGATTATTGATCATGGAGAATCAGCGGTCTCTGTGCTCCATTCTTATCTCAACATTTTAGGATGCCATTTTCAAATCGCCACAAAACAAGGGTTAATTAACATATCACATATTATCTCATACTCACGACCAGGCCAATTAAATATCAAATAAACTTAGGTAGATCATCTTAGCGAAGGAATTCCCGTCTCTCCCTCATAGTTCTATTCTCACATCCTAGCAGGGATCGTATCCTAAGCTTTGATAACAACCGAGACGCCCCAAAATTAGGTATACATCACCCATCTTGGGTCGCCTTGGATACATACGTATGCAATTCAAATACAACTTACTTAATACTGTTGTAAATTATACAATACGAAAAACATAAGCTGTGAGTTTGAATACAAATATTGTCTACTAGAGATTATACAAACTCAAAAGGAGTCCTCATTACAATTATTATCACACTATTTCACATAATAGTGAGGACTACTAATCTTTATCCTACGGACCATCGCTCAGTTCCCGACTCGTCCATTTATATTCTCATTTCAAGAAGAAAACGATTGAAAGAAAGGGTGAACTCAACTAGCCCGAAGAAGAAATATTATGACTAAGATAATGCAAAATAAATTATCATTAGTCTCAACAATGTTAAACTCGATAAAATATAATAGACATCAAGTTTAACTGCGGTGAACAAGCGATCCATTAAAAGAGTCGAGTAGAAAATAAAATATACTATCTTTTATGATTAAAAGGTTTTTCATCACTTTGTTATCGGCGAGACTTCGACAATAAATATTCCACATCATCGAATCACCCCTGCACGCTACTGACGGATATTCTTTAGTATCACGACCACAATTATCCATGCACTACGAGCCAAGAATATTTGTGTATTCATTAATGGTCGTGATCGTGCCAACAATCGTCCATCGATGCACTACGGGCCAATGAGGGACTTTTACCATATCATTTGTAACATTACGATTCATGATTACAAGAATAATCCACAGCCATAATCAAACCAAGTCCATCTATGCTTCACAGCCACGGATGACTTTCAACATAATATAAACATGAAGATGATGACAATGATATAAGAATTGATAAAACAAGTTCAAGAATTAATTTTTCCAAGAAATACTAATGTCTAAATTGTCAACGCCAATCTTTGCTTTGTAGAGTAAAATTCAAGAATGATCGAAGAATATTTCCATGAAAAGATCTTTGGATGAAGCCTTAAATATCGAGGATATTCTACTAATTTCATGGAGTATAGAAGTCAAACTTTAACTAATTTGAGTATAATAAAGAATGGAATAACAAAAGAAATCACCATGCGTAAAGTGCCCGTATAGGCGAGGTTATTCGATAGAATACTAAATAACCGAACCAGTCGAGCAAAATTCTCGCAAGCGGGATGTTCCAGCGAGAATAATAAAGACGGAATAATAGAAGAATGTCACCAAGTATAGGGTGAAATCGCGATATCTGATTATTCAATGAGAATAATAAGCAATGGAATAACAACAGTTCTCTTCATGAATAGAAGAAAGAATAACACCCTTACGAATACAACAAATAATATTCCACTACCTTAAGAAGAAAAATATAAGATATATAAGTAGTGAAGTAGCAGAATACTTTCTTCTTTCTCTTTATAGTTTATCTCTGAGTTCAAGTGAATTCGTAAGAAAATAATGAAGGAATGAGCTTATTTATAGAAAATGGGTGCATAGTAATTAACTGCTCATGAACGGTCAGTTGATTTACTTTAATCTGATGGTCCATATTTAAAGCAAAATCTTTTAAATAAAATATAATATATTCTATTTATAATCTAATAAAACGAATAACTTTATAAAAGATTTTACTATGCAAAAAACACTAGAGAACTTATGCAAATACTATGCATAATAAAATATAATATATTCTAATTATTGTCTAATAAAATAGATAGCTTTATAAAGTATTACATTTTTATATATAAAAGATTTTACAATGCAAAATACTATGCGAGACACTATGCAACACTATGCGTAATAGAATATAATATATTCTATTTATAGAATAACTTTATAAAAGTATTACATTTTATATAAATATATTTTACGTATTATTACATTAATAATACCAACAAAACCTGAGTGACTTATCACGTAACCATCAATAATCAATCAGGTAGTGCTCTCTTATGCAACCTACGCGTATTCTTATACTTTAACACCGAGTGTTTCAGCAGTTAACGGTAAAACTTCCGCCGTTATTTTCATAAAATATTTTTGTCGTTTTATCAATCAAACAATAATTCCGTTCTATGGGGTCCACCAATGATTGTGACGTTATGCGAATATTCAACATTAAAACGAATATTCCAGAACCAATCGAATATTATATAACAACTTTGCGTCTTTTTGCAAAATTTATAAATATTACCAACTATAACATTATATCCATTTCACTCCATAATATTCAAAAATAATATTTATAGAAAATTAATCTTTATTCAAAAAGTTGGGGTTTTACAGCAAAACTATGAATTTAGACACTATAGTTGGCATGTTTTACTTAATGCACACAACTGAACTTTTAATTTTTTGAATTACCCCATTAAATAAATTAAAATTTACAATTGGATCATTCTGTTAACTGTAGCTCAATTATGTTAATATGAAAGTTGACTTTTTCCTACGTGGCTTTTTAAAAAAAAAGAAAAATGACTCAGATATAACAACTGTTGTTCGATTTCGCTATTGCTAAATCGCACGCAAGTATATGCGGTCCACAAGTAATATATGATAAGTTGAGTGTCGAATCCACGAAGACAAAATCTTAAGAGATAAACAAATACTAAGGTGAAGTCTTTACTACCTTATCTAAACAAGTAAAATAAGATGGTTGGTTAAGCTATATGATTAAAACTGTAAGAATAATAGAAGTAGTTGTACTAGGAAGTCAAGATAGGATTACAAATTCCCTAATGCATCGCCTTATCTCCTAACTCTCCAAATTACAAACGAATCAAGGAATGGTCGATCGAGAATAGTAAATACGCATAAACTTCTGTCGAAGGTCAAATGCACATCCCTAACCAGCTAAAACACAATATGTCTATTGGTGACAATAACTCGGTCAAGGTTAGTAAGCTAGGTCTCAAGGTCACACAAGACAAATAGGGATATGTCTATCTTATTAGCATATTATGCACACATTCCATTGGCATGGTCATAACAGGTGTTGCTGTATTTAAAGATAGATAATAACGTCCATTTGTCAATTTTCATTACTACCAATACCAATTTCTTTATCAAGCAATCAGTCATTAAATAAGAAATACAACAACCCATTCCAAAATGATTCATTAGATAAAATAGAGAGAAAGTTAATTAAGCTAAACAAAAGGTTACATTGCAATCCTAAAAATGGAGTTAGTTCATAACTATGGGACTAACACACATTTCTAATACATTCAACATCATCAATTAATACACAAATAAATTGGAGATTTGGAATAAAAAAAACTCTTATTTTGAAGTGTTCTGACTCCAAATCTTCTCTTCAACATGCGATGGTGAGCAATGATTAAATGATCTGATAAATCTTCCTCCTTAAAGCACAAATTTTTTCTCTTCTAAGTATTTAAGACTGTAATAAATAAACTCTACGCTGACTCTCTGTTTGTAAAAACTATCGCAGGCGGCTGGTTAATATATTCCTCTCCATCATCCCTCCTATCTTTAGGTCATTTAAAGCCTCTAAATTAGACTGGACACGGCTCGTATTGACTGCATGTTGAGCCTTTATATGCAAGTGGTCTTTGCGATTGCACGTGGACTTAAAAAAATGGAGGTCGTCGCGTTGGGCTTGTTGTGTATAGGGCATCGGTGACTGTGTGCAGAGATGGGGAAATTTGTAGGCGATAAATGAATGGTGGCGCGAGAAGTCATGGGGCATGGCAACTGGGGTGCCACACGTGGATTCAATGGCGCCAAAGGACAATAGCTTTGCCTAGCATTGGTATTTGAGGTGCGATGCTAAGTATGCTGGGCGCCATATCTCATTATTTGACGGCGCCGAAGCTCTAAGCGACCTTGAGCTCAAGCATCGCCATCACAGTGAAAATGACCTGAAATGCTAGAAACCACCTCCAAAGTATTGCATAATAACTTTGGACATAAAAATAATGAAAATATAAATAAAATATAACTAAGAGACTGAAAACAGGCAATAACATAAGCTACAAAAGATCTGATTTGCAGGTATAAATCCTATTCATCACCAACGCAGTCCTCAAACCACTCATCCTCTCTTTCTTCTCTCTCCTCAAACCTCGTCAAATTCACTACAAATAACACCCAAAAACACCTCCTTCAAATCCCTCATTTCCCAACCTATCCCACCCCCAAATCAGAGATCGTCGACTACCCTCATACATAAGACCCAAATTTTTTAAATAAAAGGAATTTCCTTTATTTATTATTTTGAAATAGTAAGGGTTGATTTGATTAATGTGGATAGTTAAGGGTTAAATCTGTTAAATATTTCAAAATAAGCGAGTGGTTATAAAATATTCATTATAAATGGGGAATATTCGTTTGGTCATTGGAATATTAAATCTTTGTCGAGGGAATATTAGTCTGACATGGCATTTGACCATGTGTGGGCCCCATGCTTGAAAAAGCGATTGGATGAAGAAAGCAGCAAATATAAGTTGTTTTTAAATACTTGGCGTAGTTATTCACCAGATTAATCATTACATTGGAATACCCGGTGGTTAAAACACACTAATCGCGTTGTTGAGCGATAGCACTGCGGTATTGCACCAATTATTGATTCTTACGTGAAAGCACTACTCAATAATGGTTCTGATAATTCTTATTAAGTATTTTATTGAGTTAATAATTCTTTGCGTTGATATTTTATATTCTTTGTTGTTTGATAATTGTCATTTACTGGCCGGTATTTTTCATTATCGAAGCAATAATTCATATTATCCGAATAATATTATTAGATAACATTGTTGGCAATGTCTAGAAAGTTCATCTAAGGAGAGGTTTGGTCACCTAATATTTACTGGCAAGAGTGAAGAAATTCTTATTGAAAAGCCCCTCTGCTCACGAGGAAGCGCGCAGTTGTCAATATTGTGATTACGTAATATTATTTGTGAATAATTAATTATTGATTTATATGATGAGGAAAATATTGATTTTATGTGGATATAGATGGAGAAAATTTTTATAAGTGACAATTATTTGAAAATTAAAATTTTATCTTTTACGATAAAATAATTTATTTAAAATATTATTATATTTTTAATAATATAATAATGGTGATATTTTACAACGAATGTGGGATATATGAGTATCTGAGGAGGAAGAGTATTTTTGTTGCAATAAATGTTTAAAACATGTTAAACATGTGATTGGACCCCATTTATTGGTGAAATTTGATTATAGCTTTGTAAAATCGCATTGGTTTGTGGATTTCGGTCAATTTCTATTTGGAATTTGGAAAAACTTTCTTCTGCAAAGTTGTAGAAATTGAATTTCCTATAAAACCTCATGAGATTCGAATTTTCTGATGAAAGGGCTATTTATTATGAATTATTGAAGTTAGAAGTTACGAAATAATTAATTTTGGGAGTTTAGTTAATTATTTTGAGAAAAATGTTTTTGCAACTAAGTTGGCCTCACATGTGATTCAAATGGGCTGAGATCAGTTGTCTAAGGTGGGCTAAAGAAAATGTGAAAAATATATTAATATTATATTCAATTTTACTGCTTTGGTGTTA